>CM064528.1:17735642-17790642 GCA_032716605.1 Paralithodes platypus | reverse complement strand
TATATATATATATATATATATATATATATATTGGTAATATGAGTAGCACACACACACAGCTTAACCCGATGATCGGACAATACGAGCTCTAACCTCTCTTCCGGGAGAATATGGCTGGCGAGAGATCCCCAAGGATCCTCAAGACCATAAGTGAATCTATCTATCTATATATCTATCTCTCTCTCTCTCTATATATATATATATATATATATATATATATATATATATATATATAGTATATAATTATATACAAAGTAAACTAAATGTAAGCTTTTGAATGAGGTCACTAAGTATATGTGTTACTTTGTTCGTCACATTATCACATAATTCGAACACAAGATCTGTCTGTGTGAGCTCGCCCATTGTAACGACATGACAGTTTGGTCACTCAGGAGTCGTCTTTACCCGAAGAGGATTCCAGAGAGAGTCGAAACTGACCTGTCTTTACAATAAAACTAAATTCTGTCATGTGGGCATAATCATGTCAATTATGCTGTTTTTGATGTACACAACCATAGCAATTATAAGCACAAACATCTGACATTAGCCATCTAAAGGATAGGTAGTTTGTATGATCTTGTAATTAATGAACACCTCCATTACAAAGACCAATGTACTTGAATAAATTAATGAAAGCATATGATCTTCCCGGGATTCGAACACGGGATACCACACCCAGAACATAAACATATAAACCATTACACCACCAACACTCGGAAGTAGATAATGTAGTAGCTACCTAACCGCTATCTCCGTTGGCGTGTGCGCACGAACTCAAACAGACAGACAGACAGACCCACAGGCAAGCAAAGTAAGTACAGTAGCAGCTTAGACAGGAAGGCATGCAGACAGACAGACACGCACCAGACACCGCCTAATCACACTTCCCTCCCTTACCTATACGGCAGGTAGGCGTGACGTCACAGATTTTGTTGACTCAGTGTATAGTCCATTATATCTATGCAAGTAAAACAATACAGATATATATTTTGTAATATAATTGCAATATATTTTGGTTAATTACTGATAATTTCCACCCTCAATAAAAAAAGGGTATATACTGTAGATAAATAGATAGATAGACTGATATTTGATGCATAGTAAATTACATCTATAAAGTTGCGTACATTTTGCTATTGTCCTTCGTAAAGTTGAGCATTTAGATGTATAGACAAACAAATTATCTCATGATAGACCTTATTTCTGGTTCCCGGGAAACTCAACCAGTAGACCATTTTAACCAGTCCATCTCTACCAGTGCCAAATCAACCTGGGCCAACCATGGAGCTACAATATTTGTTTGTTTTTCTACTTCCATGGGGCCAACCAAACAAGTGTCAATTCAAAGTCATAACCTAAGCGAACAATATTGGTTGAAGTGATAACTATCTCTTTCCCTTGTATCTTTAAATCTTGATGGGTTAGGGAGGGAGGGGAAAGGGGTCGGGTTGTGAAGGGAAAGAGAAAAGGGGATGGGTTAGAGAGGGAGGGGAAAGGAGACGGGCTGTTAAGGGATATGGAAAAGGTGATGGGTTAGGGAGGGAGGGGAAAGGGGTCGGGTTGTGAAGGGAAAGAGGAAAGGGGATGGGTTAGGGAGGAAGGGAGGGGAAAGGGGTCGGGTTGTGGAGGGAAAGACAAAAGGGGATGGGTTAGGGAGGGAGGGGAAAGGAGACGGGCTGTGAAGGGATATGGAAAAGGTGATGGGTTAGGGAGGGAGGGGAAAGGGGTCGGGTTGAGAAGGGAAAGAGGAAAGGGGATGGGTTAGGGAGGGAGGGGAAAGGGGTCGGGTTGTGAAGGGAAAGAGAAAAGGGGATGGGTTAGAGAGGGAGCGGAAAGGGGACGGGTTGGGGTTGGAAAGAAAGGAAAGACTAAACTGGGACGGGGGTGTTGATTCGGTCCACACCCTTGCCAACACTAATAATCCGCTGCTGTAATGTGTGTTGGTGTATCGGGGTCAGGTGGAACGTCTGCACGGAAATGCTATATCTACGGCTACCGCTTATTAAATCTCGTCTTTAAGGGGACTTTTATATTTCTATCTATATGCTCAGGCCCGATCCCCATTTTTCCTATTTTTACTTTTTATTTTCTATTTAATTATATATATTTTTTTCCTTGGGGTGGCCGCCTCAAGACAGAGCAAGAACAGGGAAAACACAAGACACAACATAAAACAACGAACAAACACAGACAAAACACAAATTCACACACATCTAGGTCACCCAGGAGAAGACCCAGAGACCAGGGTCACCAAGGTCGCTCCAGCACTCCCCCGGCCCCCGACCACCCGGAGAGGTTCCGATCTCGGCAGGCAGACATGCAGCGGAGCCGAAGCCACAAGCCCGCCCACCACACTTCCAGGCGCACCCTTCATATTAATCGTCTCCCCGGGCCAGACGCCTGATGGACTATTATCTAGTCCAACTTGCGCCCGACCCCTTACTCCAAATGACCACGTGTTACTCATCCATTCACAAGCATTCTCCATTCATTCCTGTTTATTACCACTTCCTTTGCCTGATCTATAGTCATTCCTCTATCATCCAAAGCTTGTCTTACACATATTTATTAGTATTTATTTGTTCATTAATAGTTTACCTATTATTTTTAGTTTCATGTTAAGAACTCCATCAAGCTTTTAAAAATTCCCCCAAGACCCCCCTTCGAGATAAATTTGTACATTATTCGGTAGAAATATGTCCTGGCCAAAGGCCGATTCCTCCTAATAAGGCTCGCTATCGCTCGCCAGGAAAAAAGTCAACACGCGCTAGGAAAAAATCAAACACTTAAATGGCTCAATATGTCTTAAAATCGCCTAACTTATGGAGCTAAACATGAGGGAGAAAGGGGGCCCAGAAAAAATCAAACCTCCCCTTAACTAACCCAGAGTCAGTCCTGTTGAGTCATCCATGACAAGTTCAATATAAATCAAACCAAACCATACCAACTGGACCCCTTTAGAAGACCAGTAATAATGATAGTAGGACCTAGGAGACTGGTAGTGATGATGTTATTAGGAACTAGTAGATCAGTAGTAATGATGGTAACAGGAATTAAGAGACAGTAGTGATGATAGGACCAAGGAGACCAGTAGTGATGATGAAAACTAGCAGATTGGTAGTGATGATGGTAGCACGAATTAGGAGACAGCAGTGGTGATGGTAGCAGGAGCTACTAGACTATTAGTGATGATAGCAGGACCTAGTAAGCTAGGAGTGATGGTGTCTATTAAAAAGAAACTAGTAGTAATGATGATAGCAAGACCTAGGAAACAGTAATGATGATGGCTAACTAATTTTAAGCTACATGTGAAATGTTCAACATCTGAGGTGATTTTGGGGGCTGATGAGTAATTGGTGCTTCTGAATGCTTGTATGCTTGCTTTTTGTGGGCAAACTGTTTATTTGTTCTTCTCCTGTCACTTGTTTCCTTGGTCGTGTCTCTTGCTGATCCTTCCTACCCCTTGTGGGAGTAAGGGATGGCTACTGACTGACTTTGAAATGTGCAATGAATACCAATCAATAAAGACTTTGTGGGTAGTAACATAATATAAAACCATGCATAATATACTGTATATTAACTGTGGAGTACCGCATACTAAAATAATTGCAGTTCAGATGTTCTTATTCGTCCGGTGTTCAAAGCCAAAGCTCAGGGGCTAGCTTGTGGGCTATCAAGTAAACCTTCCAAGTATTTCCAATAGCTAGGCTAATATTTTGACATAGGGACTAAGGGGGGACAAAATATATTGTGTGTAGAAAAACATGCCTGCCAGAGGATTGCTGTTCTCACGGCAAACGAATTGTGTTTAGGTCTAATTGGCAATTCAATGAATGTCTAGTCTGGTTACAACTATGGAAAGCTTTTCATAATACAACGATAGTGCATCAGGAAGGTTTTTCTGGTGTTAAAAAATCTATAAATAAATACAAGAAAAACTAATCCTTGAATTGAAGGAGGTATAGTACTCGAGGTAGAATTAAACTTTCTGACAATGAGACGCCCTTCTTAAAATGAATGGAATCGATAAATGGTACTCAGAATGATCATAGAATGACAGCCTTCCATTGAAAGAAATTCAAATAACTCCCGCGTAAGACCGGACGTCCGTATATGGGGGAAAAGGTCATTGACCCGAGAGATGAAAAGATGAGAACCCGAAAGCTAAACATGAGTAGCATATAAATAAACACATACCACTTGGCATCATTTCGAGCGTAAGAGCGGCTGGACTTTTTTTATTTTTTAAGACAACCAGATAGACAAATATCCTGAATGCTTGCTTGGTGAAAGAGTGAGACAAAAATCGCAAGCACAATACGAGAGAGCGAAAATGGGGGCGGAGGGAAGTAAGATAGGGCCTGGGAGAGTCGAGCTGGCTTTGGCTGTGTATATTTATATTACATGTATGTGTATAGATTCGTATGGTGAAACTATTCAGAAGGAATATAGACATGTTTGGCTAAGGTAGCAGATACAGTCTATATATAGAGCAGGAGATAGCAAGCGTATTTGATTGTGGGAGGAGTTTGAGCGAGAGAGCAAGGGAGAGAGAGAGAGGGAAGGGTCGGCAACGAGTGAGGAGGGCTTACAGCTCATGACGTATACAGGCCGCGTTACACGAGCGCTTTTCCCGTCAAGATTTTCGGTAGTCAATTTCATTAAAACAACATAATCTGGACTCTCCTGCGTGGGTATTAGCAACTACGATGAAGGTGGATTGTCAAAGTTAGCTGAAACATTGGATACAACTGTAATTCAGATGGTGTCATATGAAGTTGCCGAAAATAAAATGCCTGAGCAAACGTCCATGTGAATCGTTGGTAAGGCAGTATGTAGGGTACACGCACATACTCTCCGGTACTGACTAACCCAACACGTGGAGGCCAGATGAGGCTTCAGTACCCAACACTGACGGCAGGCCAACAGGGCTTCATAGTGGGGGCTTCCTGAACAGTGGTGCTCCTGGCTCTCTGACGCTCTTTCTCCCTCCGCGCTCTCCCTCTCTCTTTCTGCGCTCTCTCTCTCCCTCCCAGTTGCTCCCCGTCTCTGCCCCCCAGCGCTCCCTCACCCCCTTTCCACTCTCTCCCTCATTTTCTCTCCATTGCAGTTTTTCCTGTTTCTTCTCTATTCCATTCTCTCCACGTCCTTCCATTTCTACCTCGTCATCTACCTCAACACACCATCCTTTTAGTTTTATCTATGCCTCCACACCCCTTCCTCCTGACTCTTCTTCTCCACATTCTTCCTTGAAACACTTCCATTTTCTTTCCATTTTACTTTTCTCCCCAGGCCCCATTTCAATCCATTATATTTCAGTTCCCCTCTCTTTTTAGTCCTCCATTCCCCTAGAAAAATCCTCTAATTCCACCCTCCATCCGTTCCATCGAGAGAGAGAGACACACACACACACACCTACACATACACACACAGTACTATGAACATGTAAGCACACAAATATTTGCTACACACATACACCACTATGAACACTGATACACGCACACATATTTTCTGCACATACATAAATTAACACACACACACACACACACCTTGCCAGCTACGATCCCCTCCACACTCAACACAGCACCCCCGTTTATGCTTCGCTGTCGTCGCCTCGGCCCTTTAGCTTAGTTACGACACGTGTGAAGTATATAATTTGGGGCTGGAGCATCTTCACTAATAACCGCCAAGCAAGGTAGGCTTAGACACAGAGGGGATTAGGATAGGCAAGTCTTGGTAGGAGTTGCCTGTAGCTGTTAAGGGACCCCACCTCCCTTGTTTTCTCTTTCTCTCCCTCTCTCTATGGCTTGTATCCATTCGGTCCCATTCAGACAAATGGTTTAAGGCGTTTATCCCCATCCAGGTGTCTATTTCTTCCTGACGAGCGATAGCGAGCCAGCATTGTATGGAGAAATCCGGCTTCGCCGGAGAATTTTTTCTATCAAAAAATGTACAAATTTAGCTTGCTGTCAAAAAAATATATATATATGCTGGCTTGCTACCGCTCGCCAGGAAAATATTAACACCTGGATGGGGGTAAACGTCTTAAAACAGTAGGCTGAATGGGGCCAAATGTATAAAAGCCAAAGAGAGAGGGAGATAAAGAGAAAAAAAAGCGAGGTGGACCCCCTTGTTAGGTCTGAGGGAGGGAGGTAGCAAGGTGCCAGGAGTGTCAGAAAGGGTAGTGGTTGGTTTGGCAGTATATATGTTTGTGTTGTAACAGAGCTGGGGGGGGGGGGGTAGTAGGTTCCTTTTATAAATACAGTAAGTAGGCTTAGTTAAGGGCAGATATCGACTTGGAGGATTTTTTTCTGAACCTCTTTCTCCCTCATGTGTAGCCCCATTGCTTTTCTAATTTTAAGACGTTCGCCCCATTATTTTGATGATTTTAAAAACCCTCGCCCCATTTCTGTCAATTTTAAGACCATTCGTGCCATTTAGGTGTCGATTTTTTCCTGGCGAGCGATAGCGAGCCTGTAATTTAAGGGAACCGGCCTTCGGCCGGGAAATTTTTCTACCGAAAAATTTACAAATTTATCTTGAAAGGGGGTCTTGGGGGAATTTTTAAAAGCTTGATGGAGTTCTTAACATGAAACTGAAAATAATAGGTAAACTATTAATGAACAAATAAATACTAATAAATATGTGTAAGAGAAGCTTTGGATGATAGAGGAATGACTATAGATCAGGCAAAGGAAGTGGTAATAAACAGGAATGAATGGAGAATGCTTGTGAATAGAGGAGTGACAAGTGGTCATTTGGGGGAAGGGGTCGGGCGCAAGGGAAAGGGGGAGTAATTTTAAGCTTGATGGAAGTCTAGGGAATCAACTAAAAAACCTCCCCTTAAGGTGCCTTCGCGAGATACTGGAGAACTTAAACATAAGTCATAAGGTAGCCTACCGTATCTACAGGCAAGTAGTTTAGGCAAGTTAATAACACGTCTTCCACAAAGCGATGTAACCATTTATGTCTGGTGGTATATTATCGGCTTTAATCTGGTTTACTTTCACAATTTAATTTATATTTGTATATATTGGCCGAGATTTAAAATAAAAAAACACAAAATCTATATTAAGCCATACCAAATTCAAGACACCCAAGCTTAAATATATTCATTCCTCTGCACAAGTAGCTCCCTAATAAACGAATTTTGAAAGTAAAGCGTAGGAAACTGGAGCTCATTATGGCAGACAAAAGGAATGAGCACAAAAACTTACCTCCCCGCAGACAACTTTCAGCTGGCCCGTGTTTAGCTTCAACCTGTTATAGGCTAAACATGGGAGGCGACTATAATCCGGTCTCCTTTCTTTAACACGGAATTCTGCTTTAGGGGGGGGGGGGGGGGCGTATTTATTTGCTCATTTATGTATTGTTTTAGTTTCCTCCCTAGACTTTCATCAAGCTTAAAAAAACATCCGCTCAAGACCCTCCATCAAGATAAATGTGTACATTTTTCGATAGAAAAATGTCCGGGCCGAAGGCCGGTAGCTCTTAAATTACAGTCTTGCTATCGCTCGCCAGGAAAAGGTCGACACCTATAGGACACCAAAAGTCTTAATATTGACAAATAAATGGGGCGAAAGGTCTTAAAATCGCCAAACTACGATGGGATTATTGTTTGGCTGTTTGGATTATAATTATGTATTCACGTTATGCTGCTAAAGTATATAGTCAAACCAGTTATGTAATAGGCACCTCCTATTAAGGGGATAGTGGCCGGTGTTTTAGTTTAATAATTCATGTACCCGGTATTCATGTACCCGGTATTCATGTACCCGGTATTCATGTACCCGGTATTCATTTATATTTGAGTTTCCTCGTTCGACCTCCATCAAGCTTAAAAATACACCTCCGAGACCTCCCTTCAAGATATATTTGTACATTTTTCGGTAGAAAAATGTCCCGGCTTAAGGCCTATTACTCTTAAAATTACACCTAAGTGGCACGAAAGGTCTTACAATTGACAACGAAATGTGGCGAAAGGTGTTAAAATCGACAAACTAATGGGGCACACATCTTAAAATCTGAAAACTAATGGGGCTAAACATGAGGAAGAAGGGGGACCAGCAAATCGGTCCATCTCCCCTTAACCCCTTCTGTATCGGAGACGGCTTGTATATTTTATTCTAGCTATATTTAGACGATTGTGTGCAGTTACAGAATGATTTGTCGTAGTAGTAAAAAGGGTTGAGTGAGATAGTTCGAAGCCTGTAAATTGCTAGAAACCCTTTCTAAAGTAAATACAATAGTCTAATAGTAGCCAGACTAAAGTTAAGGGGAGGTTTTTAGTTTGTTTCCTACTCCTCCAGCAATCTTAAAAATTCACCCCCTTGACCCTCTTTCAAGCTGGCCAAAGGCCGGCTACTCTTAAATTACAGGCTCGCTATCGCTCGCCAGGATAAAATCGACACCTAAATGGCACGAAAGGTCTTAAAAGTGACAGAATGGGGCGGAAATTCTTAAAAGCGCCAAACTAATGGGGCGAACGTCTTGAATTCTCAAAAGCAATGGGGCTAGACATGAGGGAGAAAGGGGTCAAGAAACAAGTCCCTCAAGTGGAAATCTCCCCTTAAGGGGGTAGTGGTTCTTTCTTTGGTCTATATATTTGTTTTCTTTTATATTTAATTTTTAGTGTCTTCGCTAGACCTCCATCAAGCTTAAAAACACCCCCGAGACGCCCTGTCAAGATATATTTGTAAATTTTCCGGCCGAAGACCAGTTCCTTCTAAAATTACAGTCTCGCAATCGCTCGCCAGGAAAAAATCGATAGCTAAATGGTGCGAAAGGTCTTAATATTGACACATAATTAGGCAAAAGGTCTCAAAATCGCCAAACTAACGGAACGAACGTCTTTAAATCTCCAAACTTATATGTTAAAGAAGAGGGAGAAGGGGGTCCGTAAAAAGCTACTACATCTCCCTTAAAGGCGAACTACAGGAATGAACGAAAAAACAAAGATTAATGCAGGGTCATAACTTGGCATGAATATACAGTGATATGTATATGGGCAATATCGATATAATTCCATTAAACTCGAGAAAAAAAAAATACTAATATATAACGACGTTGGCATTCTCGGCGGAGTTTAGCTTATCGAGGGTGACGAACGAATGTGCAGAGGCAGTTTGTAAACAACTCACGGAGTCATGGACTGTCAGGTCTGTTTTTCGTAATTAATACATTTCAATTCAATACTCAAGCATTGCAAAAGATCGAACAACGTCCTGAAGATACCTTTAACTTTGGATACCTTTGGATGTGTTCGCCGCTCTTCTAGCGGCACCAAGGAGCGCGACGCCCCTCGTTATGGGTGGTGATTTGGTGCAGTAGACTGTTTGAAGCGACAGCTCGCTCCCTTGCGAGGTAGGGCTCGTCTGGCACTTTTTGCAGTTCGACATCTAGGGCTCTCTTGAAGTTGTCTAACGAGATGTCCCTCATGTCTCTTACTCGCTGTGGGAGTTTGTTGAAGAGACGTGGGCCTCTGTGTGATAGCCAGCCCTCTCGCAGAGAGCCCATAGCACCCCTGTTATTCATCCGGGGGATTTCGCATTCCCAGCCTCTCCTATCACTGAATTTCATGACTATCGGAGTATGTAGGTTTGGTACTAAACCCTCTGCGATTTTCCACGTGTATATTATTAGGTAACGTTCTCTTCTACGTTCCAGTGAGTACAGATTCAGTGCTCTTAAACGCTCCCAATAGTGTAGATGTTTTATCGAACTTATATGCGAAGTGAAATTTCTTGGTACACCCTCTACGTCATTTATTTCACCTGCTTTGTATGGGGATGTTAATACGCTACAGTATTCAAGCCGCGGTAGCACTAGAGATTTGAAGAGCGTTATCATAGGCAATTCACCGCGTGTTTTAAAAGTACGCAGAATCCAACCCGTTAGACGTTTCGCAGCCGCCACTTTGACCTGGTTATGTACTTTGAAACCCATATTTTCAGACATTAATACCCCAAGGTCTTTCACACTGTCTTTCCGTTCTATTATGTGGTTAGATTCTGTTAAGTAATTTGTAATTTCTTTAACACCATTATTATCTCCGTACCGTATTAATTGGAATTTTTCCTCATTGAATTGCATGTTGTTTTCCCTGGTCCACTGGAACACTACATTCATGTCTTCCTGCAGTCGGCCCGTGTCCTCTTGTGTGTTTACTATCTTGCTTAATTTTGTGTCATCAGCAAAAGACGACACCGTACTGTGTCTGGTGTTGGTATCTATGTCGCAAATTAGTATGAGGAACAGAAGGGGCGCTAGCACTGTTCCTTGGGGCACTGAGCTTTTGACATCCGAAGGCTCAGAAGTGACTTGGTTTACTGCTACCGATTGTTTTCGGTTTACGAGGAAATTGTATATCCACCGTCCGATTTTCCCAGTTATACCTTTTGCTTTCAGTTTGTGGGCTATTATACCATGGTCACATTTATCAAATGCCTTAGCAAAATCGGTGTAAATGACATCCACGTTTTTCTTTTCTTCTAGCGCTTTAAGAATTTTGTCATAGTGTTCCAAAAGTTGTGAGAGACATGATCTTCCCGCTCTGAACCCATGTTGACCGGTGTTGTGTAGTTAATTTGTCTCCATGAATGTTGAAATTTTGCTTTGCAGGACTCGCTCGAAAACTTTAATGATGTGAGAGGTTAGAGCTACCGGGCGGTAGTTTTTTGGTAGTGCTTTACTCCCTCCTTTATGCAGTGGGGCAATTATTGCGTTTTTCAAGCTATCTGGTATGTCACCAGTGTCTAGACTCCTTCTCCACATTATAGCCAGGGGTTTGAGAGGTTTTCCTTACATTTTTTCATTAGGATCGAATTCCATGAGTCCGGGCCTGGTGCCGAGTGGGATGGCATGTTGGAAATGGCCTCTTCTATGTCTTTTGGACCGAAATCAATATCCAGCATCTGAGGGGTTTCCGTGGGGGAGGTTTCCATGAAAAATATATTTTGGTCTCTGATGACTTTTGTTTCATCAGGCTCACTGAATGCCATTTCATACTGCCTGCTTAAGAGTTCGCTCATTTCCTTTTTGTCCCCTGTGAAAGAGCCGTCCCCTTTGCTCAGTGGGCCGATGTTTGATGTTGTTTTAGCCTTTTGTTTGGCGTGTGAAAAGAAGTATTTGGAATTTTCCTTTATACCTGCAATAGCTTTCCTCTCCTCTTCCATATGTTGTAGTTCATATGATATTCTTAGCCTTTGTTCAATTTCCACAATTTCTCTATCTATTTCGACCTTTTGCCTATCCTGTAGATTTTGATGTGTGCGTCTTTGTGTGAGTAATTTTCTTCTTCTGTACAGCCTCCTCCTTTCCCGATCTTGTTTGCTTCTTCGTTTTGTTTGTCTTGCAGGTATATGGTGGCTACAGATTTGGGTCATGGTTTCTGTTATTAAGACTAGACATTCTGCTGTTGTCAGGTTATGTGGTGCACATCAAGAAATAATCCCATCTCGCCAACAATAAACATACAGGCAGTGTTTATGAGTGTTTTATCCTGGTCCAGAATCGAGGGAGGTCGGCTGTAAGGCCTATTTCTTAATGATAGTATCGTTTTCTGTTCAATTTATATATCGCGGTCCCTTGACCAGACAGTGATGAAGCCAAATGTTGAGCTGTAAACATGCGTACAATTTATAAGAGTTTCTCACATAAGAAAGACCACAGATTCACCCATTTCCCATGTGGAGAGTTCCCACCATTGGCCTAGTTAGGAAACTAAGAAATAAAGGAATGAATGACCAAACAAACGGTCTGTCTCCCCTTAACCCAACTTATAATGAATAAATTTGTGTTTTATTATGTTCTGCATTATATATATCATACTACTATGCGATACAACTTGTCTTATACTAATTGTTGGTTGTCTTATTCCTCCAGGTAAGTAATGGCATGCGGACGAATTAGCTGGACGTTTGTGGTAATAAGTGGGTATTGGTTTTGGGAAGACTATTGTATATGGAAACAAAGAGATAATGGAGAGAGAGAGAGTGAGAGTGTGATTGTGTGTGTGTGAAAGAGAGAGAGCGAGTGAAGGACAGATAGTGAAAGAGAGAGCGAGGGAGAGAGAGAGAGTGAGTGAGAGAGAGAAGGGGAGGGGAAGAAAGAGAGAGCGAGAGAGAGAGAGCAAGCGAGTGCAAGGTTAAGGGGAGGTTTTTGTTTTATTCTGGACCCCCTTCTCCCTCATATTTAGCCCCATAAGGTTTGAGATTTTAAGACGTTCGCCCCATTAGTTTGGCGATTTTAAGACCTTGCGCCCTATTTCTTTGTCAATTTTAGAACCATCCTTGCCTTTTATGTTTCGATTTTGTTCTGGCAAGTGATAGCAAGCCTGAAATTTAGGAGGAATTGGTCTTAGACTGGACATTTTTCTACCAAATAATGTACAAATGTATCTGGAAGGGGGTCTTGGGGGTATTTTGCTAAGCCTGATGGAGGTCTAGGTAGCAATGTAAAAGCCTCCGTTGAAAAGAAAGAAATATAATGAACTAGAGGAGGAAGAGAGAGACGAGATATGCAGTTAAGAGAGAAATGACTCACCGCCAGAAGTAATGTGTGTGTGTGTGTGTGTGTGTGTGACTTGTGTTGGACTTCCTGTGTCCCCGTTTATTGCGTGCTAGTGTTTTTGTCAATGTGTGTTTTATGTATGTGTGTGTACGTTGTGTAGAAAGTCTTTGTTGTGTGTGTGTGTGTGTGTGTGTGATTTTTGTTTATATTGTCTTTTGGTTAACCCCATTGAGGATTAGGAGGCAGTTTTGATAGTTTATTCTTGCTATCATTAGACGATTCTATGCAGCTTAGGAGGGATCTGTGGGTATCAAAAGGGTAAAGATTACCTCTATTAAGACGGCCATATACCCTTCCTAATCTGAATAAAATCGTTTAATATACGAGTGTGATATTTGTGACGGCAAGTAAATGTACCGTACCACGACCTTCTAATCAAAAGGGGAGGTTTTTAGTTAGTTCGCTAGGCTTCCATCAAGCTTAATATTACATCCCTAGACCCCCTTTGAAGATAAATTTGTACATTTTTCGGTAGAAAAATGTCCCGGCCGAAGGCCGGTTCCTCTTAAATTACAGGCTCGCTGTCGCTCGCCAGGAAAAAATCGACTCCTAAATGGCACGAACAGTCTTAAAAATTGACAGAAATGGGGCGAAAGTTCTTAAAATCGTCAAACTAATGGGGCGAACGTCTTAAAATATCAAAAGTAATGGAGCTAACCATGAGAGAGAAAGGGGTCAAGAAAAAAATCCCTCAAGTGGAATTCTCCCCTGTATAGAAGGTCGTGACTGTACCGTATAACCTCAATACGTACCGGTATTGGAGTGAGGTGGAAGGGGTTAGAGGGAGAAGGAAGTGGAGTGGAGAGAGGGAGGGAGGAGGGGAGGGGCGAGTGTTATTGGGGAACAGGGCAGTCAGGAAGAGCTTCGTTCGTGGCCACCCCGTCAGTGATTTGATCGGCTGGCAATAGATAGATAGTTAGATAGATTGCATGTAAATTTGTATGTTCATGTGAGTTTTATGTACACCTTATGTGTAGTTTGTAGGTGTATGACTGTAAATATGAATGTTAAGGGGAGGTTTTTAGTTGATTCCCTAGACTTCCATCAAGCTTAAAATTACTCCCCCTTGACCCCCTTTCAAGATAAATTTGTACATTTTTCGGTAGAAATATGTCCCGGCCAAAGGCCGGGTCCCCTTAAATTACAGGCTCGCTATCGCTCGCCAGGAAAAAATTGACACCTAAATGGGCGAGGTTCTTAAAATCGCCAAACTAATGAGGCAAGCGTCTTTAAATCTCACAAGCAATGGGGCTAAACATGAGGGAGAAAGAGGTTCAGAAAAAAATCCTCCAGGTGGAAATCTCCCCTTAATTTACCTAACTAAATGCGTTTATATACTGTATATGTGCATGTGGGGAAAATACATGTGTGTGTGTGTGTGTGTGTGTGTGTGTGTGTGTGTGATAGTGGGTAACTATATATGAATGTAATTATACCATTATACATTACACATGTATATGATCTATATATATATATATTCATAATAATTATGAGTATCAGTTCTAGCCTCTTGTCATTCCAAGCGATATGGCAGCCGTGTATTCGTCTGGCACCTTTTGGCACCCCTTGACACTCCTTGGCACTCGGTCTTTATCCGGATGTCCTGATGATGTATTATAGCTGCCTCTCGAACATGGCACTTCACATTACTTGACTCTAAATAAATATTATGTTTATTGATATGGTGTGTAAATATTATGTTTATTGATATGGTGTGTAAATATTATGTTTATTGATATGGTGTGTAAATATTATGTTTATTGATATGGTGTGTAAATATTATGTACAGTTGATATGGTGTGTAAATATTATGTACAGTTGATATGGTGTGTAAATATTATGTTTATTGATATGGTATGTAAATATTATGTACAGTTGATATGGTGTGTAAATATTATGTACAGTTGGCCTTCGTTATTCCCGGAACACTGGCTCCATTGGCACTTCTTGGTATTCCGTGGCGATCCGGATATCCCGTTAGGTATTAATGTCCCTGAGTGTATTGTAGCACTTAAGGGGAAATCGGCCCGTTTTTTTATAGACCCCCTTCTCCCCCCTCATGGTTAGCCCCATTCATTTTCAAATTTTAAGATGTTTGCCTCATTAGTTTGGCGACTTTAAGACCTATCGCCCCATTTCGTTGTCAATATTAAGACGTTTTGTAGGTGTCGATGTTTTTCCTGGCGAGCGATATCGAGCCTGTAACTGTGGAGGAATCGGCCTTCGACCGTGACATTGTTCTACCGAAAAATGTACAAATTAATCTCGAAGGGGGATCTAATGCATGTTTTTTTAAAGTTTGATGGAGGTCTAGGGAGGAAGCTAAAATATAAATGAATATATATATATATATATATATATATATATATAAATAGACATACAAAATAGCCACAGTCCCCTTAAGGGGGTGACCTGCTTTTTGTTATTTCTGTCCTTTTCTATCTTTCTCTGGCTTGTATCCATTTGGCCCCATTCAGCCTACTGTTTTAAGACGTTTATCCCCATCCAGGTGTCATTTTTTTACTGGTGAGCTGTAGCGAGCCAGCATATTTTTTATTTTCGTTTGACAGCAGGCTAAATTTGTACATTTTTCGATAGAAACATTTCTCCGGCGAAGCCGGATTTCTTCATATAATGCTTGCTCGCTATCGCTCGCCAGGAAGAAATCGACACCTAGATGGGGATAAACGTCTTAAAATAGTTGGCTGAATGGGGCCGAATGGATACAAGCCAGAGAAAGAGAGAAAAGGACAGAAATAACAAAAAGCAGGTTACCCCCCCTTAACTACGGTACTGTATATATAATCCTAAAGACATATTGAAGTAGCTGTGATGTACCGTACTAAAGCCTGGTCTCGTGTGGCTTCAACACAGATTCACATTGATGCGTAGCTATCAGTAGACCATTTCAACCAGTAGCTCTCAACCAGTCCAAATCAACCAATACGGTTAGGTTAGGTTAATACTATATTTTGGAACTGGTTTGGTTGGTCTGGGTTAATTTGGCACTGGTTGAGAGCTACTGGTTGAAATGGTCTACTGGTTGAGATGACATGGAACCCAATATGTGTACCAGTTCTTCCCACTTGTCATTCCTAGCAATATGGTAGCCTTGAATCACATATCACCACCTATTGGCACTCCTTAACATTCTGACTGTATCAACACGTCGTGATAGTAATGCATGCTTCTCGTACATGACACTTCACAATACTTCAGTGTGTGTGTGTGTGTGTGTGTGTGTTTTAATGTATATGTGTTTAACTTGGTATAGACGCATTTATAGTCATTTGGATTGTTTAGAAATGTAAACGGATACATATTTCTTAGTGTTCAAAGCTGTAAATATATATATACAATTACAATGTGCTAGTCATACATTGCGATATGGTATCTATTAGCCCCCCCCCCCCCCTCCCTCCCCCCTGGCACCCATTGACACTCCTCAGCACTCTGTCTCTATCCGGATGTCCTGATAGTTATGGGG
This sequence comes from Paralithodes platypus, assembly GCA_032716605.1. Lineage (NCBI taxonomy): Eukaryota > Metazoa > Arthropoda > Malacostraca > Decapoda > Lithodidae > Paralithodes > Paralithodes platypus. Next base: position 17,774,585 of record CM064528.1, on the reverse strand, counting down.
ACTCTCGAACCGGGCACTTAGGGGACAGTGGCTGTTTTTTTTTGTTTTTTTTGGTCTATTAATTTATTTATTCATATATGTTTTTTAGTTTCCTCGCTAGACCTTCATCAAACTTAGAAAAACACCCCAAGACCCCCTTCAAGATTAACTTTATGTCCCGGCCGAAGGCCGATTTATCTTAAAATTAAAGGCGAGCGATAAATCGACATCTAAATGACACGAAAAGTCTTAATACTTTCAAAGAAATGTGACGAAAGGTCTTACAATCGCCAAACTAATGGGGCAAGCATCTTAAAATCTGAAAACTAATTGGTCTAAACATGAGGGGATCTAGAAAAACTTGACACTTGATATTGGTCTTACTACTGCGTATTTATATTATTGTGTTCTGTGTTTTAAATACATGGATGGTGGATGGTAAAACATAGACGGAAAATTCCTTTCAATAATAAACTTTCTTAGCTTCATGTGAGGAAATAATTATGTTTACAGCTTATTCGGGTCAAACTGGTATAACTATGTCTGAAGAAGTTATAAAGAGAAATATTGTTATAGAAAAGCCCCATTATCAAATGTTGTCATTCAAAGTTTAATTGTTTTGGGCTAATTGTGTTTAACATACCGCTGCTGAAATATTATGATTATGTTATATTTGATCAGACCAATTTAAGTTTGAGTGTATTACAGAATTTAGTTGGTTAAATGGGAGTTCAGCAATGTAGTGTATTTATTTGTTAGTTTACTGCATACCGTTTGCATTGTGGCTTGCTGGATATCTCATCAAATATGTTGCAGCTATTCAAGTATATTATATTTTTAACCATAAATGTGGAAAATATTTATTGGCGAAAAGCTTGAAACAATGGCAAAGAGAACAGCCTTCACATTTCACGCTTCTACTTTTCTTTTCCTGTCCTACTTCACTTCTCTTTATTTCTCAGAGACCTCAAATCTCCCCAACCTGTCTATCCACCCTCAACTTAAGGGAGCCCACCTAGCTTTTTTTTTTTTTTTTCTTTCTCTCCCTCTCTCTTTGGCTTGTATCCATTCGGCCCCATTCAGCCTACTGTTTTAAGACGTTTACCCCCATTCAGGTGTCAATATTTTACTGGCAAGCGGTAGCGAGCCAGCATATATCTATTTTTGTTTTGACAGCAAGCTAATTTTGTAAATTTTTCGATAGAAAAATGTCTCCGGCGAAGCCGGATTTCTCTATAAAATGCTGGCTCGCTATCGCTCGCCAGGAAGATATCGGCACCTGGATGGGGATAAACGTCTTAAAACAGTTGGCTGAATGGGGCCGACTGGATACAAGCCAGGGAAAGAGAGAAAAGGAGAGAAAGATAAAAACAAAAAAGCCGGTGACCCCCCTTAACTTATAATGTAAAATGGTTATTTAGTTTTATTTTCTATTTCTTATTATCTCTATCATCCTGTATGTTTTTATATCCAACCTATTTATGGGAGACGGTTTATATGAAGGGTGCGCCTGGAAGTGTGGTGGGCAGGCTTTGTGGCTTCGGCTCCGCTGCATGTCTGCCTGCTGAGATCGGAACCTCTCCGGGTGGTCGGGGGCCGGGGGAGTGCTGGAGGGACCTTGGTGACCCTCTGGCCTCTGGGTCTTCTCCTGGATGACCTAGATGTGTGCGAATTTGTAATTTTTGTTGTTGCGTGTGTGTTCATTGTTTTCTGTTGTGTTTTGTGTTGTCCCTATTCTGGCTCTGTCTTGAGTCGGCCCCCCCCACCCCCCCCAAAAAAAATAGGAGCAGTGGGGATTGGGCCTGAGTATATATAATATAATGTATGGTTATATCTTTGTGACTGTTTATCTATCTACATGACCGTGTGTATATTATAGTAATCAATTAAGGGGAGATTTCCACTTGAGGGATTTTTTTCTGGACCCCTTTCTCCCTCATGTTTAGCCCCATTGCTTTAGAGATTTTAAGACCTTCGCCCTAGTAGTTTGGATATTTTAAGACATTTTGCCCCATTTCTGTCAATTTTAAGTCCTTTCGTGCCGTTAAGGTGTCGATGTTTTCCTGGCGAGCGATAGCGAGCCTGTAATTTAAGAGCAACCGGCCTCCGGCCGGGAATTTTTTCTACCGAAAGATGTACAAATTTATCTTGAAAGGGGGTCTAAGGGGTGTAATTTTAAGCTTGATGAAAAAGTAGGGAACAAACTAAATACCTGGCCTTAACAAGCATAACATTGGCGGCAGCGGTGGTTCTTGATTCGGATAAAAGGTTGCATTACACTGCAAGTTTGGAACAGTAGAAGCATGGCAACATCGCAAAACTGGCAGCTCGCTATGACACTCACACACATTCCCAAGTATGATGTAAACACGTATGATATTGCCACTTACTTAGACATAATAAAACCAGTGTTAGATGTGGCACTTCAAAATGACCGCGACAAAATCGCCGTTGCATTATTGCACATTATGCAGTTGGGATTGTGAAATTGTGAAACAGGTAACGCCAGAGATTACCTGGAACCAGTTTCGATCCCTCGTGATCCGGACCTTAGGGCTACTTTTGGGTTCCCTCGTCGCCCCCGAAATAATAAAAAAAGTCGACGAGATCAAGTATGAAGGGGATATAAATGTGACCCTCATACAACTCTACAGATACGTGAGGACCACGTATAGCTCTGAAGATGACGAGCAACAAAATGAACTCTTATTCACCGCATTATTAGACATCCTCCCACCCCACATCACCGCCCGTCTCGACCCGTACGGCTCATTCGAAGAACATATGCTCTCCATCAGAGAAAGATGCCAACTCGGTTCGATGAATCCCCTATCCACCCCTTCAGCCCTTATCCAAAAAAATAAATGTATTCCTCCACTGAACACTATCATTGACAAGTCCCTCCATCCCCCTAAAGAAAACTCCGTGCACCCTTCCAAAATGACTTCCGGTGAAAATCCAACCCCAGTGCACTCTTCCTTGCCTCTATCCTCTCTGACCATCCCTAAATTTTCCCCTGCCCAGCCATCCACCAACGATCATCTTCCATCAATTGTGTTACCCCATAAACCCCATCCTTTTTCTATGCCTGCCAACAAACCACAGCACGTAGAAATGATCACCCCCACAGTAACCAATTCTTTTTCAAATTCACCCCTAAAAAATGCTGCTCAACAACCTGTCACGCCTCTCACTTCCTCATATTCATCACCTGTCCCCCCCTCAAAACTGTCAACCACACACACCCCACCATCATCTCCCCACCTGCCCAACCTCGGTGAACCCCTTCAAACACCCGCATCAACCAGGAATGCTATAGCTCCGCCTACCTCCTATTCCCCCACCAACCCTCCGCAGTCCCCCCAACAAATCCCGTTTTCTACCTATGCCGACCTATGTACCAAAAAATGTTTTCCCCATGCCCCCAGAAATGTTCAGCTATTCCACAAACAACAAAATTCCCCTTGTGACAGTTTTCCATCAGTAGCTCCCTTCCACCCCCACACAATTCACACCCCTAGAAAACTTCAAAACCCCACACTTGACTCGCCCTCTCATGTCAAACAAACTCACCAGTCCCAGATAACCTCTAACCAGACCGTGACTGCCACCAAGAAAATTCCCCAAATTCGTCCTGTTAACAACCCCAAATCAGTACATCAGTCCTCCCTCAATAACCCATGTCCTATGCCTAACTCTGCCCCCACCAATCCTCCCCAGTCCCACATAACCTTTAACCAGACCGAGACTGACACCAAGAAAATTCCCCAAATTCGTCCTGTTAACAACCCCAAATCAATACATCAGTCCTCTACCAATAACCCCTGTTCTACACCTAGCTCTTCCCCCACCAACCCTCCGCAGTCCCCCCAACAAATCCCGTTTTCTAACTCGCTCACCTCTCACCAATCTGACCCTCCCACACGCGCCGTTAACCCTCCCCTCACGCGTGACGACCTAGGGACCCAACCATGTTCCCCCCCCTTCCCCCAGAAATGCTCAGCTATTCCCCCACCAACAAAATTTCCCTTGTGACAGTTTTCCGTCAGTAGCTCCCTTCCACCCCCCCACAATTCACACCCCTAATAAACTTCAAAACCCCACACTTGACTTACCCCCTCATGACAGACAAACCCACCAATCCCATATAACCTCTAAACAAACCGTCACTGCCACCGACACACCCCACCACTCTGATCCTCCCACACGCGCCGTTAACCCCCCCCTCAGGCGTGACCCCCACCAAAGTGATTTCCCCCCCCCCTCATGCGTACCGAACACCTGCTCACCAGTCGGTCCCCCACCATCATGAGCCCAGCTAAACTTTCAACCTCCACCAAATCCCACCGCTGCCACCAATGTTATGCCCTGTTTTTCTACAGGATTAACTTGGGTAATGTGAGTTCTAAATGACTGGGTATATAAGGCTGCATGCACAATACAAGATATGAGGAATAGAGAACACAAAAGACACACACGGTAACAAGACACACGATCACGTTTATTGATATACCACTGCAGAATACTTGTGCAAGACAATATAATAGAATTGAACAACACTAGCATAAGTGGATCTGGATGGAGCCTAGTCTCCCACTTCCAACGTTCAGGTATTAATCTTCTGATCACTGGCTTTAATTCAACAGGTTTATATACCGAAGACCATCAATGTTACTTATAGAATCATATTCACTGTTAGATTTATTACAGGTAGCTCTGGTGCACAAGTAGTAGTTCACAGACTAGATTAGACACGTGTATTTTAGAGCACGGGAATTCCAGTAACCTCAGGGGGGTACTGATCTAAGTTTTATATTCTTGTCTCAGAAATACATAGAACGCAAATCAGTGGGCGAACATTCAGATATCACTAGGGTTTCACTTCTATGTAATAATATCTGGGTATATGGTTGATTACGAGAGTTAGTGTCGCCTGTTAATTAATGAACACTGATATGCTTAGCACTTCCTAATTGAATGGTTATATGAATTATACTGGCAAAGAGATAGCCACTTCGTAGAAATATTAATAAGTGAATCTCTAAACAGCACTGTAACAATGTAGTACTGATAAAGGGAATCTTGGGTATTATCTGATGGGTCTGATCCTGGTTATCTTGCATCCATGATGTTGGAGGCTAACGACTGGTTCCGCAGCCGTCCAGGGGGTCCATATGTATGAAGTTCTCAAATACGTGGACAGGTCCTTCTATCCAAATCTGCCACGGAGTCTGCCAGCTCTGGAACTTACTTCTCAGTAACTATCATGGATAGAGCTCAAGGTTAACTCTGGTGACCAACCTGGGTTGGTGTCTATCTTTCAACTGATTTTACTGGGGGCTGGAACTGGGTTTATAGGCTCGGTTTTGGGCCCTGCAGGCCATAGGGATCTCGAGTCTTATGGACTTATTTGAGCTCTCAATAGATTCGGGGACTAGGTAAGGTGGTGATTACTGTTGTGGCACATGGCTATAGGAAGCCCTCATAATATGATATAACTAAGCCTTAGTAAGAGGTACTATTTTGGCTATACTGGAAGTATTTAGGGGAGAGAGACTGGATCTACTTTGCGAGGAGGATGGGGACAACTGTGATAGGAGCGTCTCTCTTAGATTGTTCAGTCTTCATTCTATGGTATAGCTGAGGTGCTAATTTAGTGATCAAAGTGTGCAAGAAAGGTAAATGGTTTATTGTGAGTTAATAGAGGTTAGTAAAGGTGTTAGTCATGCATGGTTAGTTCATTGATAGGAAGAATTCCTGTGCTACCTGGCAATGACTCAGAAGTCAAAACAGGGGATCAGGTATACCTCCGCGGGGGTGGGGGTCTTCCCTCCTCGGGTGGGTAAAAAGGGGTAGCTGGGCGCCCTCTCTCTGGGATGGTCGTCCGGCGGCTGTGGCTAGGGGCTTGCCATATCACCAGTGTTTGTAATAACCCTCTGTTTATGAGACAGATGTGGGTGTCCTTAATACCAAAGCCGAAGGTGCCTTGGCTAGCTGGTTTTAATCGGTTGGTTGTTAATTGTAGGGTTTGCTGGATGTGGTGGAGACTGGGTTGCTAACTCTGCCACATTTATCTGGAAGTATGGCAATAGAAGTTAGTAATGAAATGCTAGGTTTTTCCAGGTTAAATAGGAATTGAAATATCCCCAGGTCCACATTTAGGATCCATTCCTGGTACCTGGCGCGGGGTACGAACCTCTGAAGGGAATTTAACCCCCCTAAAACCCCACAGATTTTGAGATGCCTTGGGTGGGGTTCGAACCCTGGTTAGTGACGCACCACCATCACCACCAGGCCCGCGCGCTAACCCACTGTACTACCACGGACGTACTAAAAGTATAGCAACCTTAGTCCGATTTTTAAGAACCAGGTGATAGTCTCGTGGTGTTATCACGTGATGAGTTTATTGGACTTACCATCCACGACTATTTTACGCTATACCTGACGTCAACTCGGGTTAGTATTATTGTGGGTGCGGGACATTTTCGAGGGCATTACAATACTGTATGTATTATTGTATACATACCTCTCTCTCGTAGTCCTAAGCTGTAATAATATACTATTTATTAAGGGGAGATGGGCCGGTTTTCTGGTCACCCTTCTTCCTCATGTTTAGCCCCCGTAGTTTTCAGATTTGTAGACGTTCGCCCCATGAGTTTGTCGATTTTAAGACCTTTAGTTCCATTTCGTTGTCAATTTAAGACCAATCGTGCCATTTTGGTGTCGATTTTTTCCTGGCGAGCGATAGCGAGCCTGTCATTATAAGAGGAATCGGCCTTCGGCCGGGACATTTTTCTACCGAAATGTTTTCAAATTTATCTTGATGGGGGGGGGGGGGTGTCTAGGGGGTGTTTTTGTAAGTTTGAGGGAGGTCTAGCGAGGAAACTTAAGAATATATGAATAAATTCATTAATAGACCAAAAAACCAGCCAACGTCCCCTTAATCTACTGTATATATATATATACCTATCTCGTAGTCCTAAGCTGTAATAATAAGCTACTTGTTGAATAACACCGTATGCAAATTATGTCTTGAGGTGGATGTATTTTGTGAGGGTGTATCCGCGGCCGGTGTGTTATTAGGCCTTATTAACTGCCTCAATTATAACCTAATGAACTAATAAGGCTCATTACCGAAGAGAAGGAAGTGAGGGAATGTACAGCAGGGTCTAATAGTTCATGGACAGCCTAAAGGAGAACATAGGTATTAGCCGAACAAACATAAGCCGATCTTGTGTTCAGGCCATGTGGTAATTGTGTGACTTAGGTTTATTTTCATTTTGTTTTCATTTGTTTTTTTATTATTTTTACCTAGACCTCCATCAAACTTAAATTTACATCCTCTTCGATATAAATTTGTGCATTTTCGGTAAAAAACAAAAAATGCACCCGGCCAAAGGCCGGTTCCTTCTAAATTTCAGGATCGCTATCGCTTGCCAGGACACCTGAATGGCACGAAAGGTCTTAAAATCGACAAACTAATAGGTAAATCTCTTAAAATTGCAAAAGTAATAGGGCTAAGCATGAGAGAGAAAGGGGTTCAGACCCCCCCCCCCCGCCTAAATAATATAGTTAATAAATAATCCTTCGTGCATTTTGACAAAGCTTATTCTTATTCGATTGTGTTAAATAAGTGTGTGTATTGTATCAAGAGGGGGGGGGGGGGTAATAATGTTGGTAATGTTGATGTTGTGAAGGAAGGATACGAGACTTTAGAAGGCGGCTGTACAATTCTCCGGTCAGTTTTTGGCAAGCTCGGGGTTTGTTGGGGTATTTCCTCCTGGGGGGTTATTATCGTTACTGGTTGACTGTGTTGAGAGAGAGAGTGAGAGTGTGAGTGAGTGAGTGTTACAGTTACATAGATACACAGACTACATAGACCTTAAGGGGGGTGACCTGCTTTTTGTTTCTCTCTGGGTTGCATCCATTTGGTCCCATTCAGCCTACTGTTTTAGGACGTTTATCCCCATCCAGGTGTCGATTTATACCATATTTTCGATACAAAGTTAGACAGCTGGCTAAATTTGTACATTTTTCTATAGAACAATTTCTCCGGCGAAGCCGGATTTCTCCATAAAATGCTGCCTCAGTATCGCTCGCCAGGAAAAAATCGACACCTGGATAAGGATAAATGTCTTAAAACAGTATGCTGAATGGGGCCGAATGGATACAACCAATAAAGATATCAAAACAGGTCACCGCCCTTAATTCTAACATACAATTTGCTACTAAGTTGAAGGTACAGACAACAAAGCAAAAGACAGCAAATAAAACAAAAGAGAGTGAGCATGTTGGGTTATGCCCCGACTCTCTCCTTCCTACTACCTTTCCCTTCCTCATCACCTACTAATACCTCTGTCCCCATCCTTGCTTGGAGACATCGGAACTATCAAATTAAGGGGAGCCTTTTTTTTTTTTTTTTTTTTCCCGATTTATTCCTATATTTCTTAGTTTCCTTGCTAGAAGACCTCCATCAAGCTTAGAAACACTCCCTTCAAGATAAACTTGTAAAACAATTTAAATGTCCCGGCCGAAGGCCGCTTCCTCCTAAAATTTCAGGCTCGCTACCGCTCGCCAGGAAAAAAATCGACACCTAAATGGCACGAAAGGCCTTAAAATGGGGTGAAAGGTATTAAAATCGCCAAACTAATGGGCCGAACGTCATAAAATCTGAAAACAAATGGGCTAAACACGAGGAAGAAGGGGGACCAGAAAACGGCCTGTCTCCCCTTAATGGATGTCCTGCATCGCGTTGTTGCCTCGTTTGGTTCACAACCATATTGATCGGGGTTCGATTACGCGGCGTGGCGAGAGACGGTTGGGTAGTCTTCTTGTCCAACTATAGCAGTAAATAGGGATCTGGTGTAAGTGGACTGTTGTGAAGTTTCATTTGGGGGTCAATGTTGATAGCTTGTCTTTCTCTCTCCTGTATGAATGTTTGTAAGTAATCCTCAACATAAACAATAATAATAAATCACCGTTTTTGCCATACATTTAATGATTTACAGTTATTTTTTACAGGGTGTTTGGCTACATAATTAAGGTACACTACACTTATTAAGGGGAGGGTTTTAGTTGATTCCCTAGACTTCCATCAACCTTAAAATTACACCCCCTTGAGCCCCTTTCAAGATCAATTTGTACATTTTTCGGTAGAAAAATTTCCCGGCTGAAAGCCGGTTCCTCTTAAATTACAGGCTCGCTATCGCTCGCCAGGATAAAATCGACACCTAAATGGCACGAAAGGTCTTAAAATTTACAGAAATGGGTCGAAAGTTCTTAAAATCGTCAAAATAATGGGACGAACGTCTTAAAATTAGAAAAGCAATGGGGCTAAACATGAGTGAGAAAGAAGTCCAGAAAAAAATCCCTCAAGTGGATATCTCCCCTTAAGCACACCACACTTCTTTCCAACGCATCTAGATTACCTCAACGTACATTGATTTTGGCTCTCTATCACACTTTCAACTTTGGGGGGGGGGTACACTTGTTACAGGCAGTTCTGCCTTTTGTCTCTTTCACACACATAGGAAAACACATAGGAAAAATAATATCCACGACAAAGAGGATATGATGCCATCAGGAATATATGTGCTCATGTTGTTGTTGTTGTTGTTGTGCTCATGTTGTTGTTGTTGTTGTTGTTGTGCTCATGTTGTTGTTGATGTTGTGCTCATGTTGTTGTGCTCATGTTGTTGTTGTTGTTGTTATGGTGCTCATGTTGTTGTTGTTGTTGTTGTGCTCATGTTGTTGTTGTTGTTGTTGTTGTTGTTGTTGTTGTTGTGCTCATGTAATCATAAAAGGCTAAAGTAGTTGAAGTCAACAAGAAAAATAAATCATAATAAAATATAATGAATTCAAATACACGTTATGAGGTACTTTGTATACCTTATGTGTTTTGGACTGTAAACTTTAATGGTAGTTGAGATATGCTGTTAAGGGGAGATCGGTCGTTGTTCTGGACACCCTTCTCCCTCATGTTAAGTCCCATTAGTTTTCAGATGATATGACATTCGGCCCATTATTTTGGCGATTTTAAGATCTTTCGCCCCTTTTCTTTATCAATATTAAGATTGTCGTGTCATTTTGGTATCGATTTTTTCCTGGCAAGCGATAGCGAGCCTGCAATTTATGAGGAGATATCCCGGCCGAAAAATGTACAAGTATATATCTTGAAGTGGGATCCTGGGGTTGTTTTTTTTAAGTTTGATGGGAGTCTAGGGAGGAAACTAGAAAAATAATTAATACATGAAAACAAATCGACCAAAAAGTGAACCATTGCGCAATTTTCAAGGACAATCGACCAAAAAGTCCCCCCCCCCCCCCCCCCCCCCCCCCCTTAAACAATACTCGGTTGTGACACTGAGGACTTGAACGTACAATTTACCACTCGCCAACATGCCTTTCCATTTTCTCGACTCCGTATAAGTCAAGAAAAAAGCCGGCCGCAGAAAAGAGCATAAAAGTTAAGGGGAGGTTTTTAGTTTGTTTCCTACTCCTCCAGCAATCTAAAAATGTCATCCCCTTGAGCCCCTTTCAAGATAAATTTGTACATTTTTCGGTAGAAAACTGTCCCGGCTGAAGCCGGATCCTCTTAAATTACAGGCTCGCTATCGCTCGCCAGGATAAAATCGACACCTAAATGGCACGAAAGGTCTTAAAATTGACAGAAATGGGTTGAAAGTTCTTAAAATCGTCAAAATAATGGGGCGAACGTCTTAACACTAGGAAAACAATGGGGCTAAACATGAGAGAGAAAGGAGTCAAAAAAAAAATCCCTCAAGTGGAAATCTCCCCTTAAGGAGATGCAGTGTTGAAAAAGTATTCAACATTTAGTCAAGGTTCCTCGTCTAATTGTTGTTTTTATCCACGCTGTATTAATTGTTGTTTTTATCCACGCTGTATTAATTGTTGTTTTATCCACGCTGTATTAATTGTTGTTTTTATCCACGCTGTATTCATTGTTGTTTTTATCCACGCTGTATTAATTGTTGTTTTTATCCACGCTGTATTTTTTTGTATTTATTTATTATATTTATTTGTTCCCTCTTTAGACCTCCATCAAGCTTTACAAAAAAAAAAAAAAAACAGAAGACCCCCTTTCAATATAATGTGCATTTTTCTACCGAAAAATGTACAAATTTATCTTGAAAGGGGGTCTTCTGGGTATATTTTGTAAAGCTTGATGGAGGTCTAGAGAGGGAAAAAAAATATATCGCCAAACTAATGGGGCGAATGGCTTAAAGTACCAAAAGTAATGGGGCTAAACATGAGGGGGGGGGGGGGGGGGGCAGAAAACCCGCCCTTAACCCGTACTGTACCAGTGACGCCCTTTTTATTTTATTCTGGCAATGGTTAGACGATTTTATTCAGCTTAGGAAGGGCCTTTAGCAATAATAAGGCTTAAAATTATCTCAACCAACCCTTTTAACTACCACAGATCATTCCCAAGCGGCATAATATCGTCTAAACAGAGCTAGCATAAAATATAACACACGTCGCTGGTACTCAAAGCGGTGTTGAAAAATATTGCACATTGGTCAAGGTTCCCCGTCCCTTGTTTATTGTTATGCCAGGCCCAGGAATGTGGCTCTGAGGGGAAGGGGGGGGGGGGGGGGGAACATAGGAGGGGTTATTTTTCCGGCAACTCCTGATCGACAATTTGATTCTGCCAACATTTCAGGATTGCATATATATATATATATATATGTTTATTTATGTATTTATTTACTTATTGAAGGAATATTTGCGTACTCATTTACAGTAATATGACATTCCTTGACTGTCTTACAACATTGCACAATAAAATATATATATTGCAAATGGTTGTAGCTCTGTCTTTACCTCGTTCAAATCATTAGTGGGATCGTGGCGTGTTTCTGCAAGTGCAAGTCATGGCTGCAACATTAGCGAACATACCTGAAATAATAAGGGGAAGGATTTTCTTTTCCTGGACCTCCTTCTCCCCCATGTTTAGCCCCATTAGTTATGAGATTTTAAGACATTCGCCCCATTAGTTTAGCGAATTTACCTTTCGCCCTATTTAGGTGTCGATTGTTTTCCTGGCGAACAATAGGTAGTCTGCAATTTAGGAAGAAGGGGAAATTTTTCTACCGAAAATGTACAAATTTATCTCAGGGTGATCTTGGGAATACCGTATTTTTTAAGTTTGATGGAGGTCCAGGAAGTAAACTAAACTATAATATATTTAATAATAATACATAAATAGATAACTTAATATTTATTCTTGTGTTCAGTGTTGCATATCAATATACCAAGGAATGTTAACTTAATATTTATTCTTGTGTTCAGTGTTGCATATCAATATACCAAGGAATGTTAACTTAGTATTTATTCTTGTGTTCAGTGTTGCATATCAATATACCAAGGAATGTTAACTTAATATTTATTCTTGTGTTCAGTGTTGCATATCAATATACCAAGGAATGTTAACTTAATATTTATTCTTGTGTTCAGTGTTGCATATCAATACCAAGGAATGTTAACTTAATTTATTCTTGTGTTCAGTGTTGCATCAATATACAGAATGTTAACTAATTTATTCTTGTGTTCAGTGTTGCATATCAATATACCAAGGAATGTTAACTTAGTATTTATTCTTGTGTTCAGTGTTGCATATCAATATACCAAGGAATGTTAACTTAATTTTATCTTGTGTTCAGTGTTGCATACAATATACCAAGGAATGTTAACTTAATATTATTCTTGTGTTCAGTGTTGGATAGCAATATACCAAGGAATGTTAACTTAATATTTATTCTTGTGTTCAGTGTTGCATATCAATATACCAAGGAATGTTAACTTAATATTTATTCTTGTTTTCAGTGTTGCAAATATACCAAGGAATGTTAACTTAATATTATTCTTGTTCAGTGTTGCATATCAATATACCAAGGAATGTTAACTTAATATTTATTCTTGTGTTCAGTGTTGCATATCAATATACCAAGGAATGTTAACTTAATATTTATTCTTGTGTTCAGTGTTGCATATCAATATACCAAGGAATGTTAACTTAATATTTATTCTTGTGTTCAGTGTTGCATATCAATATACCAAGGAATGTTAACTTCTCATTGCTATATCATTATCAGACACATGTATAACAATATCAATGATCCTACACAACATACTAGTTAATCAATTTATAGTTTCGGACCCCCATGAAATTAAACATCAAATTTGTCTTTCACAATTATTTATTTATTTATTATATTGTATTGTATATATATATATATATATATATATATATATATATATATATATATATATATATATTGGTGTTTATATTTATGTGATTTTGACCTTTAGTTTACTAGGAAATCTCTCCCTTTGAAGATAGACCCCACCACTCGCTATTTAAATGATGCAAATTGTTGTAGTGTTCGTTTGGGAGTGTTGCATATCATTAGTGGGACCAAGGCGCGTGTGTGTTTGTAAGTGCAACTCATTGGTGGAACATTAGCCTCTGCAGGGTCAAGGGGGGGGGGGGGGGTCTGAGCCTCCTTGTCCCTCGTGCATAGCACCATTAGTTTTGATATTTTAACCATTTGAAGCTCTGACGCGTTTTAGCATTTTATTTTGGCTATCATTAGATGATTTTATGCAGCTTAGGAAAGATCTGTGGGTATTAAAAGGGTAAATGCTATCTCAATCAACCCTTTGACTTCCATATACCGTTACTAATCTGAATACAATCGTCTAATAGTAGCCAGAAACAAAACAGAAACGCGTATTGGAGCTTGAAAGGGTTAAGACATTCGCCCCATTAGTTTGGTGATTTTAAGACCTTTCGCTCCATGAGAGAGAATGGGATCCAGAAAAAACTAAAATATGCCTCCCCTTAAGCATATATTATATCCATTGAGGCTGATTTAAGGATGGAGTTTTATATATATACAGTAGTGGATTCAGCTAGCAGTTCATTGTTTTCCTTAGCAACTGCATTTTCTATATTTAATAGAAAAATATGAAGCTAATATGTTTCTGCCTCAATTTAAGTTTTATTTTATTATATTTAATTAATTATATTAATTTTACATATATATTTGTTTTCATGTCAAGCAACATTTCCTTTCAATATCTTCATAATAGCTGAGCAATCAAGATGAAGGACGCGACTTTTTGTGTGTGTCTGTACAGTGAGTGGGGAGATAGACCGAATACAGGGCGAGGGATGCACCATTGATGATCTCAAATACAAGACAAAATTCCATCCGAAAAGAGAGATTGTGAATAAGGATATCTCTCTCTCTCTCTCTCTCTCTCTCTCTCTCTCTCTCTCTCTCTCTCTCTCTCTCTCTCTCTCTCAAGATGCTTGTGGCTACCTCGAGCCTCCATCTAATTTGCATATTCCGACTCACATGCATCTTCACACTCCCAAATGTACCTCTCTCTCTCTCTCTCTTGATACCCCACTCAATTAAATGTACTTGCAACAATGTACGTACAATTAATTACATGTACTAAACCCATTGATCTACAGGCACACATAAGTTTCAAGCAGGCATACACAATTACACATGCACATAACATACGACACACACACACACACACACACACACACACACACACACACACACTGACCTTGCCACGATCAAGATGCACACCACGTACACACACACCTGAGATAATTAAAGTACAGCGTCAGGTGCGTAGCCAACTTGGGTAGTAGTATTTTTGTTATGAGAGATAAGAATTTCACAGGTGATTATAACTTTTTGCCATCGACTTTGTTGCTCTTAATTATTGTTGTCGTGCATCTTGTGGATAACCAGAGATGCCCTGTGGATAAGACACATGATTTTTACTATATTCTTTTAGATACAGAGTTGAATTTTACATGCTTGTATAGTTTATTTATTATAGTTGAAACATCGTCGAGCATAGGCCCACTCATTAAAATTGACGGATTTTACACCACAGAAGACAAAGACATGAATGAACTTCTGCGAAAACAGTATGAAATAGTGTTCAGCCACCCCGATCAATCAAAAACCAGTGATAATCAAAATAGCTTCTTTTTGGACGAGAACAGAGCCACCCTCCATACTTCAGATATAGAATTTGGGCCAATTGACATAAAAAGGGCAATAAATAGTATGCAGCTCCACTCAGCCCCAGGACCAGATTCAAGGAGCTCAGTTCTGCTCAAGAACTTCAAAACATCACTAGCAAGACCTCTAGCTATACTGTAATGTGGAGAAAGAGCCTAGATACTGGAGAAATCCCAGAAAGCCTGAAAAACACAACAATTGCACCACTACACAGATGAGGAAGTAAAACCCTGCCAAAAAAACTATCGCCCAATTTCACTAACATCTCACATCACCAAAATCTTTGAAAGAGTGTTACGAGGAAAAATCTCTGAATATATGGAAGAAAACGGGCTTCACAACACAGGACAACACAGGTTTAGAGCAGGAAATTCATGTCTCTCGCAGCTGCTAGAACACTATGACAAAGCTCTAGATGCCCTGGAAGAGAAAAGAATTGTAGATGTCATAAGCACAGACTTTGTCAAAGCATTTAATAAGTGTGATCATGGAATTATAGCACATAAGCTGAAAGAAAAAGGTATCAACAATAAGGTGGGGAGGTGGATCTATATTTTTCTCATTAACAGAAGACAATCAGTAGCATTAAATCAAGCGGTATTGGAAGGTTCAGAGGTTAAAGCTCTGTTCCCCAGGGTACAGTGTTGGCGCCATTACTCTTCTATCTATCTATCTATTGCCTGACGCCGTGATCCCCGAAGGGGTGGCCACGAACGAACCGCCCCCATGCACCTCTGTCCCCAGTCAGTCGACGCCCCTCCCCCCAACCAGCACCGCCTTCCTTCATGTACTTCCTCACTTCATCCTTCCACCTCTCATTCGGTCTACCTCTCCCTCTCTGTCCCTCCACCTCACTCTCGTATACCCTCTTAGTCATTCTCTCGCTTTCCATACGTTCCATATGGCCGAACCATCTCAAGTTGTTCCTTTTTACACTTTCCAGCACATCTACCTCCACACCACACCTCCTTCTTACTTCCTCATTAGTCTGTCTATCCCTCCATGTAACTCCGCAAGCACTCCTCAAGTAATTCAATTCCACTGCTCTCACTCTTGGTCTGAGTCTCTCAACCAACGTCCATGCTTCGCTTCCGTAAGTCAGTGTCGGGATTACCACACTGTCATGCAAGGACTTCTTCACTCCACTGACCACCCTATTTCTTGTTACTGCTTTTAGCGTTCCTACAACCCTCTTCCCTTGTTGTACCCTCTCCCGCACTTCTTCATCCATAGTCCCATCTTTACTCAACACACTGCCCAGATACTTAAAAGAGTTGACGATCTCCATAGCCTGACCGTTCAGCTTCACCTCACACTCTGTGACTTCACCCCTTTCGAAGACCATAACCTTGCTCTTCCCCGCATTTACCTTCAAATTCCGTTTTTCGCACACTGTTCCAAACTCATTTACCAGACCCTGCAACTCCCATTCATTATCACTTATCAGAACTGTATCATCCGCAAACAACAGTATAGGTAGCTTCCACTCAATTCCCTCCCTTTTCAGCGATACACCAACATCCACTGCTCTTGATAGTATTTCTTTCATGACTCCAGTATATACAGTAAACAACCACGGGGACATCACACACCCCTGTTTCAAACCAACATTCAGGTCAAAGAACTCGCTCTGCTCACTCTCCACACGTACTGCCGCCTTTGCACCCTCATACATGCTCTTCACTGCTTTCAGCAACTTGCCCTCTACTCCGTATATTCTAAGTACTTTCCACAAACCTTCTCTATCCACTCTGTCATAGGCCTTCTCCAAGTCCATAGAGGCAACATGCACCTTTTTTTTCTTCTTCAGATATTTCTCCACAACACAATTCAGGGTAAAAATCTGATCTACACATCCTCTTCCCTTCCTAAAACCTCCCTGCTCGTCGCCTATCCATTTCTCCATTCTCACTCTCACTCTCTCAATCACTACCCTACTGTATACCTTCCCTACTACGCTTAGAAGACATATTCCTCGGTGGTTACAACACACTCCTCTTTCCCCTTTGCCCTTATATAGGGGGACTATTATGCCAGTCTTCCAGTCATCGGGTGCACTCCCCTTCTCCCATGCTAGTTTGCACATTTTCCATACCCATGCTATCACTATCTCACCACCATACCTCAACATTTCCCCACACACTCCATCTGTTCCTGGTGCTTTCCCCAACTTCACTCTTTTCATGGCTTCCCACACTTCTGACCTCCTGATCCCCACCTCCTCCTCCACTACTTCTCTTCTTCTCCCTCCCATACCATATCCAGCTATGTTTGCTGGCTCTTCATTCCTTACATTTAGCAACTCATTGAAGTACTCCCTCCATTACTCTTCCTTATTCTAATTAGTGATATCGATGCTAATGTACAACACAGCTGTGTCTCTTCATTTGCGGAAGACACAAAACTAAGTCTTGGGATAACCACAATAGAAGACAAAGAAAACTTGCAAGCAGACATGAACGCTGTATTTCGGTGGACCAAAGATAATAACATGCAATTTAACAAAGAAAATGTTCAGCTGATAAGGTAAGGAGGAAATGAAGAGATTAAATAAAACACAACCTACATAACAGTCACTCCTGCCAATCCCACGAAAATCAGATGTTAAAGATCTTGGAGTAATATTGCCAGACAACATGTCTTTCAAGGATACCTTTACCTTTGGATACCTTTGGATGTGTTCGCCGCTCCTCTAGCGGCACCAAGGAGCGCGACGCCCCTCGTTATGGGTGGTGATTTGGTGCAGTAGACTGTTTGAAGCGACAGCTCGCTCCCTTGCGAGGATGGGCTCGTCTGGCACTTTTTGCAGTTCGACATCTAGGGCTCTCTTGAAGTTGTCTAACGAGATGTCCCTCATGTCTCTTACTCGCCGTGGGAGTTTGTTGAAGAGACGTGGGCCTCTGTGTGATAACCAGCCCTCTCGCAGAGAGCCCATAGCACCCCTGTTATTCATCCGGGGGATTTCGCATTCCCAGCCTCTCCTATCACTGAATTTCATGACTATCGGAGTATGTAGGTTTGGTACTAAACCCTCTGCGATTTTCCACGTGTATATTATTAGGTAACGTTCTCTTCTACGTTCCAGTGAGTACAGATTCAGTGCTCTTAAACGCTCCCAATAGTGTAGATGTTTTATCGAACTTATATGCGAAGTGAAATTTCTTTGTACACTCTCTACGTATTTTATTTCACCTGCTTTGTATGGGGATGTTAATACGCTACAGTATTCAAGCCGCGGTAGCACTAGAGATTTGAAGAGCGTTATCATAGGCAATTCACCGCGTGTTTTAAAAGTACGCAGAATCCAACCCGTTAGACGTTTCGCAGCCGCCACTTTGACCTGGTTATGTACTTTGAAACCCATATTTTCAGACATTAATACCCCGAGGTCTTTCACACTGTCTTTCCGTTCTATTATGTGGTTAGATTCTGTTAAGTAATTTGTAATTTCTTTAACACCATTATTATCTCCGTACCGTATTAATTGGAATTTTTCCTCATTGAATTGCATGTTGTTTTCCCTGGTCCACTGGAACACTACATTCATGTCTTCCTGCAGTCGGCCCGTGTCCTCTTGTGTGTTTACTATCTTGCTTAATTTTGTGTCATCAGCAAAAGACGACACCGTACTGTGTCTGGTGTTGGTATCTATGTCGCAAATTAGTATGAGGAACAGAAGGGGCGCTAGCACTGTTCCTTGGGGCACTGAGCTTTTGACATCCGAAGGCTCAGAAGTGACTTGGTTTACTGCTACCGATTGTTTTCGGTTTACGAGGAAATTGTATATCCACCGTCCGATTTTCCCAGTTATACCTTTTGCTTTCAGTTTGTGGGCTATTATACCATGGTCACATTTATCAAATGCCTTAGCAAAATCGGTGTAAATGACATCCACGTTTTTCTTTTCTTCTAGCGCTTTAAGAATTTTGTCATAGTGTTCCAAAAGTTGTGAGAGACATGATCTTCCCGCTCTGAACCCATGTTGACCGGTGTTGTGTAGTTCATTTGTCTCCATGAATGTTGAAATTTTGCTTCGCAGGACTCGCTCGAAAACTTTAATGATGTGAGAGGTTAGAGCTACCGGGCGGTAGTTTTTTGGTAGTGCTTTACTCCCTCCTTTATGCAGTGGGGCAATTATTGCGTTTTTTCAAGCTATCTGGTATGTCACCAGTGTCTAGACTCCTTCTCCACATTATAGCCAGGGGTTTTGAGAGGTTTTCCTTACATTTTTTCATTAGGAACGAATTCCAAGAGTCCGGGCCTGGTGCCGAGTGGGATGGCATGTTGGAAATGGCCTCTTCTATGTCTTTTGGACCGAAATCAATATCCAGCATCTGAGGGGTTTCCGTGGGGGAGGTTTCCATGAAAAATATATTTTGGTCTCTGATGACTTTTGTTTCATCAGGCTCACTGAATGCCATTTCATACTGCCTGCTTAAGAGTTCGCTCATTTCCTTTTTGTCCCCTGTGAAAGAGCCGTCCCCTTTGCTCAGTGGGCCGATGTTTGATGTTGTTTTAGCCTTTTGTTTGGCGTATGAAAAGAAGTATTTGGAATTTTCCTTTATACCTGCAATAGCTTTCCTCTCCTCCTTCCATATGTTGTAGTTCATATGATATTCTTAGCCTTTGTTCAATTTCCACAATTTCTCTATCTATTTCGACCTTTTGCCTATCCTGTAGATTTTGATGTGTGCGTCTTTGTGTGAGTAATTTTCTTCTTCTGTACAGCCTCCTCCTTTCCCGATCTTGTTTGCTTCTTCGTTTTGTTTGTCTTGCAGGTATATGGTGGCTACAGATTTTGGGTCATGGTTTCTGTTATTAAGACTAGACATTCTGTTGGTGTCAGGTTATCCATTAAATCTTCCCAGTCTATTTCCTCCATTTCTTGATTTACCTCTTCCCACCTAATGTTTTTGTTATTGAAGTTAAATTTACTGAAGGGGCCGGTTTTTGTTCTCGATTCTGAGGTTGTCTGTACACTTTCTAAGGTTGTTTTGATCTCAATTAATTTATGATCTGAGTATGTTGTGTCCGATATGTTAATGCTGTGTACTAGAGAGTCGTTGTTAGTGAAGACCAGGTCTAAGATATTGTTTTCCCCCGTGTGGGTTCAGCAATATGTTGGGTAAGACTAAAAAAATCACAAGTTCAAAAAGCTCTCTCGTATTAGTATTTACTTCTCCGGTGTTATTTGCCACTAACTGGTTTTCTAGTTGTCTCCATTTAATGTTTGGTAGGTTAAAGTCTCCTAGCCATATAATATTTGGTGTTGGGTTCCCCAGGGTTTCCACTTCTGATTTTATTTTGTTGAGCTGGGTTTTGAATTCTTCTCGGGATGAGTCTGGAGGCCTGTATGTAACAATAACTGCTAAATTTAGGGATTCTAGTTTAACTCCAAGTATTTCCACCACTTCATTACTGTTATTTAGGAATTCAGTACATATCAGTGAGTCATGTATGTACAAGGCTACACCTCCATGTGATCTATGCGTTCTGTCCGCCCTATGTAGGTTGTAACCAGGAATCCATACCTCACTATCTTCCTGATCTTTAATGTGAGTTTCTGTGAGAGCCGCAAATATAGCGTTTCCTTCTTCTAGCAGGCCCCTAATAATGGTACTTTGTTCGTGGTTCTATTTTTTAGGCCTTGGATATTTGCTAACAAGATTGGGGAGGGATTGTTTGGAGTACTATATGTACCTAATAGTCTTCGGGATGTATTGGCCACTCTTGGGAGGCCAGGAGGTGCTCGAGGTGTTCTATGTGCTCTTCCATCTCCCTCAGTCTCTTCATCTTCATCTGCCCTTTCCCTCCTTGCCTTTTTCCTCTGTCTCGTCCTCGCATAGCTAGAGAGTTTTTTGGGCTACCATTCGTGTTAGGTCTAGCATATCTCCAAGTCCCTCTAATATGAAAAGCTGGGCATTTCATATTGTAGCAGGTCTTGTTCTTAAGTGATGTCTTGCAAAGGGATGGGTGGTGGTATTTGCAGGTTTCACCAAATCTACATTTTCCATGACTGGTTATGTTGTTGCAAATTTTGGGATGAGCAAATCTACATGAATTCCCATTATATTCGCCCTTTTGACCAAAGTAGCACCTTCTTTCCAGATAATATCTGCACACTGGTGTAGACAACCCCAGTAGGTGGGGCTGGGGCTGCAAGGGGTTATGTGGTGAGCTAAGTGTGGTTGTGGGTGATAGTAGGCTTGGTGTATGGGTGGGTGAGGCCTGCAGGGGGGTGGAGTTAAGGGTCGGTTGTAGGTGGGCAGGTGGCAGTGGTGAGGGGGGAGGCGATGTGGAAGGGGAGCCTGATATGGGGGCTTGTTGCATCCTACGTTCATCCTGCAATTGTATTTGATCAACAGCAGTAGGGTTGTCAATGGCCATAGATGGGATTAATGTGGGTGTTTTCTGGGTCTGGGGAGGTGTGGGGAGATGTGCGGCAGGGTTTGTGGATATGTAGGGTGCGAAAGGTTGTTGTTCGGCAGGCGATGTGTGTTGATGTGCAGGAGGCAATGTGGGCATTATCATGGGAAGGTGTGCGTGTGTGGGTTGTGATATTTGTATGGGCCCTGAGGCCCCAATAGTTCCCCATTTTCTGTGAAAGGTAGCTATGTCTTGGCAATATTTCAGTCTATCTTGTACTTCTGTATTTTCTACAGTCTGTATGACTTGCCATGTGATATCGAAACAACTATCGCAGAAATGGAGGTTCTTCCCTCTTGTATTGTACGCCTCATGTATTGGTGTCAATCCTATGCAAATCCAGTGGTATGGTTGCTTGCATATCCGACATGGGGTGCCTTCATGCATGTGTATATTCATCTTACAACTCATACAGTTGTCTCTGGTAAACATTTTTTTTTTTTTTTTTTTTTTTACATGGGGGAGAGAGAGAGAGAGAGAGGTGGGGGGGGGGGGGGGGCTTGGAGGACAAGGAGGTGTTTGTTACGCGGTTTGTGGGGGGGGGGGGGTGCCACTCGTTTACCCTCGTTATGTTTAAACTTTAAGTAACTTTAAGTAACACTTTCAATAATTATCTTATGAAACAGAATTCTCACTGGCACTCTAGGAAAATAACGAACTTTCCAGGCTACCTACAGATTATATAGTATCTATTTTAATTTTCATATTTTACCTATCAACTTGATTCAACACTGCTCAGGTTCGAATTTTCACCACATTTGAGAGAGAGAGAGAGGGGGGGGGGGGGGGCTTGGAGGACAAGGAGGTGTTTGTTACGCGGTTTGTGGGAGTGGTGTGTGTGGGGGTGGGGGGTGGGGGGGGTGGAGTGCCACTCGTTTACACTCGTTATGTTTAACTTTAAGTAACTTTAAGTAACACTTTCAATAATTATCTTATGAAACAGAATTCTCACTGCCCTAACCACTTTTCCCGTTTTTGGTCGACTGTTTAACGGAATATACGGCACTCTAGGAAAATAACGAACTTTCCAGGCTACCTATACCTGTATAATATAGTATCTATTTTAATTTTCATATTTTACCTATCAACTTGATTCAACACTGCGCAGGTTCGAATTTTCACCACATAGCCTAACATAGCCTAATCAGGCCAAGTCAGTAGGAGCGAGGAAACTAGCTGGCTGGATACTGCGCACTTTCAAGACACGAGAAGAACGGCCAATGATAACGCTTTTTAAATCGTTGGTGATCCCATGACTGGAGTATTGCAGTGTGCTAACATCTCCACACAAAGCCAGAGAAATATACGAAATAGAGAGTGTTCAGAGAAGCTTCACTTCCTCGGTAAAAACATCTTCACTAATGGGATCGGCTGAAGCCTCTTAACCTCTATTCATTGGAGCAAAGAAGAGAGAGATACTTGATAATCTACACATGGGAAGTTATTGAGGGTATAGTACCAAACTTTCACACCACAATGTCATGAAACTGGAGCAACAGGGGGGTAGGATATGTAAAATCACACCCCAAAGGTGTAGGGGAGCTCTGGGCACACTGAGGGACTCCTGGTTGACAAATTGGGGTCCGAGTCCCTTTAAAAAAATGCCAGAGAACGTGAGAAGCCTGATGGATGTGCCAACGGAAGTCTTCAAGAAAGCCTTGGACAACCATCTCAAGTTGGTGCCTGTTCAACCATGCTTCGCGGGTGAGAGAGCTGCCCCCTCAAATACCCTGCTGCATCAAACACTGGCAGCAAACATACTCGTGGGGAGCAGCTCTCGCCGAGGCCACTGAAAGATGGCCGAAACAAGGATCCCCTTCTCCTTCATGTTTAACCCCATGAGTTATGAGATTTTAAGACGTTCACCCCATTAGTTTGGCGATTATAATACTTTTCGCCCCATTTCTTTGTCAATATTTAGACTTTTCGTGTTATTTAGGTGTCGATTTTATCCTGGTGATCAATAGCGAGGCTGCAATCTAGTAGGAATCGGCTTTCGACCAGGAGAAAAATTTTCTACCGAAAAAATTTACAAGTTTATATATCTGGGGGGGGGGCTTTCTTGGGGGTGTTTATTATAGCTTGATAGAGGTGTATAAAGCAAACTTTAAAAAAATATATATATATATACCGGTATATATTTACTGTATATATACAGTACAGGTATATATATATATACATATATATATATATACATATATATATATATATATATATCGAATAAAAAAAAATGGTAAACAAATAAATCCCCCCCCCGCCCCCCACCCCCCTCCCTAAGGAAATTACCGATTTACCATTGGCTGGATAGCCTACCAAAACTTCATACCCACCCATCAAAAGTGAGATATGAGATGATTATGATTTTTTGCCAATTTACTTAAGTTACCGAGAAAATATTTGGAATTAAAATAGATAACGCTTCCAAGAAAACTGCATACTCATACCTGCAAACGATATGCAATGCCAAGTAACGTTTACGAAATATATGCTTGTTTCACTCGCGCACATTTTCACTGGCGTTTATTTACACAGGAACTCGCTCACACATAACAAACAAGTTATCAGCAATTATAATTTGTTTGAGTACATACTTACACACATGCACGCCTTCACACACACTCATTCAACCTCAGTCGCACAAGGAAGCAATCCTCATTTGCACAAACACGCACACATGAAAACACCCACATACATGTGCAACACACACACACTATTTTGAACTTCACACTCTCTCTCTCTCTCTCTTTTCACACACACACACACACACACACACACACACACACACACACACACACACACACACACACACACCCGTAGCCTAGTAGGTAGAGCTCTCATCTCACACACGAGGGGTCGGGGGTTCAATCCCCGGCCGGGCGGAGACAAATTGGGCTTGTCTCCTTTCATGTGTTAGCCTCAGTTCACCTAGCTGTAAATAGGTACCTGGAATAAGTGGACGACGTTGTGACGTCCCATCTAGGGTTGGCAAAAATGGTACAATGCGAGATGGGTATCATATGGTTCACCTAAGCTGATGGCTACCTAAGCCTTCGGGCGAGACGGTACCGTCTATAGTGAGAATGGTACCATACAGATCCACCCTAAGCCTTCGTTTCCGATGTCGCCAATTGGCTAAATACAGACTACACACACATCCACAGCCATTCCAACAGTACATAAAACACTTAACATGCATTTCACGCAATGCATTCCCAGTTAAGGAGGCGTGATAATAATGAGCTTAGCTCGCATTGCGTGGATTCCCCTTGACGAACAAGTAACTGAGTAACACACACACACACACACACACACACACACACACACACACACACACACACACACACACACACACAACAGCCTCACATATACAGCAAACCACTCCCCCTCTCTCACACAAACAAACCCCCCTAACACCAGTAGCTGATTCTGTTTAGGACATGGCATCACCTTGTTGTACCCGGTAATGATAGTGGGTGGCCGTCATACCCAGCTCTCAAGGGGGGTCACCGGATTTTTTAATCTTTCTCATATTTTCTCTCTTTCCCTGGCTTGTATCCATTCGGCCCTATTCAGCCAACTGTTTTAAAACGTTTATCCCCAGGTGTCGATTTCATGTTATGGAGAAATCCGGCTTTGCCGGAGAAATTTGTTGATACAAATTTAGCTTGCTGTCAAAACAAAATATATACATAATATGCTGGCTTGCTACCGCTCGCCTGGAAAATATTGACACCTGGATGGGGGTAAACGTCTTAAAACAGTAGGCTGAATGGGGCCGAATGGATACAAACCAAAGAGAGAGGGAGAGAAAGAGAAAACAAGCGAGGTGGGCTCCCTTAAGGGGTAGGGTGGTTGAGGGCACGGTTGAGGGCTCTTCTGGAATACGGACTCAATTGGGTTTCTTTATCTCTCTCTCTCTCTCTCTCTCTCTCTCTCTCTCTCTCTCTCTCTCTCTCTCTCTCTCTCTCTCTCTCTCTCTCTCTCTCTCTCTCTCTCTCTCTCTCTCTCTCTCTCTCTCTCTCTCTCTCTCTCTCTCTCTCTCTCTCTCAGTTCAACTACCCGATTTTTTGCAGCTTACGAACGATCTGTAAAAAGGAATATATGAGACAGCTATAGGTCATATAATTGCTATAGGTCCTTCCTAAACTGAATCAAATCGTCTAATAGTTTGACAAATATAATGAAAAGGACGTCACCGGTATTGAAAGCGTTAATGAGTGATAATTTCAGATGAATGTCAGGTATTGAAGCCTTATACAACGGCTCCCTTTCTATGTATTGTGTAAATTAAATGTTGAACGCTATTTTATTGTTGGAGTGGCTGTGTTTGTGTATGTTGTCTGTAACATAAGAACATAAGAAAATGGGAGTCTGCAGAAAGCCGATTGGCCTAAGCAAGGCAGATCCCTGTCCCACACAACCCCAATTACAAAGCCCAATTATAGGCTCAACACTCTAATACCCTGAGGATCATCTTACCAAAACGGTTAGAGATTAACGCAGGATTACGGGGTCTGCAGAGCGCTGATTGGCCCAACCCGGCTGATCCCCCTTCACACCCAACCCTTCTCGTCCATATGCTTATCCAATTTTATCTTAAAGCTCCCTACCGTTTTTAATCCCACTATAGCACTTGGTAGTCCATTCCACCCATCTACAACTCTGTTACCAAACCAATATTTGCCTATATCTTTTCTGAAACGAAATTTATCTAATTTGAAACCATTGGTACGAGTTTTTTCGCTATCACTGAGCTTTAGTACATTTGTCATGTCCCCTTTGTTAATCCCACTAACCTACTTGAACACCTCTTATCATATCCCCTCTAACTCTGCGTCTCTCTAACGAATGTAAACCTAATTTCTTCAACCTTTCTTCATACGGAAGATTTCTAATATTATGGATCATTTTTGTAATTCTACGCTGTACTCTCTCCAATGAATCTATGTCCATTCTGTAATAAGGACACCAAAATTGGACAGCATAATCCATATGGGGTCTCACTAATGACAAGTAAAGTTTTAAGATATCAGCAGTTCTGTTACTCACACTCCTAGAGATGAACCCGAGAATCCTGTTTGCCTTATTACGAACGCTTATACACTGTTTTCTAGGCTTCAAATCATTGCTAACAAACACACCTAGATCTTTCTCGCAGTCTGAATTTTCTAATTCTAAAATAGCTAGTTTATATTTAACATTTGTTTGCATCTTCCCTATCTTTAATACCTTGCATTTGTCAATGTTAAACTTCATCTGCCAATTTACTGATCATTCATGTAAGGTATCTAGATCCCTTTGGAGGCACTCTATATCGCTATCTGAATCAATTGATCTCCCCATTTTAGTATCGTCTGCGAATTTACTAATCCTACTAGTTATACCTAAATCTAGGTCATTTATGTATATAAGAAACAACATGGGACCTAATACCGATCCCTGGGGGACACCACTTTTGACTGCTCCCCACTCTGACTTGGTACCATTTATGCTGACTCTCTGTTTCCTACCAATTAGCCATGACCTAATCCATCCCAGCTCGACCATACTGACAGAGTATTGCGTCAACATAAGATCAAGCCATTACAAATTAACCCCTTCAGACATATATGACGCAGAGGTTGCCAGATTAGCAATAAGAAATAGAGTTCTCTCACTCTTATAATTACCTCTCCAAAATTAGTTTTCTGCCCACAGCTAACTCAAAGACAACTGCAGAGGTTGAAGTAACTAAAATAAAGGTTTGTAAAAAACCCTGATGGTAATAAAGTCTTTAAAGTATCCCTAATAGGCTCAAAATTGCGTCATATGTCGGAGAGGGTTAAGAGAGTAAGGTTCTGGATTTCTTTAAGGGGAGATTTTGTTTTTAAGACAAAATTGCCGAAGTTGGTCAGCACAACCATGCCAACAGTACGATAATACTCCACAAACACTATACATAAAAATGGGTGGTTGGGCAGGAGCAACCCTCCACCCATAAAAACTAGAGAATCCAACGAATTGACTCGATACAGGAGATTAATTTGTGGCCCCACCCTCGGTGATCAAGGCGTCTGGCAATAGATAGATAAATAGATACATACACAGATATATAGATAGATAGATAGATAGATAGATAGTATTGTAATCCGCAAGAATGACAAAAAGAAAGAAAGATAGATAGATAGATAGATAGATAGATAGATAGATAGATAGATAGTAATGTAATCCGCAAGAATGTCAAACAGAAAGAAAGATGAAACAGGATATGATATGCAATACAGCAATGAGAGGACAGGAACAGCTGAGATAGAGGTACACTCAGGTCATTACTCAGCAGGGGACAGACGATGGGGTAGCAGGAGATAGCAGAGTCAGCAGGGAGGGCATAGAACGAGTTATTCACAGGGTAGTCAGATTCAGGAGGGGATGGTAGAGAACGTGATATTGACAGGGTAACAGATTCAGCAGGGATGGCATAGAACGAGATATTGACAGGGTAGTAGGAGGTAACAGATTCAGCAGGGATGGCATAGAACCAGATACTGACAGGGTAGTAGGAGGTAACAGATTCAGCAGGGATGGCATAGAACGAGATATTGACAGGGTAGTAAGAGGTAGCAGATTCAGCAGGGATGGCATAGAACGAGATATTGACAGGGTAGTAGGAGGTAACAGATTCAGCAGGGATGGCATAGAACGAGATATTGACAGGGTAGTAAGAGGTAGCAGATTCAGCAGGGATGGCATAGAACGAGATATTGACAGGGTAGTAGGAGGTAACAGATTCAGCAGGGATGGCATAGAACGAGATATTGACAGGGTAGTAAGAGGTAGCAGATTCAGCAGGGATGGCATAGAACGAGATATTGACAGGGTAGTAGGAGGTAACAGATTCAGCAGGGATGGCATAGAACGAGATATTGACAGGGTAGTAAGAGGTAGCAGATTCAGCAGGGATGGCATAGAACGAGATATTGACAGGGTAGTAGGAGGTAGCAGATTCAGCAGGGATGGCATAGAACCAGATATTGACAGGGTAGTAGGAGG
This sequence comes from Paralithodes platypus, assembly GCA_032716605.1. Taxonomy (NCBI): domain Eukaryota; kingdom Metazoa; phylum Arthropoda; class Malacostraca; order Decapoda; family Lithodidae; genus Paralithodes; species Paralithodes platypus. The sequence goes on along the minus strand of CM064528.1, from coordinate 17,746,074 downwards.
TAGCAGATTCAGCAGGGATGGCATAGACCAGATATTGACAGGGTAGTAGGAGGGTAGCAGATGCGAGGTAGCAGATTCAGCAGGGATGGCATAGAACCAGATATTGACAGGGTAGTAGGAGGTAGCAGATTCAGCAGGGATGGCATAGAACCAGATATTGACAGGGTAGTAGGAGGTAGCAGATTCAGCAGGGATGGCATAGAACCAGATATTGACAGGGTAGTAGGAGGTAGCAGATTCAGCAGGGATGGCATAGAACCAGATATTGACAGGGTAGTAGGAGGTAGCAGATTCAGCAGGGATGGCATAGAACCAGATATTGACAGGGTAGTAGGAGGTAGCAGATTCAGCAGGGATGGCATAGAACCAGATATTGACAGGGTAGTAGGAGGTAGCAGCTGACAGGGTAGTAGGAGGTAGCAGATTCAGCAGGGATGGCATAGAACCAGATATTGACAGGATAGTAGGAGGTAGCAGATTCAGCAGGGATGGCATAGAACCAGATATTCAACGAGTCTTATGCTGCTTCGTTTAGGCAGGTAGATAGATAGGTACAGTACAGTTGGCCACGTGAATGTGTATCCACTCAGTGGATACACTATATACTGATTAAACTGGTCAGATAGTGAATTTTCCCAGTATTTATAAAGCTCGTGGAGGAAATAAGAAAAAGAAAAAGGCAGCCGTGTGAGCAGAGGAATATCAGACAATGGGTAGGGCAATGAGAGAGAGAGAAAGGGGGAGGGGAGGTCTCGTGAAGATAAAAAATAATATGTAAAAAACAGCTGTGTGAGCAGAGGAATATCAGACAATGGGTAGAAAGCGTGTGTGTGAGAGAGAGAGAGAGAGAGAGAGAGAGAGAGAGAGAGAGAGAGAGAGAGAGAGAGAAATACTGGAAACAAGACAGCAGCGTAAGCAGAGGAAGAGCCAGCCAGGGGTAGGGTCAGCAGAAAGGAGAATGGTGGAAGTGAGGTTGAGAGAGACAGGAAGGATGAACTTACAAGGAGTTACAAGAAATAGTTAGTTAGACCTTGCGGTCCATTCCGTGGAGATACTTGAAGTGGAAGGAGAGAAGCTGTTTAGTGCACTACACTCTTTACAGAGTGTGCAAAAATACTATCTACTCTCTTCTTGAACTGCTTTACTGAAGAACTGTTTACAACTTTGGAGGGAATTTTGTTCCTGGTAGAACAGCCCCTTGCTGAAGTGAGGTAAGTGACATGCCGCAACAGTCGACGTTTGGCTTTGCAGTCCCTTGAAAATAGTTGATAATGTCACTCCATCCATGGTTGCGTGTTGTACTCATATTGAGCCTAAATATTTTGCAATAATCCACACCGTCAAACCCATTAGGTATTTTAATAACTTCAATGAGCTGACCTCGTAGTCTGTGTGTCACCAACTGAAAGATATCAAGAACTCTGAACGGGTCCTTATAGCTCGGTCTTCTAATCGATGGAATAAGCTTTGTAGCCCTAGGATGTACTCTTTCCAGTCGCTCTATATCTTTCCTGAATGCTGGAGACCAGAATTGAACAGCATACTCCAGGAGACGCCGTATCAGAGCGTTGTAAAGTGTGAGGACTATTTCCTTATTTCTATACTGAAGTTGCCTATTCATATAGTCCAGTAATTTCTGAGCTTTCTTCTCTACTTCAATGCACTGCTTGGATAACTTTAGGTCACTGTCAGAACATCCAAATCCTTTTCCAAGTCAGTCACTTCCAGAGGCATTTCCAATAGCGAATAGCCTGACTTGGGGTTTGTTTGGCCAATATGCATCACCTTTCACTTTTCCAAGTTTAGAGGTATCTGCTATGTTTTCGACCATTCACCCAGTCCGTTGAGGTACCTACGGCATTAGCCTGCAATGGGGTACTTAGTCAAAAGTGTTTTGAAAATTTAGGAGGGGATATAGGGCTGAGAGAGAGAAAGAGAGAGAGAGTAGGAATCAGGGGGGAGGGGTTTAGAGGTAGAGGTAGGGGGTCAGAGAGGGGGAGGGGTCAGGTAAGCTTGACCAAATATGGCGTCAGACTTGCACAGCAACAGTGTACACAAAAGGCTAGAGACGCGCACCTCACTCCCCCCTCCCCTTCTCTCTCTCTCTCTCTCTCTCTCTCTCTCTCTCTCTCTCTCTCTCTCTCTCTCTCTCTCTCTCTCTCTCACACACACACAGAAACATACACAAAACAGATCTAAAAAATAAATGGGCTAAACACGAGAGAGTAGGGGATCCAAACTCCCCCCCCCCCCCACCACCTGCAAAAGAATACCTGTATATTGGTCAGGACTTTTGGCCTAGATGTAGTGACTAGACTATAGTGGTAACATCGATTATACTCCAGGGGCCAGTATAAGAACATAAGAAAACGGGAAGCTGCAGAAAGCCTATTGGTCCATACAAGGCAGATGCCTCTCACACCCAACCCATCTCGTACGTATGCCAATCTAATTTTATCCTGAAGCTCTCTATCGTTCTTGATCCTACAATGGCGCTAGGTATAGCCTATTACACATATCTATAACTCTGGTGCCAAACCAACATTTGCCTATATATTTTCTGTAACGAAATTTATCCAATTGATCCACCCTAACCCCTTCAGTATTAGGAAGCATTTTGATAGCTTGTTCTGGCTATTATTAGACTAATTATTCATATAAGGAAAGGTATATGGTAGTCAGAGGGTTAATTGAGATAGTCGTATATGGTAGTCAAGTGTTAATTGAGATAGTCGTACAGTATATGGTAGTCAGAGGGTTAATCAAGATAGTCTTTACCCTATTGATGCCCACAGATTTTTCCAAAGCTGTATAAAATCGTCTACAGATAAACTCAGTGCAGAGAGAGAGAGAGAGAGAGAGAGAGAGAGAGAGAGAGAGAGAGAGAGACCCCCCCCCCCTCCCATCTACTACTATGGCAAAGTCTTGTCCCCTCGTAAAAATATGATGGTTTGTATCTTGCCTGTATATAATATACAAAGGGAGATTTTTATTATGTTTTTCTTTATATATGTATTTAATTATTTATTACTTCTTTTAGTTCCCTCCCTAGGCCACCATCAAGCTTAAAAATAATATCCCCAAGACCCCACCTTTTAGATAAATGTGTGCATTTTTTCGGTAAACAAATGGCCCGGCCAAAATTGGCTCTTGTTAAATTAGAGGCTCGCTATTGCTCGCCAAAATAATATCGACTAAAAGACACAAACGTTAGTCGCCAAACAAATGGTGCAAATGTCTTAAAATTTCAAAATGTATGGGCCAAACATGAGAAAGAAGGGGATCCAGATCCCCCCCCCCCCCCCCCCCACACACACACACACACGTAAAATATAATAATGGTTAGGTTTCTTGGCCTAGCTGTATTGGCATGATTATAGTAGTAAGATCGGTTATAGTCCAGGGGCCAGGATGATAACTGGTCCACCCCCCCCCCCCCCCCCCCACACACACACACACACACACACGTAAAATATAATAATGGTTAGGATTCTTGGCCTAGCTGTATTGGCATGATTATAGTAGTAAGATCGGTTATAGTCCAGGGGCCAGGATGATAACTGGTCCACCCTCACCCTTCACGATTGCCAGATTTACTACATTTAATTTGATCACACGTATTTATGATTTGCCCTCCAGACCCAGATATATATATATATATATATATATGTTTGTGTGTGTGTGTGTGTGTGTCCTAAAATTTTAAAGTGTATGATGTTGTCCTTCAAGAATCAGAAGTCATTACTATTATCACTTTGCAGTGATTTCACGAAATCCCTACAACATTTAGAGATTTCATGTATTTGCTGATGGTCACAGCGATTACATGAAATCCCAGAATATTTTAGGGTTTACATGAAATCCCTAGTTTCACGCATTCCCTGTAACATATATATATATATATGTTTCTGGATTTGTAAGGTGACATCATGTGTGTCCTTCGAAAACGGAAATTCCCCCCATAACATATGTACCTTCTGTGCCATTCCCTTTGTCACCTTTTATTTATCTCAGTTGTTGTCTTCGTCGGCATTGTCTTCTCTCTCTCTCTCTCTCTCTCTCTCTCTCTCTCTCTCTCTCTCTCTCTCTCTCTCTCTCTCTCGTCGGCATTGGCTTCTTCACTCTCTCTCTCTCTCTCTCTCTCTTTGTCTGTCTCTCTATCACTCTCTATCGTCGGCATTGGCTTCTTCACACTCTCTCTCTCTCTCTCTTTCTCTCTCTGTCTGTCTCTATCACTCTCTATCGTCGGCATTGGCTTCTTCGCTCTCTCTCTCTCTCTCACAACCAGACGCACCCTCCCTCCCTTGCTACCCTGGTATGACCCTTTGACCTTGATTGGTTCAGTATCGATTTGAACCCTGCAGCAATGGTTCTCTCTCTCTCTCTCTCTCTCTCTCTCTCTCTCTCTCTCTCTCTCTCTCTCTCTCTCTCTCTCTCTCTCTCTCTCTCTCTCTCTCTCTCTCTCTCTCTCTCACATATTTCCTAAGCTTAACAAAACTGTTTAATGATAACCAGATTAGAATGAGTGGTATTGGATCCTTTGTTTTAGCGAGAATGGAAGACTGAACCCTTCAGCACGCTATAATTAACACTTTCAGTACTATGATGCCATCCTTCATCGTATTTTGACTATCCTTAGACACTTGTATACATATTTGGAAGGACCTCTAGGATCATGAAGGTACAAACTATCTTAATTCACTATTTAACTCCTACAGAACCCTCCTATGCTTGAACAAATCGCCAGATTGGAATTAAATAATATGTCATAGTATACTGACCGAGTAAAGTATTTGACACAAAGTAAAAACTGCTCAAGATTATAGATGGAAGAGTATTAACTTTCCGTGTTGCCTGTTTGAAAGTACCCACTCCTCTCTTATTTAATGTCTTATTTGTTAATGCCAATTGGGACATTCCTCTCGCATATATATATATATATATATATATATATATATATATATATATATTCAAATTGTGTCAGATATTAACTCAACTAGTAAAACAATGCTAATTTTAATTCAATTTCAACGAATATCGAAGAATTAGAACCTTCATTAGTAGATGATTATAAATACTTTTAGAAGACCACCAATTATTACCAGTTACTTGTAGGTTCTGGATGCGGATAAAGGGATCGAAGTTCAATAGGTGAGGTAAGAGATAGCTCAAGGGGGTATTGGAGCCTTTGTTACATCGAGACTGGGAGATAGAGCCCTGCATTAAGCTATCATTATGTTTTCCAGAAACAAAAACTTGTATCGGGAAAATGAATGGAAGGTTGCGAGACACCTTTTTTTGTCTTTTCGGTGTGAAGGTACATTTTAGTTTTTATTTATTTATGTATTTATTATTGTTAGTAGTAGTAGTAGTAGTAGTAGTAGTAGTAGTAGTACGGTAGTAGTAGTAGTAGTAGTAGTAGTACCGGTAGTAGTAGTAGTAGTTGTAGTACCCGTAGTCAAACTATTGGGGCGAATGTCTTATAATCTCAAAACGTATGGGAAGATACATGAGGGAGAAGGGGGTTCAGAACACACACACACACACACACACACACTACACACACACAACCAACCACACACACACACACACACACACACACACAACCAACCACACACACACACACACACACACACACACACACACACACACACACACACACCCCCACACACACACACACACACACACACACACACACACACACACACACACTACCACCCACACACACAACCACCCACACACACACACCCATAAACACACCACACACACACACACACACACACACACACACACACACACACACACACACACATCAACCACACACACCACACACCACACACAAAAACGGGAAAAATTATTGCCACAACCTAGTACATAATATTGACCTCGCTCAAAAAGCTCTTATATAACCTCCTGCTCTTGCTCCATTATTAAAAGATAATATATAACTAGAGTTAAGCTAAAAACTGTTCCTCTGTACATTTTCAGCCTACGGCTGCAATTATCAATAAACCGTTTATTATTATTATTTGTATTATTATTATTATTACACACACACACACACACCGTAATATAGCAAACTGAGTCTAAAGGGTTCAGCCAGTTGGTGTCAGTCATCATTCCTTGTATTCTGACCATCGCAACACAATTGTATTCAGCTTAAGAAGGACCTGTCATAAATATAGGGTTCTTGTAGACACCTCCTAAACTGAGTACAATCGTCTGGCAGTAGCATTAACAAGGTGCAGAAAATCATCGTCTGTAGTGAAGCACTTATGGTTGCAGTTAGTTGATGGGCTTTTTGTTGCCAGTCGAGTAGCTTATGTACAAACCTTGCACAGGAAATGTTGCAAGGGGGGTCACCGTTTTTTTTTTTTATCTTTCTTTCCTTTTCTCTCTTTCTCTGGCTTGTATCCATTCGGCCCCTTTCAGCCAACTGTTTTAAGACGTTTATCCCCATCCAGGTTTTGATTTCTTCCTGGCGAGGGATAGCGAGCCAGCATTGTATAGAGAAATCCGACTTCGCTGGACAGCATTTTTTCACTAATCCCGCCCCCCCCCCCCCCCCCCCCCCAACAAATTTACAAAAGTTTAGGGCCTTCTGTCAAAACAATCATATATATATATATAATATATATATATATATATAGATATCTCTATTACTATATATATATATATATATATATATATATATATATATATATAGGCTATGCTGGCTCGCTACCGCTCGCCAGAAAAATATTGACACCTGGATGGGGGTAAACTACTTAAAACAGTAGGCTGAATGGGGCCGAATGGATACGAGTCAAAGAGAGAGGAAGATAAATAGAAAACAAGCGAGGTGGGCTCCCTTAAAGATTTTTATACCTGTGTTTTATAGCCAAGGTTAATTAAAGACGCATTTTAGGCGAGCTTGGGAAGTTTAATTAAAGGGTTTTCTTATCTTTGTTGGTATGTTGTTTAATTAAAGGGTTTTCTTATCTTTGTTGGTATGTTGTTTAATTAAAGGGTTTTCTTATCTTTGTTGGTATGTTGTTTAATTAAAGGGTTTTCTTATCTTTGTTGGTATGTTGTTTTAATTAAAGGGTTTTATATCTTTGTTGGTATGTTGTGAATTAACAGGGTTTTTTCTCTATCTTTGTGGGTATGTTGTTTAATTAAAGGTTTTCTTATCTTTGTTGGTATGTTGTTTAATTAAAGGGTTTTCTTATCTTTGTTGGTATGTTGTTTAATTAAAGGGTTTTCTTATCTTTGTTGGTATGTTGTTTAATTAAAGGGTTTTCTTATCTTTGTTGGTATGTTGTTTTACTATATTTCTTCGTTCGTTCTTGTATCCCCTCTGGCTCTGTCTCTCTCTCTCTCTCTCTCATTCTCTCTTGCTCTCTCTCTCGCTCTCTCTCTCTCTCTCTCTCTCTCTCTCACACACACACACACACACACACACACACACACACACAAAAACACACACAACACACACACACACACACACACACACACGAGACACACACACACACAACAACACACACACACACACACACACAACACAGCAACCAAACAAAAGCATCTCCACAAACAACAACACAAACACACTTTAGGGCCCCACCTTGAGACAATGGCCTCCAGGAATAAGACATTTAATATACATACAGGATATCAGCCATTACAACGCCCATCACCCACCCTAACATAATACCACTTCCTCTGCCAAGCCCACCTCTCTCGTAGATCACCAGGTTAGCAGCTTTGATGAATGGTAACGGCTGAGAATTTGTTTACCCTTAATGGAGGGGAGGGGGGGGGGGGGGGGGTCTTATTGGTAGAACAAATGCCCCGGCCCAAGGCCGGTTCCTCCTATAATTACAGGCTCGCTATCGCTCGCCAGGAAAAAAATCGACACCTAAATGGCACGAAAGGTTCTAATATTGACAAAGAAATAGGGTGAAAGGTCTTAAAATCGCCAAACTAATGGGTCGAAAGTCTTAAAATCTGAACACTGATGGAACTAAACACGAGGGAGAAAGTGGTTCAGAAAACTGGCCCATTTGCCCTTAAGATGATACGCTGATGAGTTTGTTGAATGCCAGGTGCCTTGCTTGAAATCGAACTTGGACCCTCAGATTGTGTATGTGATTATGTTTTGTTAAGCTGATTATAATATTTTGGGTAAGCTAAATACTATGTAAGGGTAAGCTGTCATTGTTTGGACATTATTTAATATTTAAGGTTAGAAATATTAGACGGGTTTGTGTGTGTGTGAAAGAGAAAGTGTGTGGTGAATGTGTTATATGAGTGAGTGTGTGAATGTTATGAGAGAGAGAGAGAGTTCTTATGTGTCTTAGTATTCAAAAGAAGCATGACAATACATTTGCTGACGGCCTTGGCAGTGGTGATGCCATTGTCTTGTCTTCTTTAATTAAGGTGAGAGAGAGAGAGAGAGAGAAAGAGAAAGAGAGAGAGAGAGATAATTGGTATGCCTACTGTGAGTACGTGTGTATTGCCGTTCGGGTATAATAATTACATTGCATAATCATTCAGTAATGAGAGAGTGAGAGTGAGAGAGAGAGAGAGAGAGGGGGAATTTATATATTTCGTAAAATAATACATAACACTGTACAGGTATATACATAACACTGTACAGGTATATACATAACACTGTACAGGTATATACATAACACTGTACAGGTATATACATAACACTGTACAGGTATATACATAACACTGTACAGGTATATACATAACACTGTACAGGTATATACATAACCACTGCTTACAGGTAGTATACATTAAACACTGTACAGGTATATACATAACACTGTACAGGTATATACATAACACTGTACAGGTATATACATAACACTGTACAGGTATATACATAACACTGTACAGGTATATACATAACACTGTACAGGTATATACATAACACTGTACAGGTATATACATAATATTAAACAAATATATATTGCACCGTAATCTCCCTTATGTTGTTGAACGAATGGGAGATGAAAGGCTTACAAAGAGAATATGTGAGTCAGGTACAAGGGGAGATAGAAGGGCAGGAAGACCCCCATTGAGATGGAGAGACTGTGTAGAAAGGATTTGGATGATAGAGGCACAATGGCCCTATTAGATCAGGCAGGGGAAGTGGTGGGATGGACAGGAGTGAATGGAGAATGCTTGTAGAATAGTTGGAGTGAACACAGTGGTCATTTGGAAGTAAGGGGTCGGGCGCGAACGTTGGGACCTAGATAATAGTCCATTCAGGCGCATGGACCGGGGAGACGATTAATATGAAGGGTGCGCCTGGAAGTGTGGTGGGAGGGCTTGTGGCTTCGGCTCCGCTGCATGTCTGCCTGCCGAGATCGGAACCTCTACGGAGTCGGTTTTTTCGGGGGCCGGGGGAGTGGCTGGAGCGACCTTGGTCTGAACATGGTCTCTGGGTCTTCTTCCTGGGTTGACCTGGAGTGTGGTGAGTTTGTGATTTTTATCTGTACGGTTATCTTTCTTTTATGTGGTTTGTGTGTTTTCCATGTTCTTGCTCTGTCTTGAGTCGGCTACCCCCAAAATGGGGATTGGGCCTGAGCATATAGATAGATAGATAGATAGATAGATATTGCACCGGAAATATGTTATAATAATAGTTAAGGGGAGGTATTTAGTGTGTTCCCTAGACCTCCATCAAGATTAAAATTACACCCCCTTGAGTCCCTTTCAAGATAAATTTGTACATTTTTCGGTAGAAAAATTCCCCGGTCGAACGGCCGGTTCCTCTTAAAATTACAGGCTCGCTTTCGCTCGCCAGGGATAAATTCGATACCCTGAATGGGCACGAAAGGTGTTTAATATGGAGGTGAAAGTTCTTAAAATTCGCCCTTTTAAACATACATGGGGCAAACGTTTTATACATATCAAAAAAGAGCATATGGGGCGGCATATCTAACCATGAGGGAGCAAAGGGTTCAGTTTTTTTTTTTTTTCAAGAAAAAAATCCCTCAAGTGGAGATCTCCCCTTAATGGTTTAGTGTCGCCAAGATTTGTTTCCTTTACAATTCTTCCCGTTTATGGTTATTGTTGTTATTTATGTTATTTTTATTGTTATTTTTGTGGTATCCTAATTGTTTCCTTCTCGTACCCCTCTCTGTCTTCCCTTATTATTGTTGTGTGCACCTCCATTTTGTTACCCTTTGTTTTGTTTGGACTTATGTTAAAAAAGTCTACAACCAGAACAAAAAATCCTAACCTCACTTATTCAAAACTAAGGTAAACCCAACCAGACCTAACTAACCTAACCTGATCTAACCTATCCTAAACTATCTTAACCTAACCAAGCCTATACCTCATCTAACTTGACCTAACCAATGCTGCTTACATTTTGTGGCCGTTTGGGAGGGTGATCGTTTTGGAGAGTGGCCATTCGGAAGTGTGACCGTTTGAG
>CM064528.1:17635739-17735542 GCA_032716605.1 Paralithodes platypus | reverse complement strand
TGAGACGGGTTTTTAAACACATACGAAGAAAAAACCGCGGGTGGGTCTGGGTTTAGAGTCAGAGCGGCAAACCAAAGTGCGTGTGCAAGTAGTGGTTGGGGTTGGCAACTCCTCGATACCACCACACCGGCACACCTCAGCCGCGCTTTTTTTTTGCGAAGGCAAGCAGATACACAAGCATTTGCCACTGGAGCCTATACGTCGCTTCTCCCAGGCCGCCTGATGACAACAGCCAGCCCTGACTTCGGGCGTTTCTCGGTGGTGGTTGGGTCAGCCCGCCCACGTGGAAGCCAGGAGAGTTACCAGGAGGCCCCTCATACCTATATACACCTATTACTTCTTTTTGATAGTTCTGACGAAGAGGAACCACCAAAAAAAGGCACGTAAGGGCAACGTTGCGGATTACCACTACAAACCCTGGGCACAAAGATCATTGACCTTTGTCGACACAACCACTGCCGCCCGGGCTACCACCACTACCACTTCTGCTGCTGCCTCTACTACAGCAGGGCCGTCTGCTTCAACACAAGGCTGCCCTAGGGATGCAGGAGGTGCGGGGGCCACTGGGGGGAGAGGGAAGGGCATGGCTTCTCAACAGGGACGAACGAAAAAACTACCGTACCATCTGTCTCTACCACCACCGCGCCACCACCACCACCACCATCCGCCTCTGCCACCCCTGCCGCTGCCACCCCTGCCAGTGCAAGTGGGAGGAAAGTGGGTGGCAAGGCGAAAGCTAAGGGAAAAGTGCCTGCCGTAGATGACTCTACCCCTTCCACCTCTGCCGCCGCCCCTGCCAGTGCAAGTGAGAGGAAAGTGGGTGGCAAGGCGAAAGCTAAGGGAAAAGTGCCTGCCGTAGATGAGATGACTCTACCCCTTCCACTTCTGCCGCCGCCCCTGCCAGTGCAAGTGAGAGGAAAGTGGGTGGCAAGGCGAAAGCTAAGGGAAAAGTGCCTGCCGTAGATGACTCTACCCCTTCCACCTCTGCCGCCGCCCCTGCCAGTGCAAGTGGGAGGAAAGTGGGTGGCAAGGCGAAAGCTAAGGGAAAAGTGCCTGCCATAGATGACTCTACCCCTTCCACCTCTGCCGCCGCCCCTGCCGCCGCCCCTGCCAGTGCAAGTGAGAGGAAAGTGGGTGGCAAGGCGAAAGCTAAGGGAAAAGTGCCTGCCGTAGATGACTCTACCCCTTCCACCTCTGCCGCCGCCCCTGCCAGTGCAAGTGGGAGGAAAGTGGGTGGCAAGGCGAAAGCTAAGGGAAAAGTGCCTGCCGTAGATGACTCTACCCCTGCCACCTCTGCCGCCGCCCCTGCCGCCGCCCCTGCCAGTGCAAGTGGGAGGAAAGTGGGTGGCAAGGCGAAAGCTAAGGGAAAAGAGCCTGCCGTAGATGACTCTACCCCTTCCACCTCTGCCGCCCCTTCCACCTCTGCCGCCCCTACATACGTATGTACACTCGCTCCAAGAAGTATCTGCACCCCTATGCTGATCATCTGGTGTGTACAGCTCGGTAGGGTTGGCATCTCTGCCTGCAACTATATCCATGTGTCAGAGACGATCGTCTCTGACACATGGATATAGTTGCAGGCAGAGGTGCCAACCCTATCTAGCTGTACACACCAGATGATCAGCGTAGGGGTGCAGATACTTCTTGGACTGAGTGTACATGTACACTAGAAGGCTTGAAAGTGCTAAACTTACGATATATATGCAATATTTATATCAACCCACACTCCCCTCCCCTTGGTTCTACCCCGAGACGGCAGAATATACGCGCGGGTAAATCTTGCCGCTCGATGTTTTTCTCGCTGCGCGATGCCATTCGCACCACATTTTTCAACTACGGACGACCCCCCCACCCCCCCAAAACATTATTTTGGTACACACATATATATATATAGCTGGATGCGTGCTTGCATTCCCTACACGCTGAGGTGGTTTTCATCGAAATTGGTAAGGGTCGCCAAAATGGTCAACCTCTAGCAAGGGGCAATGGTGTTCAATAACCTAGGCTAGCGCTTGTTAGGTTAAACAATTCTTTCCCTTTGCAGAGCTGTTGAGGGGGGTCACCTGCTTTTTTTATCTTTCTCTCCTTTTTTATCTTTCTCTGACTTGTATCCATTTGGCCCCATTCAACCATCTGTTTTAAGACGTTTATCCCCATCCAGGTGTCGATTTTTTCCTGGCGAGCGATAGCGAGCCAGCATTGTATGGCGAAATCCTGCTTCGCTGGAGAAATTTTTCTATCGAAAAATGTACAAATTTAGCTTGCTGTCAAAACAAAAATATATATATGCTGGCTCACTACCGCTCGCCAGGAAAATATTGACACCTGGATGGGGGTAAACGTCTTAAAACAGTAGGCTGAATGGGGCCGAATGGATACAAGCCAAAGAGAGAGGGAGAGAAAGATAAAAAAAAGCGAGGTGGGCTCCCTTAAGAATACCACCCTATTGTGTTTACTATTGCCTGCTAATGTTGACCCATACAAGAACAGGTGAGAAACAGTCGCGGTCATTAGTGTGGGATACTTTTGAGAAACCTCGACCTGATTAAGGGGACATGTGCCGCTTTTCTAGACCCCCTTCTCCCTCATCTTTAGCCCCATTAGTTTGGTGATTTTATTAACTTCGCCCCATTTCTGTCAATTTTAAGACTTTTCCTGCCATATAGGTGTCGATTTTTTCCTGGCGAGCGATAGCAAGCCTATAAATTAAGAGGAACTGGCCTTCGGCCGGGACATTTTTCTTCCGAAAAAATGGGGGGGGGGATATTAATTCAAGTTAATAACCTTAATTTAACGCCCCACAGAGTGGATGTGGGCACATAATAATACATTTCCATACAACAGTTGTTAGTTGTATAATAGTTCAGTTATTGAGAGCGAGAGAGAGAGAGAGAGAGAGTGAGTGAGAGAACGAGAGAGAGAGAGAGAGTTAGAGTTAGAGTGAGATTGAGTGAGAGAGTGCCAGTGCCAAGTACCGGAAGTGGCCCCCTGCTGTACTGCCTATTGGGGTCAATCTACCGCCTCCCCCTACATGTGGCACTGTGTGTGTGTGTGTGTGTGTGTGTAGAGAGAGAGAGAGAGAGAGTGTGTGTTTGTGTTTGTGTGTGTGTGAGAGAGAGAGAGAGTGTGTGTGTGTGTGTGTGAGAGAGAGAGTTTGTGTGTGTGTGTGAGAGAGAGAGAGAGTGTGTGTGTGTGTGAGAGAGAGAGAGTTTGTGTGTGTGTGAGAGAGAGAGAGAGTGTGTGTGTGTTTTTGTGTTATTCTGTATTTATGTGTGTGTCTGGATTTTTTTTGTGTGTGTGTGTGTGTGTGAGAGAGAGAGAGAGAGAGAGAGAGAGAGCAGAGCAGAGCAGAGCAGAGCAGAGCAGAGCAGAGCAGAGCAGAGCATAGCATAGCAATAAAGAAATGCATGAAAGTTAACCCAGAGAAAGTTAACCACATTACAGTCACTGTGTAACCAAGTTAATAATGTAAATATACAAGGTCACAGATTACAATAGACTAAATGGATATAGCACAGGAAGTCATGATTTATCCCTAATTTTCCACGCTAGGGTTTTAAATGTTACACATGTTTAAGTATTTTTTATTACTGTACATCACACAACATACTGTATATATATATATATATATATATATATATATATATATATATATATATATATATATATATATATATATATATTATGTGGTGTACAGGAAAAAATATATAATTCAATAAAAAAAAAAAAAAAAAAAAAAAAAAAATGCTCTTTCCAACAGTATGGGTATCTCCCGTTAAACCCCAAAATATAATTGGCATCATTACAGGCCCAACTCCTTACCAAGATGTTATAGCGAAAGTGTTGTTACTTATGAAGACTTGGCATTAATAGGATGCAAAGAATAACTAGTTTATATTTTTCCCCATTAACTTTCGTGAATTAGTTGCTAAGGGATTTAACTTACTGTCACCTGAAATAAACCCGACTATAGTTGTCACAAATACAATATCAACTTATTTGGTGTATGTTTGAACCCGTACAATAATGCAGGATGTGTCGCTGGTCCACATATGCCAAAATGGATCTCTGGGTCGAATGCCTAACGGAGGACAATTGAAACGGTACTCCAACGGTATGCCGCGGCGATCCGACCACTCTAGAACGGTATATTGAACACACACAACGGTACGGTGCACCATAAGCCAATCATCAGTTAACGGTAATATTTGTAGAGGTTGTGTACCTGGTGACGAAGAAGGAAGAGGAGAAGAATATTAGTTATCGACACCCAAATAGCATGAAAGGCCTTAATATTGACAAGGATATGGGGCGATAGGTCATAAAATCGCCAAACTAATGGGGCGAAAGTCTCTCTATATATATCAAAACTAATACGACTAAATTTGAGGAAGAAGGCTGTCCAGAAACAAATATATATATACTCCTAGTAAAGCGAATGTGATAATCATATTTCTTTGCCACCAAGTACCAAGCAAGTGTAAGAGAGAGAGAGAGAGAGAGAGAGAGAGAGAGAGAGAGAGTGAGAGTTAAATAGTGCCAACAAGGAAAGTACCCGCTCCTTGTATTGTACTCTCATAACCTTCAATCCTGACGTCCTACCTACCTTCCTTCCAACCTACCTACCTACCTACCTACCTTCCTTCCTTCCTACCTACCTACCTTCCTACCTACCTACCTTCCTACCTACGTACCTACCTACCTACCTACCTACCTACCTTCCTACCTTCCTACCTACGTACCTACCTACCTTCCTACCTACCTTCCTTCCTTCCTACCTACCTACCTACCTACCTACCTACCTACCTACCTACCTTCCTACCTACCTACCTTCCTACCTACCTACCTACCTACCTTCCTACCTACCTACCTACCTACCTACCTACCTACCTGCCTGCCTACCTTCCTTCCTACCTACCTACATACCTAACTACCTTCCTACCTACCTACCTTCCTACCTACCTACCTTCCTTCCTTCCTACCTACCTACCTTCCTACCTACCTACCTACCTTCCTACCTACCTACCTTCCTTCCTACCTACATACCTTCCTACCTACCTACCTACCTACCTACCTACCTACCTACCTACCTACCTACCTACCTTCCTTCCTTCCTACCTACCTACCTACCTACCTACCTACCTACCTTCCTACCTACCTACCTACCTACCTACCTTCCTTCCTACCTACATACCTACCTACCTACATACCTTCCTACCTACCTACCTACCTTCCTACCTACCTACCTACCTACCTTCCTACCTACCTACCTACCTACCTACCTACCTACCTACCTTCCTTCCTTCCTTCCTACTTACATACCTACCTTCCTACCTACCTACCTACCTACCTTCCTTCCTTCCTACCTACATACCTACCTACCTACCTTCCTTCCTACCTACATACCTACCTACCTACCTTCCTACCTATCAACCTACCTACCTCCCTACCTACCTATCTACCTATCTACCAACCTACCTACCTATCTACCTACCTACCTACCTATCTATCAACCTACCTACCTACCTTCCTTCCTACCTACCTATCTATCTATCAACCTACCTACCGTCCTACCTACCTACCTTCCTTCCTACCTAACTACTTACATACCTACCTACCTACCTACCTACCTACCTACCTACCTCACTCCCTCCCTCCCTCCCTCACTCCCTCCCTCCCTCCCTCCCTCCATAGCTACCTACCTACCTCCCTTCATACCTACCTACCTACCTACCTACGTCCCTCTTGTGTAACTGCTGATTTTCACGGCATTAGAGTTCGGGTTGTGTGTGTGTGTGTGTGTGTGTGTGTGTGTGTTTTGCTAGAATGTGTAACTGTGCTTATTCAGAATCAGTGTTTCTTAATGTTGTGTATGTGTAAATAATGTGTAATATGTGTAAATAATAAGGCAATGTAATATGGTTGTGTATTTGTTATGTTTTTGTTTTTGTTTTTTTCTGTACAGGACGTGTGTGTGTGTGTGTGTGTTTGTTTAATAATTGAATGGGAGAATGGAGTTACAAAATGGGTAGAGCATGTTGTGGTCAAACTAATGTCCTTATACAATAGTTACTGTAGGATACCTCTATCCCCCCCCCCCCCTCTCTCTCTCTCTCTCTCTCTCTCTCTCTCTCTCTCTCTCTCTCTCTCTCTCTCTCTCTCCCTCTCTCTCTCTCTCTCTCTCTCTCTTCATAAATTGATTTAATAGGAAGCCAATACGATCCAATTCAGAGTTACATAGATTCACAACCCACGTAGACTAGTCCCAACAAGAGAGAGAGAGAGACGTGATCGAAAACAAAGTATTAATTAAGGGTTTGTCTTGTACTTCTTTAATATGAGAGAGAGAGAGAGAGAGAGAGAGAGAGAGAGAGAGAGAGAGAGAGAGAGAGAGAGAGAGATTAAGTGCCAACACAGTACCCACTCCTTCCATTGTGCTCTCATAACCTTCCATCTCAATCCTGACGTTCCTCTTGTGTAAGTCATCATGTTCACGGCAGTAGAGCACGAGCTGGGTGTGTGTGTGTGTGTGTGTGTGTGGGTGGGTGGGTGGGTGTGTCTGTGTGTGTGTGTGTGTGTGAATAGGGTAACGATATGATTATGTTATGTGTGTGTCTTTGTAAGCTTTGTCTGAATGTATGTGTGTGTGTGTGTGTGTGTAAGGTAAACATATGGTTATATTGTGTGTGGGTGTCTTTATAAGCTTTGTTTGCATGTGTGTTTGCTTATTGTGTATGTGTGTGAATAAAGTGTTGAGATGGTTGTGTATTTATTGTATACAGTATTTATTTGTGTGTGTGTGTGTGGTTAATGTAATGGGAAGTGCTGTTATGAAGATGGCTATCATTTGCTGTGGTCAAATGCAAATGTATATAATGCAATATATCTGTTTCCACTCCCATCACTCCTCTTCTCTTTCTACTGAATACCTACTGTACTATATCTCACTCGCTCTCTTCTCTCACACACACACACACACACACACACACACACACACACACACACACACACACACACACACACACACACACACACACACACACACACACACACACACACACACACACACACACACACACACACACACACACACACACACACAGCCTATACCCACGTACCCACCTTCCTCCCATTGGCTAGGCACCATCCCTCATACCTACTCTCTCACTTCACAGCCTATACCCACGTACCCACCTTCCTCTCATAGGCACCATCCCTCATACCTGCCTCCCATCATCACCTGTCTATCTGCCTGTCTTTTCTACGGTACAAGTGCACCTGTTTTGTTCGACTTGTTTGTTTACTTACCAATTTGCACAACTTAAAAGTTAAAACTGACTTGAACTTGACTATGGAACTGTGTTTATAATCATTTACTCAAGGAATTAAAAATAAATTTTACGAGCTTAGTCTATGGTTTAATGCTTAATCCCAATCCCAATGACTACACACTTGTATATTTTTACATATTTTTAGAATTAATATAATTTGTTTATTGATTTATATAATCGATGTTTTTATTAAATTTTGAACACGATCAAACTTAAGCTACTAGAGTTTCGATATATATCAATACATATTTAGAAATGTACAGGTGCCCATATAAGTTATTTTCATAAATCGTTAGCTTATGTATAAAAGTAAAATAGTATGAATGGATTGTAAGTGTTGTTTCTTTTTATTATCAGTTGAATAATCAGATGAGTTAACCGATGCATAAGAAACTACGCTCCTAATTTAATCATGTGTAATATTATTCTATGTATACCTTACCTTTTGATACCTTTTGATGTGTTCGCCACTCTTCTAGCGGCACCAAGGAGCGCGACGCCCCTTGTTTTGGGTGGTGATTTGGTGCAGTAGACTGTTTGAAGCGACAGCTCGCTCCCTTGCGAGGATGGGCTCGTCTGGCACCTTTTGCAGTTCGACATCCAGGGCTCTCTTGAAGCTGTCTAACGAGACGTCCCTCATGTCTCAAACTCGCCGTGGGAGTTTGTTGAAGAGACGTGGGCCTCTGTGTGATAACCAGCCCTCTCGCAGAGAGCCCATAGCACCCCTGTTATTCATCCGGGGGATTTCGCATTCCCAGCCTCTCCTATCACATCCTATAAGATGACGAAGAGGAACATAAGTTATGTGGGCAACTGTACCTGTGTATAACCATAAACCACAGGCCACCCAATACCTTTACTACCTGCACAAGTGACGTTACACAGTTCAGATTTATATACAGGACAGATGGGTAACTCGGTGGGAGGGTCAGGCTGATCGCATTTCAGTATCCTATACCGCAATATCCTGGTGTGATAGTCATGCTATTGGTATGGTGTTATGATGGCGTGGTTGATGTAATTGTATGGTATTGGAGGTGCTGTGATGGTAGTCGTGAGTTTGGTAAGGTGTTCTGATGGTGTGGAGGTGTGATGGTGTATTATTGTGGTATTGAAGGTGCTGTCATAATAGTCATGATATTGGTATGATGTTATGATGTTGTGAGTGATTTGTTGATGTAGAGGTGTGATGGTGTAATAGTGTGGTATTTGAGGTGCTGATATTGGTATGGTGTTATGATGGTGTGTTTTATGTGTTGGTGTAATTGTATGGTATTTAAGGTGCTTTGATGGTAGTCGTGAGTTTGGTATGGTGTTCTGATGGTGTGGAGGTGTGATGGTGTATTTGTATGGTATGGGAGGTGCTGTCATAATAATCTTGACTTTGTGGTAACGATGCTGCTGTGATGTGGTAATTTGCACATTCAGCTTTCTGATTGATTAGTCAACGTATGTATTGTGTGGTGGTTGGAAGGGGTGTTGTGTGGCTATGTGCATTGTGGTGTGGTACGTTGATATTGGGATAATAACTAGATTATTGCCGATACGGGACCCCTCAATATTTGAGTCCTGTAGGTTTCTTCTATATAATATTTTCGATTGTCTGTGTGTGTGTGTGTGTGTGTGTGTGTCTGTTCTTTATGCATGGCCACATTTTTTAAGCTAGAGCGTTCATACTTGGTATGCACTGTAAGGGGGTCCCTAGGCAGGTTTTAGTGAAAAAATATAATTCCCCAGGGTGAAAGGGACGGAGAAAATGGGCGCGAAATCGGAAAAATCGCTTTTGGTTTTTAAAAAAATTGCCGTTTGGGGCAGAAGGAGGCCTCCGATCGAAAAGGTGTATGGAACGAAAGTTGTTCGCAGCCCCCCAAAATGGGGGTACGGATGAGGTCAGATCCAAAATCGGAGGTCATTTAGCGGCCGAAATCGAGGTCGCCGTTTAATGAGGCACAGGAAGGTCGAGGCCGGTGATTATGGTAGTAGTAGTATTGTGATGATTGTGGTAGTAGTGATTGATGATGGTGATTATGGTAGTAGAATTTAAACCCGGGCAAAGCCGGGTACCCCTGCTAGTATATCATATACTTCATTGCTATATATGTTACTAGCAGGGGTACCCGGCGTTGCCCGGGTAATCACCATAATCACCATCACTACTACCACCACTACTACTACCATAATCACCATCATCAATCACTACTACCACAATCATCACAATACTACTACTACCATAATCACCGGCCTCGACCTCCCTGTGCCTCATTAAACGGCGACCTCGATTTCGGCCGCTAAATTACCTCCGATTTTGGATCTGACCTCATCCGTACTCCCATTTTGGGGAGCTGCGAACAACTTTCGTTCCATACACCTTTTCGATCGGAGGCCTCCTTCTGCCCCAAACGGCAATTTTTTTCGATTTTTTTTTCGCTCCCGTATACTACATAAGTTCTGCCGAAAATTGTATTAAACAAAAGTGTCTCTGATTTCCACTAAACTCGCCTAAAACCATCTCCAAAGCCTGGGCTTTCCAACGGTGCCCCACACTCCCACCTGGCACCAAAACTGTGGGAGGAGTTTAGTAACAAAGGTCGGGTAACTGACAAACAGACAAACATTGACCTTTATTTATTAAGATATCAATAATCACTCGCAAATCCATGATATGGGATTTATTTATACCCCCCCCCCCCACACACACACACCACACCCACTCACCCACCCGCTAGTGGACTTAACTAAATTATGGTTGTTGTGGAAATTATGGTTATCGTAGAATTTTGGTTATAGTACATTTGTTTTTTGTGTTGGTTAAGATTGTAGTGGTAGTCGTGATGGTGGTTGCTTGATTGTTGTGGTTATAGTGTGGTAGCTGTAGTGGGTGTTGTTGTGGTGAGGTGAGAATCATGTTACCTGGGGGGTTGATTACACTTCCGTCACCCACACCACCACCACGACCACCACCACCACCCTCACCCTCACCTTCACTGCCACCACCACCCCCACCACCCTCGTTGCCATATATCATAAGCCTTTGTAATGTGTAAATCTATACTCTTATGCATCTTTTAAAATATATATTTTTTCATACTTATTGTCCTCTCTTGCTTAGTGAGAATTAGGCATTTTTGCACAACATATTTGAAAGTTAACACACAGTTCCTGTAACCAATTTAAAGGGGGTGACCTGCTTTTTTTCTCCTTTTCTCTCCCTGCCTTGTATCCATTCGGCCTCATTCAGCCTACTGTTTTAAGACGTTTATCCCCATCCAGGTGTTGATTTCTTCCTGGCGTATATTAATGCCCACAGTACGGTGTTGGCAATATTTTATGTTATTTTAACTTACAGTAAAATATTGTATTCACTCTTACTTATTCACTCTTAAGAATTACCTATATAAATTAGAGGTGTATACAATTATCACCATTGTCTTTTTGACTCCCACAAACCTTCCTAACTACATAACATCATCTAAATGTTGTTAGATTAAGGTATAATAAAACGTCACCTACAGTATGGTCCTGACCTTACCTTACGACCTTATGGTGTATTCGCCGCTCTCCTAGCGGCACCGAAGAGCGCGACGCCCCTTGCTATGGGTTGATATCTGGTGCAGCAGACTGTTCAAAGGGGTGGAACGTTCCCCTGCGAAGATGGGCTTATCTGGCACCCTTTGCAGTTTGACATCGAGGGCTCTCTTGAAGTTGTCTAAAGAGACGCCCCTTACTCGCCTTGGAAGTTTGTTGAAGAGCCTCTCTCAACGAGCTCCATAGCATCCCGATTTTGCATCTGAAGAATATCGCATTCCCAGCCTCTCCTGTCACTGAACTACCGGGGTGTGTAGACTTAGAGAAAGTCACAAACACTATTTAGTCTAGTTATTGTCTTTGAAATATTTTATAATCATTCACACATACAGAAAAAATAATATTAGACTAAAACATAATCATTAATCGAAGATAGTCGCCAGAAGAATCGTAAAATGGGTTACCATAAACTATATGACTGGCTTTACTAATGAAACTTTTTTCCTCAATTTATTCTTCTCTTTCTGTCATCACCGCTCCCTATTATCCTTCTTTTATGTTGGCTTCATCTCGTACTTGTTATCATATTCACCCTCTTCCATCTCCCCCTTTTTCTTCTTGACATCTCCTCTACCTCCTTCGTTTACTCTTCTCCTCCTCCTCTTTCTCTGTTTCTATTGACATTTGTCTCTATCTCCTTCGTTTACTCTTCTCCTCCTCCTCTTTCTCTGTTTCTATTGACATTTGTCTCTACCTCCTTCGTTTACTCTTCTCCTCTTTCTCTTTTTCTTGACATTCTTCTGTACCTCCTTCGTTTACTCTTCTCCTCCTCCTCTTCCTCTTTTTATTCTTCTATACCTCCTTCGTTTACTCTTCTCCTCCTCCTTCTTCTTTTTCTTCTTGACATTCTTCTCTACCTCCTGTGTGTATTCTCCTCCTCCTCCTCTTGTTCTTCCTCCTTAGCCCTTTTTTACTCTTCTCTGCCCCTTCCTTCGTCTTCTTTGGCTCTTCCTGGCTCTTCCTATCCTTCTTCCTCCTCCTCGTTCTCCTTCTTCCCCCTCTTCTCTTCCTTGTACCGTCTTGATCAACACCCTACAAGACTTCCTTATACAGCCGACCGGATATCCTCCACCATCCCATTCCCCTTAAGTGGTGTGGTGTACTCTTACCCATTTCCTCTTATATCTCCAACTCTCTCTCTCTCTTTCGATTAGATCATAAGATTTGGACTTAATAACTATGCCTATTCCTTGTAACACTAACACACACACACACACACACACACACACACACACACACACACACACACACACACACACACACACACACACACACACACACACACACACACACACACACACACACACACACACACACACACACACACACACACCAAGTCTGGACAACCTTAACAAGCCAGACATAATTATGACATCTAGACTCGCTTTTATGGCCCTTATTTGGCAACACACATTATCTCTCTCTCTCTCTCTCTCTCTCTCTCTCTCTCTCTCTCTCTCTCTCTCTCTCTCTCTCTCTCTCTCTCTCTCTCTCTCTCTCTCATGATCCCTGACTAAAAATCATAAGTAGGTAAATGAATAAAATAAATTAGTAAACAAACAGATCAATGGATAACTAAATAAATATAAACAAACTTTGGAACATGCCTTAATTTTAATCGACGCAGGATAAACAATAAAGTACCATAATAAACAAGTGCATATAATACTTCTCTATAATTCCTAAAAGACCTCTCACCTCCCCAACCTGTCTTCCCCTCCTTAAGTGGAGATGGGCCGTTTTCCTTGTCCCTTTTCTTCCTCATGCTTAGCCCCATTAGTTTCAGATTTCATGATGTTTGCCCATTAGTTTGTCGATTTTAAGACCTTCCGCCCCATATCCTTCTCAATATTAAGACGTTTTGTGCTATTTAGGTGTCGATTTGTTTCCTGGCGAACGATAGTGACCCTGTAAATTTGGAAGAACCGGCCTTCGAAAAATGTACAAATTAATCTGGAAGGGGTATCCAATGGATGTTTTTTTAAAGATTGATGGAGCTCTAGGAAGGAAACTCGAAAAAATAATAAATATATGAACAAATCGACCAAAAAGTGAACCATCCCCCTTTAAATCATACACGAATTAAAATAACAAAGATAGTACGTGGATTCCCCCCCCTCCGCACACCACACACCCAGGTCCAGTCTCTGTATAAGGTATTAATGATGACCCAAGCGCAAGGGAATTTGGTTAGGCATTTGTCTGACCTTCATACTTTTTTCCTATCATGGTATGTTAGAGGTACTTTTGTTTGTTTTTAGTTTTATCTTTATTTCGGTCATCGGTATATATATTTTTGTATTATTATTATTATTATTATTATTATTATTATTATTATTATTTGTATTAGTAGTAGAAACAAATTGGAAAAGTGGGGACTGGGCTTGAGTATATAGATAGATAGATGTATTAGTAGTAGTAGTAGTAGTAGTAGTAGTAGTAGTAGTAGTAAAGTTGACAATAGTAGGTTATTAGCATACAAATCATCAATATATTTTTTATCATCTCTGGTATCAAGACCATCATGAAGACTGGTAGTTTAAGTTACATCACTCTAATAACAGGCTAGAGTAAATAGTGAAGAAAACAATCTAAGGTTATTTGAACTTTAATCTATCTGTATTGGAATTACGACACCATTTTAATATTTAATCGCATTACAACACGAACCAATACACTTGTTAACATTAAGGGAAGAGGGGTCGTGTTTTTTGTTTGGGGGGGGGTCTATTAATTTTTGTATTCCTTGATTTCTTTGTATTCCTTGATTTCTTTGTATTCCTTGATTTCTTTGTATTCCTTGATTTTTTAGTTTCCTCGCTAGACCTCTATCAAACTTTAAAAAACACCCCCTAGACTCCCCTTCAAGATAAATTTGTAAATTTTTCGGTAAAAAAAAATGTCCTGGCCGAAGGCCGATCCTTCTTAAAATTACAGACTCGCTGTCGCTCGTCAGGAAAAAGTCGACACCTAAATGGCACGAAAGGTCTTGAAATTGACAACGAAATTGGGCGAAAGGTGTTAAACTCGCCAAACTAATGGGCCGAATGTCTTATAATCTCAAAACAAATAGGGCTCAACACGAGGGAGAAAGGGGACCAGAAAAACGACCCATCTCCCCTTAATATTTACTGGCATTACAGCACGAACCAATACACTTGTTAACATTAAGCTCCCAATCAGTTATATTTAATCAGAGTAACGGAAGTGGTATAGACTATGGAAATCTAGAGAAATATAGCATATCTTATTAGGAATACAAAAGGACAATAGTGTAAATGAAGACAATATAATGATAAGTACAGAGAATAAGATGAGATAAAAAAAATGAGAGAGAGAGAGAGAGTGAGAGTGAGTCGCTGAACGGTAGCTAGCAATACGAAAGGTTGGGAGGCAACATTTAATATATATATATAACAAAAAAAGAATTATAAAATAGTAGACATAATATACAAAGCAATACACAATTGAGAGAGAGAGAGAGAGAGAGAGAGAGATTATATGAAGGAACAAGGACAAGGATATAAACAAGAGAGAGAGAGAGAGAGATTATGAAGGAACAAGGATATAAACGAGAGAGAGAGAGAGAGAGAGAGAGAGAGAGAGATGAAGGAACAAGAACAAGGGTATTACTCAACTCACTAAAAGAATGAGATAAGAAAGTGGCCTCCATTTGTGACTCATCTCTCTCCGTTTTTACTTTCATGTCTCTGTCTCTCAGCTTGTGTGTGTTTGTGTGTGTGTCTGTGTATGTGTGTGTGTGTGTGTGTGTGTCTCAGCTTGTGTGTGTGTCTGTCTCTCAGCTTGTGTGTGTGTGTGTGTCTGTGTATGTGTGTGTGTGTGTGTGTGTCTCAGCTTGTGTGTGTGTGTGTGTGTCTGTCTCTCAGCTTGTGTGTGTGTGTGTGTGTGTGTCTCAGCTTGTGTGTATGTGTGTGTGTGTCTGTCTCTCAGCTTGTGTGTGTGTGTGTGTGTGTGTCAGTGTATGTGTGTGTGTCTGTGTGTCTGTCTCTCAGCTTGTGTGTGTGGGTGTGTGTGTCATATATCCAATTTAATATTTTAAACAGGTATCTACTGTTAAAAAAAAAAAAAATCCGAACATCCTTTATAGACTCCTTAAGGGGGAGACCTGCTTTTTTTTCTCTCCTTTTCTCTCTGTCTCTGGCTTGTATCCATTCGGCCCCATTTAGCCTACTGTTTTAAGACTTTTATCCACATCCAAGTGTCGATTTCTTCCTGGCGAGCGATAGCGAGCCACCATTGTATGGAGAAATCCGGCTTCGCCGGAGACATTTTTCTATCGAAAAATGTACAAATTTAGCCTGCTGTCAAAAATACATGAAGAAATATGGTGGCTCGCTACCGCTCGCCAGGAAAAAATCGACACCTAGATGGAGGTAAACGCCTTAAAACAGTAGGCTGAATGGGGCCGAATGGATACAACCCAGAGAAAGGGAGGGAGAGAGAGAGAACAAAAAGCAGGTGACCCCCCCTTAAAATGCCAGACTCTCCATGTTCTTCAGTTTATGAGACCACTAGCAGGATCCCTTATTGAGTATTGGTGAGCATCTTTGGTTTATGGTGGTTTTTATTCTACACACACCGACGCTGGGACAACTTATAAGGATTTTACGGAATCTAAACCAGTCCAGTAGGTTTTCCAAGGCCTCGAGTTATTTATCAGCGCAAGACCAGTATCACGTGTACCCACCTTATCAACATGGGTGAGCTAATTACACTATAGTCTATTCAATGTAATTAGGGTAACATTCTCGACCACTATAACTGAAAAATAACTGAAAAACGACTAGAGTAATCGAGCTTATATTTCTACCATTTGGGAAGAGTCAGCCAGAGGATAGATTTGGAAATTTACAGCCCATTTGCTGTAGGCCTTTTCAAGTTACAGAGGCTACAGGTCATGATTCTGGCCTACTTATAATGAATGGAATATTGTTGCAGACTACATTCACATCCACAGCCAGTCCAACACTACAATAGTTTTGTACATTTACACCCACACACTATACACACCGATGGGCAGTTGGCCTTCCCCCGTCAACAGGAACAAGCTAGATAATCGAGTGAGTTGCCTAGGCATATGGAAGCATATGAAGGCGGTTCATTCGTGTCCACCTCATCGGGGGATTAAGGCGACTGCCAATAACTAGATAGAGGCCACTTCCATCTTATTCTCCAATTATACCAAATTTCTTACACATATTTAATCTCCAGTTCTACCAAACTCACCCCGACCCGAATCCTCAAGTTGCCAAGGTCTGGATGTTCAACTATTGTTTATGAGGCCGTTAGCATGATCCCTTATTGTGTGTTCAACTATTGTTTATGAGGCCGTTAGCATGATCCCTTATTGTGTGTTCAACTATTGTTTATGAGGCCGTTAGCATGATCCCTTATTGTGTGTTCAACTATTGTTTATGAGGCCGTTAGCATGATCCCTTATTGTGTGTTCAACTAGTGTTTATGAGGCCGTTAGCATGATCCCTTATTGTGTGTTCAACTATTGTTTATGAGGCCGTTAGCATGATCCCTTATTGTGTGTTCAACTATTGTTTATGAGGCCGTTAGCATGATCCCTTATTGTGTGTTCAACTATTGTTTATGAGGCCGTTAGCATGATCCCTTATTGTGTGTTCAACTATTGGTTATGAGGCCGTTAGCATGATCCCTTATTGTGTGTTCAACTATGTTTATGAGGCCGTTAGCATGATCCCTTATTGTGTGTTCAACTATTGTTTATGAGGCCGTTAGCATGATCCCTTATTGTGTGTTCAACTATTGTTTATGAGGCCGTTAGCATGATCCCTTATTGTGTGTTCAACTATTGTTTATGAGGCCGTTAGCATGATCCCTTATTGTGTGTTCAACTATTGTTTATGAGGCCGTTAGCATGATCCCTTATTGTGTGTTTCAACTATTGTTTATGAGGCCGTTAGCATGATCCCTTATTGTGTGTTCAACTATTGTTTATGAGGCCGTTAGCATGATCCCTTATTGTGTGTTCAACTATTGTTTATGAGGCCGTTAGCATGATCCCTTATTGTGTGTTCAACTATTGTTTATGAGGCCGTTAGCATGATCCCTTATTGTTTATGAGGCCATTAGCATGATCCCTTATTGTGTGTTCAACTATTGTTTATGAGGCCGTTAGCATGATCCCTTATTGTGTGTTGGCGAGCCTCGTTCGTTAGTGGCTGTTCCAATTCTGTATACATGAAAGCCAGGATTATTAGTAACTTGTAAGGTGTCTGAGGTCTTGAGGTTATTTGTCTATGCCAGCCAGTGTTATCCCAGTTGTTGAGAATCTGGATGACTTTAAGGGGAGATTTCCACCTGGAGGATTTTTTTCTGAACCTCTTTCTCCCTCATGTTTAGCCCCATTGCTTGTGAGATTTAAAGACGCTTGCCCCATTAGTTTGGCGATTTTAAGAACCCTCGCCCCATTTCTGTCAATTTTAAGACCATTCGTGCCATTTAGGTGTCGATTTATTCCTGGCGAGCGATAGCGAGCCTCTAATTTAAGGGGCACCGGCCTTCGGCCGGGAAATTTTCTACCGAAAAATGTACAAATTTATCTTGAAAGGGGGTCAAATGGGAGTAATTTTAAGCTTGATGGAAGTCTAGGGAATCAACTAAAAACCTCCCCTTAACCCCTTCTGTACCGGCGACGTCTTCGTAATGTTATGTTTGCTATACTTAAACTATTTTGTGCAGCTTTAGAAGGATCTGCGGTAGTAAAAAAGGGTTAAATGAGATGGTTCGAAGCCCGTTTATTGCTGAAGACCCTTATTAAACTGAATAAAATCGTCTAATAGTAGCCAGAATAAAATGTAAAAGACGTCGCCGGTACAGAAGAGGTTAACGGTACCAATTAGTTTGTCAAACTAAACTGGCGAAACGTGTCATCGAATACAAAAGAAATAATCGTCTGTAATTAATTACTGTCATTGATGTCATTAGTTAGGTTTATTTGTAAATTAATTGGGGGGTTGGTGAAAACAAATAGGAAAGAAATTATGTTGGATTAGGTTATATTACCAAATTCCGTCCGGTCACCCCTCGCCGAATCCTCAAGATGCCAGGTTCTCGATGCTCTATTGTTTACAAGGAACCCCTGTTGTGTTTTGCCGATCCTCTTTTGTTTGTGGTTGTGCTCGATCCTATCCGACGCGCGTTTAAGGGGAGAGGGGATGTTTTTTTGGTCTATTAATTAATTTGTTCATTTATTTTTTAGTTTCCTTGGTAGACCTCCATCAAACTTAGAAAAACACCCTCTAGACACCCCTTAAAGGTAAATGTGTACATTTTTCGGTAGAAAAATGTTCCGGCCGAAGGCCGGTCCCTCTTAAAATTACAGGCTCGCTATCGCTAGCCAGAAAAGAATCGACACCTAAATGACATGAAAGGTCATAACATTGACATTGAAATGAGGCGAAAAGTGTTAATATCGCCAAACTAATAGGTCAAACGTCTTATAATCTCAAAACTAATGGAGCTAAACACGAGGGAGAAAGTGGTCCAGAAAACCGGCCCATCCCCCCTTAATGGGCTTCGCTCGGCTGCTTGGCTATTGTGCTGGGCGTATTGCTAATGTGCGCAGACAGGGGGCGCTGGTAATTACGAGAGAGAGAGAGAGAGAGAGAGAGAGAGAGAGAGAGAGAGAGAGAGAGAGAGAGAGAGAGAGAGAGAGAGAGAGAGAGAGAGAGAGGAGAGAGAGAGAGAGAGAGAGAGAGAGAGAGAGAGAGAGAGAGAGAGAGAGAGAGAGAGAGAGGAGAGAGAGAGAGAGAGAGAGAGAGAGAGAGAGAGAGAGAGAGAGAGAGAGAGAGAGAGAGAGAGAGAGAGAGAGAGAGAGAGAGAGAGGCGGGGATAGTTATAATCAGTCACTATAATCTGAGTGCATTGGGAGATTTTTTACTTATTATTAATGTTAGGAAAATTAGGAATCAGAATTAAAAAAGGCAAAGATATATTAAATTAAAAAAATATTAATCATTAGATAGACAAGAACAAGATGAACACTAAGACAATATACAAGATAGTGTCCCCTCGATTACCAACCACCGTCATTGTGTTTATATTTGCAGGGAGGAGTATAAAGGAGTATAAAGGAAAACAAGCAACAATAGATCAGTCCTTGAACTACTGCGGTATAAATACATGGCATGTTTTGGCGCCCGGTCAATTAGTAGGAGAGAGAGGTTATTTAAACATTTGTCTTCACCCTTTTAAGGGGGGTGACCTGTTTTTGTTCTGTCCTTTTCTATCTTTCTCTGGCTTGTATCCATTTGGCCCCATTCAGCCTACTGTTTTAAGACGTTTATCCCCATCCAGGTGTCAATTTTTTACTGGTGAGCGGTAGCGAGCCAGCATATTTTTTATTTTTGTTTGACAGCAGGCTAAATTTGTAAATTTTTCGGTAGAAAAATGTCTCCGGCGAAGCCGGATTTCTTCATATAATGCTGGCTCGCTATCGCTCGCCAGGAAAAAATCGACACCTAGATGGGGATAAACGTCTTAAAATAGTTGGCTGAATGGGGCCGAATGGATAGAAGCCAGAGCAAGAGAGAAAAGGAGATAAATAACAAAAAGCAGGTCACCCCCCTTAAAAGAGGATACATCAATTAATATAATATAAACATTAACATTATAAGATATATATAATACATAAACATTAACATTATAAGATATATATATACATAAACATTAACATTATAAGATATATAAACACATAAACATTAACATTATAAGATATATAAACACATAAACATTAACATTATAAGATATATAAACACATAAACATTAACATTATAAGATATATAAACACATAAACATTAACATTATAAGATATATAAACACATAAACATTAACATTATAAGATATATAAACACATAAACATTAACATTATAAGATATATAAATACATAAACATTAACATTATAAGATATATAAATACATAAACATTAACATTATAAGATATATATAATAACTAAGTAAACAATCAGTTATCTCCACTTACATAGTATTATAATTGTTTGTGCAATATATAAAACACCTAGGCTGCAACCAAATTGCTACCGTACAATTATTGCATGAGTATCAAATTATTGCATGAGTATCAAATTATTGCATGAGTATCAAATTATTGCATGCGTATCAAATTATTGCATGAGTATCAAATTATTGCATGAGTATCAAATTATTGCATGCGTATCAAATTATTGCATGAGTATCAAATTATTGCATGCGTATCAAATTATTGCATGAGTATCAAATTATTGCATGAGTATCAAATTATTGCATGCGTATCAAATTATTGCATGAGTATCAAATTTAAACTCATAATTTAGGACGCATTTTGACTGTGCTTCATGTGTGCGGACATAATAACAGAAAAAACTCCTCTTAAGGGGAAATGGGTCGTTTCTCTGGGCCACTTTCTCCCTCGTGTTTAGCCCCATTAGATTTGATATTTTAAGACGTTCGGCCCATTAGTTTGACGATTTTTAACATATTTCGCCCCATTTCGTTGTCGACTTTATTAAGACCTTTCGTACCATTTAGGTGTCGATTTTTTTTTCCTGGCGAGTAATAATTGCGAGCCTGTAATTTTTAGAGGAATACCGAAACATTTACAGATTTATCGTGAAGGGGGGGGGGTCTACGTTTTTTTTTTTTTTTTTTTTTTTAAGCTTGATGGAGGTCTAGCGAGGAATCTAAACAAAATATTATGAATAACTGAATAAATAGACCAAAAACCCCAGCCACTATCCCCTTAACCCCTTCTGTACCGATGACGTCCTTTTAACTGTATTCTGGCTGTTAGATTATTTGTTTTTAGGTTAGGAAGGACATCTACCAATTAATAGGCTACAGACAATCTCACTTAACTCATTTTACTTTCTTTAACTGCACAATATCGTCTAATTATAGGTAGAGTAACATTAAACTGACGTCGCCGGTACAGAAGGGGTTAAGCTTAGCCATTCCTCAACAAGTTAACCCGTTCAGTACCAGGAACCTCCCTTTCATCATATTCTGGCACCTATTAGAGGCTTGTATTCAGCTTAGGAAGGACCTCTAGCAATAATAAGGCTTCAAGCTATCTCAACCAACCCTTTCAACCACGGCCCTCCTCAGTTCCCTGCCTTGGATTGGCTTCGGTCACCCGGGCTTTATTAGTGGTAAGCGGGGAGGGTTTTGTGGGGACGCTCGGTTATGGCCTCGGCCTTGCTCGGGACCTTTGGGCTGTTCGGCCAGACAGCCTGGGGAACAGCAAAAAAAAAAAAACAAAAAAAAACAAAGATCCTTCCTAAGCGGAATAGTAACGTCTAAATATAGTTAGAATAAAATATAGAACACGTCGCTGGTACTCAAAGGGTTAAGGGGAGATTTCTACTTGAGGGATTATTTTCTGGACCCCTTTCTCGCTCGTTTAACCCCATTGCTTTTGAGATTTAAAGATGTTCGCCCCATTAGTTTGGCGATTTTAATAACTTTTGCCCCATTTTAAGACCTTTCGTCCCATTTAGGTGTCAAATTTTTCCTGGCGAGCGATAGCGAGTCTGTAATTTAAGAGGAACCAGCCTTTGGCCGGGAAATTTTTCTACCGAAAAATGTACAAATTTATCTAGAAAGGGAGCCTAGGGGGTGTCATTTTAAGCTTGATGGAGGACTAGGGAACAAACTAAAAACCTCCCCTTAACCCATTCCTCAACAAGTTATAATCAAGATGTACGGTCGAGGTTAATAAGTGTTGTCAGATATTTCACAAAGTTTCGGACGCTGACTAATTAATACTCTGAGGGATAAGCACTTTTCCCAGTAACTATAAAGGTACCAATAACACTTGTTGAGCGAAAACCACTGGACTCTATGACAACACTTAAGGGGAGATATCCACTTGAGGGACTTTTTTCTTGACCCCTTTCTCCCTCATGTTTAGCCCCATTGCTTTTGAGATTTTAAGACGTTTGCCCCATTAGTTTGGTGATTTTTAAGAATTTCCGCCCCATTCTGTCAATTTTAAGACCTTTCGTGCCATTTAGGTGTCGATTTTATCCTGGCGAGCGATAGCGAGCCTGTAATTTAAGAGTAATCGGCCTTCGGCCGGGACATTTTTCTACCGAAAAATGTACAAATTTATCTTGAAAGGGGGTCAAGGGGGTGAAATTTTAAGATTGCTGGAGGAGTAGGAAACAAACTAGAAACCTCCCCTTAATACCCCCTATTGTACTACAACAGCTGGTGGCCGCCTTAGTTTGTGTCTCCCAAGGTAAGAATGGTGTCATAGGATTAAGCCCCCTTCTCCCTCAGGTTTGCCATATTTGTTTTGAGCGCTTTTAATACGTTCGTTCCGTTTGTTTGGCGATTTTGAGTACTTTCGCCTAATTTATGTGTCAATTATAAGACCTATTCGTGCCATTTAGGTGTTGATTTTTTTTTTGGCGAGCGATAGCGAGCCTGTAATTTTAGAAGGAACCATCATTAGTATCACCACATCTAACAACAACAACAACACAACCGCTCAACCAAACACATATTCTCTCTCTCTTACACACACACACACACACTCGTTCTCTCTCTCTCTCTCTCACACACACACACACACACACACACACTCTGGTATCTGTAACATCAAATACGTTGAAATATAGTGGCATGAACTTCCACGAAACATCCATTGAGATACACCAGATTACCGGGAATGACTTGAGGGTTCACGTTTTGATCGATTTTTTTTTTTTTTTTTTTTTTTAATTTATTCATCATTTTTCTAATTTCCTCCCTAGACCTTTACCAAACATTAATCAAAACATCCATTAGATCCCCCTTCTAGATTAATTTGTACATTTTTCGGTAGAAAAATTTTCCGGCCGAAGGCCGGTTCTTGCAACATTACAGGCTCACTATCGTTCGCCAGGAAAAAATCGACACCTAAATAGCACAAAAGGTCTAAATATTGACAAGGAAATGGGGCGGAAGGTCTTAAAATCGCCAAACTAATGGGCCGAACGTCTTGAAATCTGAAAACTACTGAGGGCAAAACACGAGGAAGAAGGGGGGACCAGAAAAACGCCCTACCTCCCCTTAAAACACTCCGGGCTGGGGGGGGGGGGGGGGTTGTTAGTTATTCAGTGTTGTTTTGTTTTGTTTCTCTCTAATAATAAGCAACTCTCGGGGCACAGTTATCTTAAAGAGGGGAGGAGGGGGGGGGGGCGGTTTTCTGGACCACTTTCTCCCTCATGTTTAACCCCATTAGTTTTCAGATGTTAAGATGTTTGCCCCATTAGTTAGTCGATTTTAAGACCTTTCGCCCCATTTAGTCGTCAATATTTAGACCTTTCGTGCTATTTAGGTGTCGATTTTTTCCCTGGCGAACGATAGTGAGCCTGTAATGTTGCAAGAACCGGCCTTCGGCCGGGAAATTTTTCTACCGAAAAATGTACAAATTAATCTAGAAGGGGGATCTAGTGGATGTTTTTTTTTTTAATTTGATGGAAGTCTAGGGAGGAAACTAGGAAAATAATGAATACATGCAAAAATAATGAATACATGCAAACATAATGAATACATGCAAAAATAATGAATACATGCAAAAATCGCCCAAAAAGTGAACCATCTCCCCTCAAAACACTCCGGGCTGATTTTTTGTTTTTTTTTTTTTGTCAGTCATTCAGTTATGTTTGTTTCTCTATAAAAAGCAGCAACTCAGGGGCACAGTTGTCTTGAAGGGGGGGGGGGGGGGGGGATGGGTCGCTTTTATTGGCTCATTTATGTAGCTCTATATTATTCCACTAGTTTCCTCCCTAGACTTCCATCAAATTAAAAAAAAAAAACATCCATTAGATCCCCCTTCTAGATTAATTTGTACATTTTTCGGTAGAAAATTTTCCCGGCCGAAGGCCGGTTCTTCCAACATTACAGGCTCACTATCGTTCGCCAGGGAAAAAATCAACACCTAAATAGCACGAAAGGTCTTAATATTGACGAAGAAATTGGGCGAAAGGTCTTAAAATTGACTAACTAATGGGGCAAACATGTTAACATCTGAAAACTAATGGGGCTAAACATGAGGGAGAAAGTGGTCCAGAAAACCGGCGCCCCTCCCCCCTTAAGAAATACCCAGGATTTGAACAGAGACAAAGTATAGGAGGTGAAACAGTTAACCCCTTCTGTACCGGCGACGTCTTTTTGTAATTTTTCTCTAGCTATATTTAGACGATTGTGTGCAGTTTAAGAAGGATCTGTGGTAGTAAAAAGGGTTAAATGAGATGGTTCGAAGTCTGGTGGTTGATGGAGGCCCCTTTTAAACTGAATAAAATCGTCTTATAGTAGCCAGAAGAAAGTTAAAAGACGTCGCCGGTACAGGAGGAGTTAACCAGATACTAACTATTCCTTGTAACTCCTTATAACTCTCTCTCTCTCTCTCTCTCTCTACCGTAAAATTTGCATCACCCGGAGCTTTCTTTAGAGGTTGTAAACATTGCTTCAGTTGAACAGTATCAGAAAAAGGTATGAGGTAGTTTGCACACTTTGCAGGCAGAGAGAGAGAGAGAGAGAGAGAGAGAGAGAGAGAAATAATTAGAGCGAGTTTTTATTCTGACCCTTGACGCCACATAATGCTTGCTTGCCTGACGTTCCCCCTCCTTGTGTGTGTGTGTGTGTGTGTTTGTGTGTGTGTCTGTGTCTGCGTGGTGTGTGTGTGTGTGTGTGTGTGTAATTGCCTGTAATCCTGTGTGTATGCTTAATGTGCGCGTGTGTATGTGGGATTGCATTCAACTGTCAAGGTGTCTGTCTGTCTGTCTGCTTGAATGCGTAAATGTGTGTAGCCTGTATCTCCATGTGTGTGTGTGTGGTATTAGGTCAGTGTACGTATATAGAACATAAGAACATAAGAAAATGGGAGTCTGCAGAAAGCCGATTGGCCTATATATGTATCTATCTGTCTGTTCATATTGGTTTATGTTTGTTTACACTCTTAACATTAATCCTCCATTACAAACACCAATGCACTTGAATACATTAATGAAAGCATATGGTCCTCCCGGGATTCGAACTTGGGACACCACACCCAAGACATAAGCATCTAAAGCTCTAAACCATTACACCACCAACACAGTTTCTATGCATATGGCTTAATGTATTAGACGGATTTATTCTTTAACATGTATCGCTTAGTGTTTTTTAGATGGATATATTGTAAACTTAATAAGCACATTTTTGTTCGTACGTATATTTAACAAATAGCTACTTATTTATAAACGTTGACACTCCACTCTATCCCCATTTCTGCCCCATGTATTAACACAATTTTTTTGTTTTTTGTCTATGTGATTGAGGGAGGCAAAAGGCATAACTGCCTATAGCGAGTGCCTCCCCCATAGTTGAAAGAGTGACAGGGCCAAAATCAAGGGACGTTCGAGCCAAAATGCCTGGACACACGGAGTTTGAAGCAATTTAAGTCATAGGAAGAGGGAAAGACTGATTCTGGGAGAGAGTTCCAGAGCTCAGCTGTTGAGTAGAAGAAAGTTTGAGAGTAACGTTTCACTCTTGGGTTGGAGAGTTGCACAGAGTAGGGGTGGGATTGAGTTGCAAGACGGGTACCACGTGCCCTACGTAAAGGAGGTGGTATGCACTGGGATAGCTCTGAGGAACACTGATTATTATAGTAGCGATAGAATAGCGAGAGAGATGCAACATTGCGGCGGAGAGAGAGATTGCAGAGAGTTGGTGAGTGGACGGGAGTTAATGATACGAAAGG
The DNA here is from genome assembly GCA_032716605.1 of Paralithodes platypus. Classification (NCBI taxonomy): domain Eukaryota; kingdom Metazoa; phylum Arthropoda; class Malacostraca; order Decapoda; family Lithodidae; genus Paralithodes; species Paralithodes platypus. Next base: position 17,709,848 of record CM064528.1, on the reverse strand, counting down.
CCTTCCTTTCAACTTTGTCTAGGAGAGCGGTGTGAGAGGAACCTCCCCACACATGTGAACAATACTCAATACAATTTGGGTAGCTATATGTAATTGAGGAAAGTATGGTGATGCATTTATTAACCCAATAGGAAGTGATTAATTCGACCCCTCTTCCTATTAGCTCACCAAATATTTCACATGACCTATTATTCAAGTATCCTACCAACCAACCTATCTGCCTAACCTACCTACCAACCAACCAACCAACCAACCAACCAACCAACCTACCAACCTACCAACCTACCTACCTACTAACCAACTAACCAACCAACCAACCTACCTAGCTACCTACCTACCTACCTACCTACCAACCTACCTACCAACCTACCTACCTACCTACCTACCTACCTACCAACCTACCTACCAACCTACCTAGCTACCTACCTACCTACCAACCTACCTACCAACCTACCTAGCTACCTACCTACCTACCAACCTACCTACCTAGCTACCTACCTACCTACCTACCTACCTACTTACAGACTTGTACCCTCTCCTCCCTGAGTGTTTGGGCTTGCTACCGGGGAACCTGTACCCTGGTATTACTAGTGAGGGGGTAAAAGAAAAAAAAAATCCAGAAAACATACAGGATAAACAACTTCATACCAAATAACCTAACTTAAGGGGGATGACCTGCTTTTTGTTATTTCTGTCCTTTTCTCTCTTTCTCTGGCTTGTATCCATTCGGCCCCATTCAGCCAACTATTTTAAGACGTTTATCCCCATCTAGGTGTCGATTTCTTCCTGGCGAGCCAGCATTATATAAAGAAATCCGGCTTCGCCGGAGACATTTTTCTATCGAAAAATGTACAAATTTAGCCTGTTGTCAAACAAAAATTAAAAATATGCTGGCTCGCTACCGCTCACCAGTAAAAAATTGACACCTGGATGGGGATAAACGTCTTAAAACAGTAGGCTGAATGGGGCCAAATGGATACAAGCCAGAGAAAGATAGAAAAGGACAGAACAAAAATCATGTCACCCCCCTTAACCTACCTCCATGCTTACTAACCTACCAACCAATTTACTTAGCTACCGGTACCTCTCTTTCCCCATTCTCACTCAAGCTATCAACACACCTATAGTCCATTCATTATAGGTAGGCCAGACATCTTGACCACTAACTTATATTACTCATTAACGACTAGAGTAATCGAGTTCATTTGTCTAGCAATTGGGAAGAGTCAGCCAAGGAAAAGTCTATGACTATGTGGAAATTCACAGCCCATTTGCTCTAGCCCATTAGAGTTGCAGAGGTTAGGGGTCACGATGTCTGACTTACCAATAATGAATGAACTAGACATCCTTCCTCCTTTCCTACTACTAAACTACGAACCAACCAACCTCTCTCCCTCTCTCCCTCCTTCCCTACCTACCTAATAAACTACCAACGAAACAAATAACCAACCTACTGTACGTACCTCTCTACCCCTCTTCCTGCCCACTTATCTACCTACAAGCCTACCTTCCAACCAACCCTCCTACCTCCCTAAGCTTCCTACCCATTTACTTTCACATCAACCAACCACTCTTCCTCCCTCCCTACCTACCAACCAACCAACCTAATTTCTACCTTCCAACGTTCCAACCTACCTACCAACCAATCTTCCTACCTACCAACCTTTCCTTCCTACCTACTTACCTATCAACCAACCCTCCTACCTACCTCCCCTCTTACCTCTTTACCTACACACCATCCAACCAATCTCCCTCCCATCCTCTTTTCCTAACTACCTACCTATCAACCAACCTTCCTTCCTACCTACCTAGTACCTACCTACCAACCAATCTACCTACCTACCTACCCAACCTACCAACTAATCTACCAACCAACCCCCTTACCTAGCTAATTTTCTATACACCAACCAACCTACCTACCTACCTAACCTTTATACCAACCAACCAACCTGCCTGCCTACCTAACCTACCAACCAACCAACCTACTTACCTATCTACCAACCAACAATCCTACTTACCAACCTACCTACCTACCTGTCTACCTACCAACCAACTTACCAACCTACCTACCTACCTACCTACGTACCTACCTACTTACCAACCAACCAACCATCCTAACTACCTACCTACCAACCTACTTACTGTCTTGCACACTCTCCTCCCTGCGTGCCTGTGCTTGCTACCGGGGACCTCAACCCTGGTATTACTGGGGAGGGGAGAAAAAAAAAGATGGAAGAAGAAGAAGAAGAAGATTTGGGAGGAGGAGATATTGGGAATGGAGTAAGCAAGAAGAAAAGGAAGACGAAGAAGAAGGGATGGAGGAGATATTGGAGAAGAAGCTTAAGAAGAAGAAGAAGAAGAAGAAGGTGGAGTTGGATATATTGGAGATGGATTAAACAAGAAGAAGAAAATAAAAAATAAAAACGGGGAGGAGGAGATTTTGGAGATGGAGTAGACAAGAGGGAGGAGGAGAAGGAGGAAAAGAAGAAGAGGAATATTACAAAAATATAATAAGCATGATGAAAATGATGGACATAACAATAACAACATCGTAGAAGAAGAAGAAGAAGAAGGAGAAGGAGAAGAAGAAGAAGAAGAAGAAGAAGAAAGATAAGGCAGAGTTGTAGTAGAACAATACAAATGCAAGCACAAGCACAACAAGAAGGGAAAACAGGAAAATAACAAGAAACAGGAAAAAGAAGAGAAGACTAAAAAAAATGGAGATCCTAAGGGTGGGGTGTGGTGCCTGAGTGATTGTAGCTCGGGGTGGAGGAAGATTACAAGGGGTTGCCAAGGAAAACAAACAGCAACAGAGAAACTAATTCTAGGGGGCTTGTTGAGGGTTAAGGATGAATTGCCATAGATAGCAATTGGAAGTGTAATGAGCTTAATCGTCCAGCGGGTTGGTGCTATAATCAAGGTATTTATTGTTACATAAGAACATAAGAACATAAGAAAATGGGAGTCTGCAGAAAGCCGATTGGCCCAAATAAGGCAGATCCCTCTTTCCAACTTTCTATCCAATTTGTTACATCTGTACTGGTGTTTAGTGCACTAACATTAGCCTACAATGGGGCTATAAAAGTTCTCTGAAAATCGAAGTAAAGTGTGTGAATGGCTCTACTTCTTCATACTCACTCGACATTTCATGGAAATAATCCAGCAAACTGGTCAGACATTATTGATGTCCGTATTGATGTCCCTTGAAACCATGTCCATAATTTAGTTGTGGCTATCCAGGTAACCAACTATTTTATCAACTAGTATCCCCTCTATTATTATGTTCTAGCCAACAACCAACTCTACTCCTAAAATCGATTAATGAAATATTACAAACACATGTGGCAATCCGTGGATTCGAACCCAGGACGCTCACACCGAATATCAACACCTTATGCATTACACCACGAAGGCAGTTAAAGAATGGTGGACACTGTCTACGATTTATTATGCAACTTCGAATCCTGCATCTGAGAGAGAGAGAGAGAGAGAGAGAGAGAATGAGGTTGATGTTGCAGTGCTAGATAAGTGTGGGAATATCTGAAGTTCATATATCTGCTCTCGTAACAATATAATGGGAGGGAAAGAAAGAACATTGGTGGACCAGAGAACTAGACGGCTCCCTGGGTTAACCCTTTCAGTACCGCTCATGTATTTCTTCCTTTTAGCATGTCTACCGTTAAGGGGGGATGGGCCGGTTTTCTGGACCACTTTCTCCCTCATGTTTCGTCCCATTAGTTTTCAGATGTTAAGATGTTTGCCCCATTAGTTAGTCGATTTTAAGACCTTTCGTCCCATTTCGTCGTCAATATTTAGACCTTTCGTGCTATTTAGGTGTCGATTTTTTTCCCTGGCGAACGATAGTGAGCCTGTAATGTTGGAAGAATCGGCCTTCGGCCGGGACATTGTTCTACCGAAACATATACAAATTAATCTAGAAGGGGGATTTAATGGATGTTTTTTGTTTTTAAATTTGATGGAGGTCTAGGGAGGAAACTAAAAAATAATGAATACATGCAAAAATCGCCCAAAAAGTGAACCATCCCCCCTTAAAAGATTGTGATATATTTAGGAGAAAACTGTGAGCGTCGGAGATAATAGGAGCGCTCAGATACGTATGTTTTTGGCATCATGTGATAAATGGTTAGGTATGAACAGCACATAGCCGCACTCACTCTCTTACTCCACTCCGGGGGATCCCCACGGGCGAGACTCCATACATCTGCCTGACCCATATAAAGTATCCTATTGTAAGATTGGTCGACTTGCCTCAGCCCATTTAAGATTTGCTCAACAAGGCTATCCAAGATTAACAGCTAGAGACAGAAAGGATTATGTATGTCAAATGAATCGGGCAACTGTAGTCAATATTATATAAGCTACCGTAATGGTAAATTGAACCACTTAGCAGCTGATTTATCGATACTTAGTGGAATAAATATAAAGCCTGTCTCTGCATCATATAATTATAATACCATGTTTTTACAATTAACAACATATTTCGCTTCAAAAAAGAGCAGGATAATCAGCTGAAATTAAGCAGACTATAATGTCTGAAACGTGGTTTATGTGAACTTTCCTATTACATAAGAACATAAGAACATAAGAAAATGGAAGTCTGCAGAAAGCCGATTGGCCTACACAAGGCAGATCCCAGTCACACCCAACCCTAATTATAAGCCCAGCTTAAAAACACCATTAGGACTTACCTCACCGAAACGGTCAGAGGTCAGAAAAACGGGGATCTACAGATCCCCACACCTGGGCCACACCTGACAGATCACCCTCACACCCAACCCATCTCGTCCATATGCCTATCCAATTGTATCTTAAAGCTCCCTATCGTTCTTGATCCCACTATAGTACTTGGTAGCCTATTCCACCTATCTACAACTCTGTTACCAAACCAATATTTGCCTATATCTTTCCTGAAACAAAATTTATCTAATTTGAAACCATATGTACGAGTTCTTTCGCTATCACTGAGCTTTAGTACATTTTTCATGTCCCCTTTATTAATCCCACTAACCCACTTGCATACCTCTATCATGTCCCCTCTAACTCTGCGTCTCTCTAACGAATGTAAGCCTAATTTCTTCAACCTTTCTTTATACGGAAGATTTCTAATATTATGGATCATTTTTGTCATTCTACGTTGTACTCTCTCCAATGAATCTATGTCCATTCTGTAATAAGGACACCAAAATTGAACAGCATAATCCATATGGGGTCTCACTAATGACAAGTAAAGTTTTAAGATAACATCAGCAGTTCTGTTACTCACACTCCTAGAGATGAACCCGAGAAATCCTGTTTGCCTTGTTTCGAACGCTTATACACTGTTTTCTAGGCTTCAAATCATTGCTAACAAACACACCTAGATCTTTCTCACAATTCGAGTTTTCTAATTCCATATTAGCTAGTTTATATTTAACATTTGTATGCATCTTCCCTATCTTTAATACCTTGCATTTGTCAATGTTAAACTTCATCTGCCAATTTACTGACCATTCGTGTAAGGTATCTATATCCCTTTGGAGGCACTCTATATCTCTATCTGAATCAATTTTTCTCCCCATTTTGGTATCGTCTGCAAATTTACTTATCCTACTAGTTATACCTAAATCAAGGTCATTTATGTATATAACGAACAACAGAGGACCTAATACAGATCCCTGGGGGACACCACTTTTGACTGCTCCCCATTCTGACTTCGTACCATTTATGCTGACTCTCTGCTTCCTACCAATTAGCCATGACCTAATCCATCCCAACAACGCCCCACCTATTCCATGTGCCTCAACCTTTCTCATCAATCTCTCATGGGGGACTCTGTCGAAAGCTTTACTGAAATCTAAATATATTATATCATATGACTTGTCATTATCTACTGCTTCATATACCTCTGAGAAAAAACTAAGCAAATTAGTAAGGCAAGAACGTCCCTGAGTGAATCCATGCTGAGAAGAATTTATTAAATTAAATGTATCTAAATGGTTTCTAATTTTACTAGCAATAATTGACTCTAGTAGCTTTCCTATGATTGATGTAAGACTAATGGGACGGTAATTGGATGCTATTGATTTGTCACCTCTTTTGAAGATCGGAACTACGTTTGCAAGCTTCCAAGCTTCTGGAACTATACCTGTCTCTAATGACTTGTTAAATAGAAATGTTAATGGGTAACTTAACTCATCCCTACATTCTTTTAATACTCTAGCATATACCTCATCAGGACCAGGCGATTTATGAGGTTTCAGTCTGTCAATTTCCTTAAGCACATCATTTCTACTTATAGTAACCGTACTTAACCTATTTTCTATACTATCGCTATATACCTTACGGACTTCTGGAAACTGTGCCAAATTTTCATTAGTGAAAACGGAAAGAAATTGACTATTTAATGTACTGCACATTTCTAAATCATTTTCTGATTGAATTGGTTTCTACAGCTTTGCTTCATACAATCCTTCCTAACATTAGTAAGATCGTCTAAGGTTAGCCAGGCTCTATTTTGAAAATGCGTCATCACACGAGCCTTTTTTCGAGCAATTTTTACGGGCAATTATTGTCTGGAAGCTTAAAAAATTACACTTTATCAGAATTCAGTCGCCTAACATAATCTACCATCAGTCTAGTTACCAATACAAGTGCGAAAATGTCCCGAAATAATACGAGAAAAACCTTGCTCATGGAAAATAGACGGAAAAAGCGCTCGTGTGACACCAGCTTTAGACATTGTCATGAATACGACCCCAAATCCTACTGGCTATTAAGGGGAGGTTTTTAGTTAGTTCCCTAGACCTCCATCAAGCTTAAAATTACACCCTCTAGGCCCCCTTTCAAGATAAATGTGTACATTTTTCGGTAGAAAAATTTCCCGGCCAAAGGCCGCTTCCTCTTAAATTACAGGCTCGCTATCGCTCGCCAGGAAAAAATCGACACCTAAGTTGCATGAAAGGTCTTAAAATTGACAGAAATGGGGCGAAAGTTCTTAATTATGGGGCGAACGTCTTAAAATATGAAAAGCAATGGGGCTAAACATGAGGGAGAAAGGGGTCCAGAAAAAAATCCCTCAAGTGGAAATCTCCCCTTAACTTTACTTGACAACCCAAATATACAAATGTCACCATGTACCACTGTACTGTACACTACACTTCCACCATCCTCTGTATCAGCTGCTCTTCCTGGTTCATGTTCTTGGCCGATTCTTAAAAAGGTTCCTCCTGCACTTCATTAACTAGATCCCAGTGAGTGGAGTGGAATATAAGAAAGAGAGAGAGAGAGAGAGAGAGAGAGAGGATTGGGAAATAGCGAGTATGGATGGTTATATTGAAGATAGAGAGAGAGAGAGGGGGGGGGATTGGGAAATAGCGAGTATGGATGGTCAAATTGAAGAGAGAGAGAGAGAGAGAGAGAGAGAGAGAGAGAGAGAGAGAGAGAGAGAGAGAGAGAGAGAGAGAGAGAGAGAGAGAGAGGAGGGGGGGGGGGGGTAGCAGCATACATTAGAAGAGGAAAAGAGAATAATTAATTTAGAGGAAAATAATGATCGTTTCAAGAGTAATTTTGATATTGATAATGACGAAGACAAATGAGCAAAATATAGAAGAAAAAATACATATACAGTATAAGATTCAAACGTTAGAAGCGAAGGAAAACTTAAAAAAGACAAAAAACTTATATGGTATCGTGAATAGAGGGGGTAACTAAGTCAGAAGTGGAATGAGATCACTAGGTACGTAATAGGATGATTATTAGGACACGGGAGGTTTAGAAATCTGACAAATGCAGGGCGAGGAGAGAGAGAGAGAGAGAGAGAAAATGTATGTGTGAATTAGTTTCCATTTCCTGCGTCTGTGAGAGAAAAAAATGCGTGTGAATAAACAGTAGTCAAGTTTGGTTTACGTATATTTACATAGATACACTGGCCACACAAACCTTACGATCCAAACGAGGTGGTCAGGACTTAATTCTAGTAGAGATGGCATATCCGATAGAAAAGGAAAGTTGAAGGAAAGGATAGAGAAGAAGAAGAGAGAGAGTGAGAGAGAGAGACCGTTACCCGTAATAGGTGACGTACGGGTGGTGACGGTAGTGACGTAACAGGTAGATATGTTTCTATGTATCAATCTTGTCCATCTGTCTATCTATCTGCCTATAGTTCTATTATATGTCTTTGTATATATCTAGTTCTTTTCATCCATCTGTCTATCTTTCCTTCGACATTGATCTATCTGTTATTCCATATATCTGTCTACGGTATCTATATCTATCTATCTATCTATCTATCTATCTATCTATCTATCTATCTATATTACTAATCTAACTGTCAAGCTTTGTACTCATCTATTTAGCTGCTTCAATACGATGTGAAAATAATAATATGTGGATTGAACATGTCTATACCCTGTTCATTATAGGTAGGCCAGAAATACCGACCCCCCAACCTCTCATAACTCCAAAAGGACTACAGTAATAATATGTCAACCATTTGGGAAGAATCAGCCAGGGAATAGGTGTGGAAAGGTACAGTCCATTTGCTCTTGCCCTTTTTTGAGTTACAGAGGTTAGAGGTCAGGATTTCTGGCCTACCAATAATGAACGGACTATAGGTGCTCTGTGTATGTACATTATGTTTGAGTATAATTATGTGCATATTTAATTTATTTATTTGTGTCAGTGTAGATTTTTTTTTTTTTTTTATGGATTCATAAAATGTACAAATTTATTTTGAAGGGGGGTCTAGGGGGTGTTTTTCTAAGTTTGATAGAGGTCTAGCGAGGAAACTAATAAATATATGAATACATTAATTAATCGACCAAAAAAAATAGCCACCAGCCCCTTAAGTAGTGTACAGCTTTCATTCCTAAAAGTCCTGCCAAAGCTGAATATAATCGTCTAATGGTAACCAGAATTAAAATAAATTCACCATTACAACTGAAAGGGTTAAAATCGACTAGCATTAGGTAGGGAAAAAATAAATATTTGATAAAGAGTACGAAGGTCGTGTGACTGGTTTGAAATGTCATATCCCTGTTCTGGACCCCGGGAAAACAACAAAATATCAATATACAGTATTTTTCGTTGCAGAAACTTGAATGTTGTTCAAATGAAGATACGATGGCGCATTTCTTATTTATGTTTTCTGGCTAATATTATTTATTTTTTTCAGATATGGGCAGGTATATGGAAGTCCTAACCTGTATAAAATCGTCTAATGATAGCCAGAATAACTTGTCGATACGTGGCATAATCCTCAATGGGTTAATAAAGTTCTGCCTATTTGTTTACTTTTCTATACCCCCGTCTCTCTCTCTCTCTCTCTCTCTCTCTCTCTCTCTCTCTCTCTCTCTCTCTCTCTCTCTCTCTCTCTCTCTCTCTCTCTCTCTCTCTCTCTCTATATATATATAATATATATATATTTATATATATATATATTATATATATATATATATATATCCTCCCATCTATCTATCCAAATATGTTCACCTGCCAATCCCCCACTATTTGTTTTACTTCCATTTCTGGTCTTCCATTTTTTCCTCTCCCTTCCACGCAACATCCGCCCCCCAAACAAGTCATGGGCGTAGAGGGTGACTCAGCTGCACACACACACACACACACACACACACTCACACACACACACATGGAACGATTACACACATGGCTGCACACACACACACACACACGTACCCAAGCTCACAGATTTACACTGGTGGATAGAAACACACACACACACACACACACACACACATTATACCATCCCCCCCCCCCCATCACCATAAGCTTACCAAAAGTCACACCACTCCCCGTTATACCATCAGTAAACACATATAATTACAAACTAGGGTGCTTCGTAGAGCGCTCACCTCTGGCATGACGGTATTGACCCACTATCCTTTGGTCAGGGCTGCTCGCAATCCGCACAGCTATCGATCGCCAGGGGAAAAAAAATCGACACCTCGCCAGGAAAATAATCGACACCTAGATTATACGAAAGGTCTTAATTTTGAAAAATAAATGGGTGCGAAAAGTTTTAAAATCGCCAAACTAATGGGGCGAACGTCTTAAAATCTGACCACTAATTGGGCTAAACATTTGGGAGAAGGGGGGGGGTCAGAAAAAACAACCATCCCCCTTAATATTAGGCTACAGTACAGTTTTCAGCATATACAATTACACCAGTTCGAATCTTTGAACCTATAAAGCCAACATCCGAAACATCTGGGCTATAAACAAACATTGTATTGTCTTGTTTGCGTTCGATACTGATTCCTATGAGTACGTCGCTATTTATGCTCTTGACTGTACGGTACAAGGGACTGGAGTTCTCGACGTTATTCATGACTTACAGTGTGCTGGCTTAATAATCCAGAAGGGTTGATAGCCTCTGAAGTCCTATTTTAAGTAACCAACTAGTACAGTACCTGTATCTTATGCAAAACTGGTCATGTTTACTTTCGGACCTCCGTAGATTTTCACATTAATTTTGTATTATCCTTATTTGGGGTTATCCATGTAATCCTATTATTTGGGGTTATCCATGTAATCCTATTATTTGGGGTTATCCATGTAATCGTATTATTTGGGGTTATCCATGTAATCCTATTATTTGGGGTTATCCATGTAATCCTATAATTTGGGGTTATCCATGTAATCTTATAATTTGGGGTTATCCATGTAATCCTATTATTTGGGGTTATCCATGTAATCCTATTATTTGGGGTTATCCATGAAATCCTATAATTTGGGGTTATCCATGTAATCCTATTATTTGGGGTTATCCATGTAATCCTATTATTTGGGGTTATCCATGTAATCCTATTATTTGGGGTTATCCATGTAATCCTATTATTTGGGGTTATCCATGTAATCCTATTTATCGGACTATGCAAAGCCACTTACAGATTTAATTTAGGTTAATTTAGTTTGGATTGGTAACATTGTTAGAATGAGGGAGAAGCAATGTGATTTCGTTAAGAAATGAAGGTAAAAATCGAAAGAATCACACTAAAAAACATTGGATTAAACTCAGGTTGATGTCATATTCTGTGGAGTTAAGGGGCGATGGGTCGTTTTTCTGATCCCCCTTCTCCCTCATGTTTAGCCCTTTTAGTTTTCAGATTTTAAGATGTTTGGACCATTAGTTTGGTGATCTTTAGACCTTTCGCGCTATTTTATTGTCGAGATTAAGACTGTTCGTGTCATTTATGTGTCGATTTTTTCCTGGCGAGCGATAGCGAGCCTGTAATTTAAGAAGAACCGGAATGTTCACATTTATCTTGAAGGAGGGTCTTGGCCAGGTTTTTGTATTCAAGCTTGATGGAGGTCTAGGGAGGAAACTATAAACAAAATTATAATAAAAAAATACATAAATGAGCAAATAAATACCCCCCCCCCCTCAAGACTTGACCTGTAAATATATGGCATTCTGATTGTGTGTGTATATCTCAACATGTTTCCTAGTCTCCAGTTCACCGCTACACACTATTACAACATTCCTGGAGCCAATCACAGATAATCCTCTCTCACAATTGGCGCTGTCTCGGAAATTGTGCATATGGTGGAAGGTTGAGTTCACCACATCCGGTCAAATACTGGTGCGAGTTGATGTGTTGCACCTGTTCCTGTGTTGGGGGGATCATTAAAGTGTGTATGTGTGTGTGTGTGTGTGTGTGTGTGTGTTAATTAAATTACAGTTTGAGTAGGAAGAGGATATCCAGAGTTGTAATAAAAAGCATCTGTATTGTCGTGTGTGTGTGTGTGTGTGTTCATTAAATTACAGTTTGAGTAGGAAGAGGATAATCAGAGTTGTAATAAAAAGCATCTTTATTGTCGTGTGTGTGTGTGTGTGTGTGTGTCTGTGTTTCATTATCTTAAACTACATACCTGTACATCATTTAGGCATTTCAGTTTCAATGTACCGGTACTGTATATTGGCCATTATATGACGTTGTTCTTAAGTTTTAAAGAGTTTGTGGGAGTCAAAGGGATATTAATAATCGAGATAGAGTTTACCCTTTGGATGGCTGTAGTTTCTTCTATCTATCTATCTATTGCCTGACGCCGTGATCTCCGAAGGGGTGGCCACGAACGAAACGCTCCCATGCACCTCTGTCCCCAGTCAGTCGATGCCCCTCCTCCCAACCAGCATCGCCTTCATCCATATACTTCTTCACTCCATCCTTCCACCTCTTACACCCTCTTAGTCATTCTCTCGCTTCCCATGCGTTCCATATGGCCGAACCATCTCAAGGTATTCCTTTTCACACTTTCCAGCACATCTACCTCCACACCACACCTTCTTACTTCCTCATTTGTCTGTCTATCCCTCAATGTAACTCCGCAAGCACTTCTCAAGTAACTCATTTCCACCCCTCTCACTCTTGGTCTGAGTGTCTCCACCCTCTGTATAAAATCGTCTCGTGCTAGCAAGACTATAATAACAAAGCATCATCATATAATTAATTGAAAAGGTGCCATCATGCTGTTATGTTACACCTGTTCACGTGCCAGAGGTAATAATAGCAAATTACAGTATAATCCCTTGCAAACCGAGGATGAAACTCTCCTTGTATTGTATTCACTGTTAGACGGTATTATTAATGTGTGTTATTATTATATTAATTATGGTGGCTCAGGAAACTTGCCACATCCGGTCAGGTAATATAACCTTATGTGTTTGCACCTGTTTTACTTTAGAGGTAGAGGGGTGGGAGGTAAGAAGGATTTATTTATGTAATATATATTGTACTACCATTTCTATATTCATGTCAGGTCATATTATAGTCTGCTTACCATGCAAATATGATAAGTAATAGATATTATAATAGTCATAACTAAGCAATTCCGTATATTTATGAATAACATTTCATTAAATAGATATGGGTAGCAAAAGAACACATTGCACACTGCTGAAGGACTAATGTAAAACAAACAAAAAAGTAACACGATATCAATGTATTCACTGGTCTGTTAATTAAACTGCATTTCTTATATCAGATTGAGTAAGACAAGATTACTATTTGATATTTGATGTAATAAATATTCTTATCCCCAGCTATTCGATAAAATTAGCCTCCCTTCTCAACCATGCACCAACTGACTCTCTTATGCCATTAGACTAATCCTGCACGAGATACTACTCCTATCTCACCCTTGACAGTTGGCATAATGTGACTTAAGCTGGTATCACACGAGAGCTTTTATAGTCAACATTCTATGATCAACATTTTTCTGGCAACATTTCTGGAATATTTTGTACTGGTATCGGAAACTAGACGTATGATAGATGATTTTAGGTGACCGAACTCATTTAAAAGTTGACCTAACAAGCTGCCAGACCAGTGTTGAGGATAAATGTTGAGTGAAAAAGTGCTCGTGTGATACCGGCTTTATATTAATGTCCTCCTTGAGCTATAGGTATAAACAAGTTGTCATATCTCCAGCTAAAGGGAGAACATTAAGGGCAGATTTTCACTTGAGATTTTTTTTTCTTGACCCCTTTCTCCCCATTGCTTTTGAAATTTTAATACGTTCGCCCCATTAGTTTGGCGATTTTAAGCATTTTCGCCCCATGTCTGTCAATTTTAAGACCTTTCGTGCCATTTAGGTCTTGATTTTTTCCTGGCGAGCGATAGCGAGCTTATAATTTAAGAGGAACCGGCCTTCGGCCTGGACATTTTTAATACCGAAAAATGTACAAATATATTTTGAAAGGGGCTCAAGGGGGTGTAATTTTAAGCTTGATGGAGATCTAGGGAACAAACTATGCATCTCCCCTTAATAGTACAAAGGAAATCAAGCAACAACACAATACAACACATTTGGTGCTCTGACTCATTCTGTTAATTGTCATAGCACCATCGTAGTGATAGGGTGAATCAAAAGAAAGTTGAATTTATACCTTGTAAATAGCATATTTACTTCATTCAAATTTACTTGCTAGATTATTACTACCCTGTTCCTCATAGTTGCTTCTGATGGGGGTTTCAATTTATTTTAACCTCTTCTGTACCGGCGACGTCTTTTCAATTTTATTCTAGCTATATTTAGACGATTTTGCGCAGTTTAAGAAGGATCTGTGGTAGTAAAAAGGGTTAATTATGATATTTTGAAGTCTCTTAAAAATGTTGGAGGCCCTTCTTAAACCGAATACAATGGTATAATCGTAGCTAGAATATAATAAAAAAGACGTCCCCAGTACTTAAGGGGTTAATATTTGGGGAATAATAAAAACTGTTCAGTATTCAAGCTTCCAGGCCGCTTCACACACCAGTCAACTATATTCCGTTCATTCTGGGTTGGGCAGAACTCGGTAACCTCTAACCTCTGCAACTCAAAAAGGCTAGAGCAAAAGAGCTGTCAATTTCCACACCTATTCCCTAGCTAAGTCTTCCTATTTGGTAGACAAATTAGCTTGATTACTCTAGTCCTGCTTGAGTTACAGAGGTTAGAGGCTACGATTTCTGCCCAACCTAGAATGAACGGACTATACTCATGTTCATTCATAATCACGCATATGAGGTCAAGATTTGTTGCCTTCTTAATTAAAGTGGAGTATATTCACTAAACCATTCCACTCTAATAATAGTTTTAATGTTTAGAGTTATAGTTTTAACCATTATAATCCTCTTCTAATTTTTTGTTTCCTCCCGCAGATGACTACACCCGCGTGGTGCTGAGTCCCTACCCTGGGATCCCCGGCAGCGACTACATCAATGCCAACTATATCCGAGGGGCCAGCGGATCCCGGGCCTATATTGGCTCGCAGGTGTGTTGGTTGATCACTTGGTGTATCGGTGCAGAGAGGGATATATGCATTGATTAATCTATAATTATATATAAGTAGAAAGGTGGATAATATTGGATATAGGCCTTTGCATTGTTCAATTGATGTATATGTGGAGAGAAGGATATGTGTTGATTAATTGGTGTATATGTGGAGAGATGGATATATGCATTGTTTAATTGATATATAGGTAGAAAGATGGATGTATCCATTGATTAATATATAGGCCTACAGTATACATGTAGAGATATGGATATATGCATTGTTTTATTGATATATTGGTTGAGATGGATATATGCATTGGTTAATTGATACATAGGTACAAAGATGGATATATGCATTGATTAATTGATATACAGGTAAAGAGAGAGAGAGAGAGAGAGAGAGAGAGAGAGATTACAATGGAGGGCGTTTTGAGGGGTGGTGGTCATGAACAAGGTCTGCCTACTCAGACTCGAGAGAACAATGACCTGGAACAAGAGGCCCCACTAGGACCTAATGTCAGAAACGGTATATATCTGTAAGCCCACCTGTACCTGCAAGTGACCTCTTCGTATAGCCTACCAGAACAGAATTGAGATTGTTACTTACTTGTTACTTGTAGTGATGATTATCGGCCGCGCTCCATCACTTTCACGACGCTCGTCGCAGCCGCCCTCACATATTCTAGCACTTGAATTCAGGCTTTATGGTCTTGTCTTCAAAGGCATAGCACTCAGTGAATAAGTGCGTCTTCAATCTCTTCTTAAAAATCTCAAAATTTTCACTGTTCTTGACATTCTCAGGCAGTTTATTGTAGAGCCGTGGAGCACTCTTTTCAATATATTAATATTGATATCCTTTAGAAGAATGATCAAACTCAGGATAGCATATTTGTGAGGTGGCTTGAGAGTAGCTGCACAACTCGGTGAGGATGTCACAAACTGTCTGCATATCTTTAGAAAAATCAACCTAATGAACCCAGTAATTCGATCTGGTTGTCTCTTAAGAGGGATTTTTCCAGTGTGAAAGAAGGAAACATAAGGATACGGTAATCTGAAATAGCCGATTGGCCCATACTAGACAGATCCCATTCACACACAACCCATGTCATTCAAATTACTATCTAGATTAAGCATAACATTGGTCACCGTGCTTGAACTAGTTGTGGAATGGGCAAACTATTCTACATACAGTATCTACAATCATTATTTCCAAACCAGAGCTTGTTTTATAACTCTTGATCTTGAAACGGAAGTAACGTTTGTTTGGGCTATCTTGCAGTTATTCAGCTTTAATAATTGATTAATATCTCCCTTATTGATATCCTTCGTTCGCTTATACACCTCTACCATATCTCCTCTAATCTTTGTCTGTAATTAGTGCAATACAATTGGCAAGACTGCATATAGTTAATGTTCCTTCAAGTTGAAAGAATAATAGAGAGCCGAATTAAAGGTCAAAATCCCTCAACACAAGGTTTAGTCATAGGAAGGGGGAACTACAGAAGAGAATTTCAGATTTCCAGATTTTAGTGGTAAAGTAAAAGATGGACTGTGAAGGCCAGTTTTTTTTCCAGTTAGACTGAATATAAGGATGCTTCACTGTATAATAATTATTCATCTATATACTGACGGACTACTGTAGATATATTTGTTACCATGACTGTATTTTCCAGGGTCCGCTGCCCCATACTGTCCCCGACTTCTGGAGGATGGTGGTGGAGTGTGAGGTTCAGGTCATCATTATGGCCTCCAACGAGACGGAAGGGGGGAAGGTAAGCTGTAGGGGACAGTGGTTATTATTGGGTCTATTTATTTATATATTAATTTATCTTTTAATTTCCTCGCCAGACCTCCATCAAACTAAAAAAAAAAACACTTGTCACAGGCCGTAGCTCGATTGGTAGAGCGTTCGCCTGCTAACCCGGAGGTTGATGGTTCGAGCCTCGGACCAGCCAGTGTGTTATTGGCAGACGTCAGTGCTGTTGGTGAACGGTGCGGTCTAGCAATCTGTGGCAACTATTCACTAAGTCCCTGATTCATCAGGGCACCCACCCTAGCCTTGCTATTCAGCAGGGAGTGTATGGTGGTAAAAACTGCATCATCATCATCACTCCCTAGGATAAATTTGTACATTTTTTTATAGAAAAATGCTGGCAGTGGGGACATTGGCCCAGGGGTGCAAGTCTGTGGGCTGATGATCAAGTGACCAAGTGGGGCGATACTCTTACTTCACACTCCGGACATGACTTGTATATGAACTTGCAAGAGAGTTCGCTTTATCAATTTGTTGGAACGCCGACCCGTGGTAATAACGTTCTTGACATTGTACTTGCAACAAAAGAAGAATTAATAGAGAATTTGAATGTTGGTGATGAATTCAGTAACAGCGACCATCGTACGATAACTTTCACTTTAAAGTTTACTAGTAACGAACCAAAGAGTAGCATCGAAGAAGTCCCTAATTTCAAGAAAGCAAACTTCCATAAACTTAGAGCTATGTTTAAAGAAACTGACTGGAGCTTTTTAATTCACAATAACGACATAAATACATCTTGGAAGTTATTCGAAGCCACTTACCTAAAAGCAGTGCAAGACTGCATACCATCGAAAACTCGGCGTCCAGGCCATAATAATAAGCCCAAATGGTGGAATAAAGATATTTCAAACTGCCTGCTTGCTAAAAAATTTGCTAATGATAGATTAAAATCCTTACAAAATGACGAAGAACGGCTGAAATTTGTAGAGCTACGACGCAAAGCCAAAAAGTTAATTAAGCAAAGTAAAAAGACCTTAGAGTTACATATTGCGAATCAAAGTAAAACAAACCCGAAAGAATTCTATAGTTATATCAGAAAGAAAAAAGTCGTTACTTCAACTGTTGGACCGTTAGTCGATGAAAATGGAGAATACACCAAAGATGAAGAACAAATGAGTAATGCCCTCAATACCTTCTTTGCATCAGTTTTTACAACAGAAGACCTCAGTGATATCCCTACACCATCGCCGATTCAGATTGATAATTCAGATGTTCTAAGCAATATCACCGTTACAGAGAGAGAAGTATTGAATTGTTTAGATAAACTCAAGGTAAATAAAACGCCTGGACCTGATACAATCTCGCCTAGAGTTCTAAAGGAAGCTAAGGATGAGCTCTCTAAACCACTGACATTACTATTCAATAAATCCTTGCAGTCTGGAACTATGCCCGATCAGTGGAAGCTAGCCAACGTAACACCGATATTCAAAAAAGGCAGCAAATCCCTACCCAGTAACTATCGTCCAATTAGCTTAACCTCAGTTGTATGTAAAATGCTAGAAACGGTCATACGAGACAGACTCGTAAATCACTTAGAGGAAAATAACATACTTAAAGATACTCAACACGGCTTTCGTAAAAAACGTTCCTGTTTAACAAACCTCTTAGACTTCTTCCACGATATCCTCAACCTCTACGATGAGAGTAAAGCTGTAGATATTATATACCTTGATTTTCAAAAGGCCTTTGACAAAGTTCCCCACAAACGTTTACTTCTAAAACTAAAAGCGCATGGAATACAAGACGGTGTGTTGAAATGGATAGAAAATTGGCTCAGCGACAGAAAGCAAAGAGTAGTCATAAACGGTAAGGCATCAAAATGGACCAATGTAAGTAGCGGGGTACCCCAGGGATCGGTACTAGGACCAATTCTCTTTCTAATTTACATCAACGACATAGATGAGGGTCTCACCTGTACAATCTCAAAATTTGCTGACGATACAAAAATTGCAAATAGCGTACTCTCAAAAGAACAAGTTGACGATATACAACACAATCTAGATAAATTGTCATGTTGGGCCCAAATTTGGCAAATGAGTTTCAATGCGGATAAATGTAAAGTACTACATATCGGATACCTAAATGAGAAAGCAAACTATTCGATGAATGGCACTCAGCTTAAGAATGTAAACAGAGAAACCGATCTGGGAGTAACAATATCGAGTAACCTAAAACCGAGTCAACAATGTTCAGAAGTTGTTAAGAAGGCAAACAAAATAATTGGCTTTATAGGCAGGTCATTTGAGCATAAATCCAAAGAAGTTATCCTAACCCTTTACAATTCCTTAGTCCGCCCTCTTCTGGAATACTGCGTTCAATCCTGGTGCCCTTATTACCAAAAAGATATAAACAAGCTAGAACGAGTTCAACGTAGAGTTACCAAAATGATACCTAGCCTAAAGAACAAACCATACGAAGAGCGTCTTAGAGAATTAAATCTATTTCCTTTAACCCAGCGCAGATTAAGAGGTGACTTAATTCAAGTGTTCAAAATCATCAAAGGCATCGACAATATGAACTGTAGTAAGTACTTCACTATCGACCAATCTAATTACACGCGGGGAAACGGTTGCAAAATTATTGGTAAATCTTTTAACTCACACGAATCTAAGAATTTCTTCTTCAATCGAGTTGTCAACTTGTGGAATGGGCTTCCCCGAAACGTTATAGACTGCATCACCGTTGATTCATATAAACTCCGCCTAGACAAATATCTCGCATCAAACCCGCGACTGACTGAGTTTGTAAATGAATAACTTTATTTTATCCCCCCCTCAGTTACTAACCCATCTGTCCCCTACTAACTTCCTAATCCTGCCACAGACATTAGTTCCAGGGCAGTAATTCCCTTTCCAATGTTCCCTTACCCACTCTAAACCACTGTTTGGACACTTGATCCTCAGTGTTTTGGAGGACAAGCAACCTAGAAGGGTCACTAGATCTGTTGTTGCTTGATTTCCTTTGTACTCCTTTGTACTCCCCGCTGCCCTCACAGAGACAGATCTCATTTCATCCTGGCCCCTTCGGGGGCCCGAGCATCTGGCGCGGCTTCGGTCAACCGGACTCCGGACTGTTCGGCCAGACAGTCTGGGGAACTACAACAACAACAACAACCACTCAATCACTCAATCACTCATTCATCCACCTACTCAGCCATCCAACCACTCAATCAGTTTCTCATCCAACTACTCAGTCATTCGCATATTCAATCACTCGCTCGTCCAAACACTCGATCAATCACTCATCCTCCCACTTAGTCACCTACTTACTCCACCCCTCCACATACACACTACTCCACCCACCCTCAAAATCACTCACTCACCTCATTCACACTTGGAAATGACAAAACTTTATTTTTTTTCATTTGTTTGAAGTTGTCTTTTTGTTTTTACCTAATCAAAATCTGTCTACAACTTGTTCAGAAAATTCTCTGTTATTGCCATTAACCTATTGACTTATATTTTTTATTATAGTCACGCCTATATGATATTTATTTACTCTCAGCTTATCTTTCAGAATCAGATGTTCAGTATTCCACTGTAATAACACTGCATTAGAAATTACATTTAATAACTATGTAATCAGGTGCAAATAATGTTGCTGCAAATAACAGCATAACACTTTATTTGGTCTCGATTGATGAACTACAGAAGCTAAGGATACTCTATGCAGTCAATCCTCACTTAAAACCTCCTCTTTTTAAGTTGGTTCTTTATTGCATTGTTCATTGATCAGGGAACATAACTCACTAAAAGTTGTTATTGTGTCATTATTAAGTTATAAACTTGAAGGTAAATGCGGGGAAGAGCAAGGTTATGGTCTTCGAAAGGGGTGAAGTCACAGAGTGTGAGGTGAAGCTGAACGGTCAGGCTATGGAGATCGTCAACTCTTTTAAGTATCTGGGCAGTGTGTTGAGTAAAGATGGGACTCATGGATGAAGAAGTGCGGGAGAGGGTACAACAGGGGAACAGGGTTGTAGGAATGCTGAAAGCGGTAACAAGAAATAGGGTGGTCAGAATGGAAGTGAAGAAGTCCTTGCATGACAGTGTGGTAATCCCGACACTGACTTACGGAAGCGAAGCATGGACGTTGGTTGAGAGACTCAGACCAAGAGTGAGAGCAGTGGAAATGAATTACTTAAGAAGTGCGTGCGGAGTTACATGGAGGGATAGACAGACTAATGAGGAAGTAAGAAGGAGGTGTGGTGTGGAGGTAGATGTGCTGGAAAGTGTGAAAAGGAACAACTTGAGATGGTTCGGCCATATGGAACGTATGGAAAGCGAGAGAATGACTAAGAGGGTGTATGAGAGCGAGGTGAAGGGACAGAGAGGGAGAGGTAGACCGAATGAGAGGTGGAAGGATGGAGTGAGGAAGTACATGAATGAAGGCGGTGCTGGTTGGGGGGAGGGGCGTCGACTGACTGGGGACAGAGGTGCATGGGGGCGGTTCGTTCGTGGCCACCCCTTCGGGGATCACGGCGTCAGGCAATAGATAGATAGATAGAAACTTGTTAGTAGCCACTACATATCTAACATAGTGCTTATACATCATATCTCATCCGCTCTCAGAGTGACGATAATTTATTGGTACCACTTGCATGGTCAAACCAATATCTTCTAGAGAATAAACTTAAATTCTTTACTGGGTACAGTTGCGAGCAGATGAATCAGATACAGGCACTCTGGGGGTGTGGCTAGATTTAATGCTCTCACAGATTGATTTATTGTTTGAAGGTGAAGGCAAGAGTTTGCCTAGTTGTAGTAATGTTGTCAGCAGTGAGTGCCATCATTCATTCATCATATTGCTATAAAATAATCCCTGGTGGTGGTCAATTATGGCCAGCCCTTCCTAGCACTTGTACCAGTTTCATCTGCTCGGAACTGTAAGCTACATTATACACACCCCAAGACCCCTATATGAGGGAAAATATTGTTAGGTTAGGAACGAAACAAATATTTACCACTAAGACTCCATTTAATGTTAGTCCCTTACCAGCACCTCTGCCACCTCAAGGTACCTGCGTGGTGCCATAACTCGCCATCAGTTTACATGCAACTAACAACTTCCATGGTGACCACAAGCCTTCAGGTCCGGTGGGTGTGGCTCCCCACCCCTCCTCCACCGAAGCGCCGCTCGTAGTCCTCTTCGTCTCCGGAGGCGGCTCCCCGTGGGGCTCCATTTGTCTACCACAAGGTGATGGGCCCTGCCCGCACGGCCTCTAAGGCCTCTGTGACGGATACGAAGGCAGCTCCCTCCGCAGTGTCGGCTGGCACGGGGTAGTTCAAGGGATAGCGTCACCTCTTCCTGCTCTCCCTCGTTTGGGACTGCCGCCTGGCCTTCTCTTCCTCCTCGGCTCCTCTGGGGCGCCCTCCTAGATCAAGGTCTGGATTGACAACCTTGCAGGTTCGTCCACCTCAACCCCTGCCATTGTGGTACATGCCAGTCCTCCCTCCAACTCCTGGAGAATCGTCCAGACACTGTTGACCATTTGGTTCCATCTGTCACATTGGTATTGCATGATTTACACTTTTTATTTAAGTCCCGATACGCTGTGTCCAACACCATTTGGGACCACCTGTCTGCTATTAGGAAGCCTTTTGAAATGCTGATGAGCCTTACTGTTCCTCACAAGAAGATAGAGTAATTAGTGATGAACTGCTTTAGGCTCTGCCCACCCTCAAATCAGCTACCTCATCATGGTCTATTGATTGGCCTCTTAGGCTCTTTCCATCTCCCCAATGCATTACCAACACTACTACCGAGAGTTTCTTGGGGAAAACGTTGTCTCTCTTGTCATTGGCTATGGGTGAGAGAGTCTCGGAATTGGCTGCCATGTCGAGGACCAAGAACTGCATGGTGTTTGCACCCTCCCTCAGGTCTGTTACTTTGGCCATGGCCAAATAGACATGCTCTTCATACTCTATGCATGATACATGATCTACATAGGTACAGTATGTGCAGTCTGCCATCACCACATCTGGACATGTTATGTGGCTGTCTCTGAAGCTGAGGAAAAGGTTTGGTAAGTGTGCTGTGGGATTCCATCTCTGAGAGATCATAAAGACCAGTATCCCGCTCACGGGACTGCTCATGATGTCCTATGCCGCGGCTCAGATTCTTGCATAACCATTCCTAAAAGGGTATCAGAGATGCAGTGTTATGGTCTGACCACCATACCTTTTTTGCCCATTACCTTTGTATGTCTACGGGTAAGTCCTCCCAGCCTTGTATTGGCCAGCGCATTACTTAACACTCCTTGCTCTTTTTAAATCTTGTTGTGAATGGGGGGGTGGGGGGGGGGGCTGTTATGTTCTGTATTTGGCTTGTAAATACATTACAGGTATGTGCAGTAGGCCTAACAAGTTCACAGTCCCAGCAATTTTAATTAGTCTATAAGAAACTTTAAAGTTATTTTAATTGCTATCTATACAGTGAAGAAAAGGATGAATAAAGAATTACTGTAACTTGAAAATTTTCATACTGTATAGTAATCAGAAGAAATATAGTATTTTAAATAAACCTCGAAGTATCTAACGTCAGATTCACCGACCCTCACGTCGTACCCCTGCCCATCCAATCTAGTCTTGTTACTTGACACTGTGATGGTGAGCTATGGTACAGTACCTTGGGTTGGCACAGGTGCTGGGAAGGGCCTAAGATTGAATGGAGCCTTAGTGGCAATAAAATATATATTTTTTTGTCCTATCCTAACAATATTTTCTTCTTTCATAATACAGTAACTGGTCTCGAGGTGTGTATAACGTACCTAGTAGAAAATTTAAGTGTGTTCTCTGGAAGACATTGGTTTGACCACGCAATGGGTACTGATAAATCATCATTACTCTGAAAGCGGATAGGGTATATGATGTATTATCACTATGTTTGATACTCCGAGGCTACTATAAAATATGAGATTTGCCTCTTTTTGATTATTGGAATCGTTAAACCCTATAAGTAGATATATAAATAAAATTAAAAGTCAAGAATTATATATGAAAACATTTGGTTCACTTTAGGTTGTTTCACTTAATATCTCGTTTATCAATACAACTTACCGTAAGTGGTGAGAAAAGATAAATCTTGCTTCTTATAAAATTCAATATCTTCTTCCCCAGCACAAGTGTGAGTGCTACTGGGTGAATGGAGAGAACGAGGAGCGGCAGTTTGGGAATGTGACGGTGGTGTTTATAAAGGCTCGGCAGGTGTGTCCAGACTTCATCGTGCGCACCCTCAAGATCAAATACACCACTGATGCAGGCAAAAATGGTGAGCTTACATAATTTCAGGTGACAAAAATCCACTTACACCTAAAGAGGTCATTCAATATTTTACCTTAACTATTAGCTTAACCTAAATCCTACCTATAATGAACTACAGTAGTGTATTTATTGGACAGTTGAAAGATCTAGTATTGTACAGTACTGTTGTATTATTCGCTTGCTCATACCAAATCACTCACAATACCCCCCCAGGGGGTAAGGGGGCCTTCATTTAATAGTGGAGGAAAAAAATAATATGCCTCACGCATCCTACTGGGTGTCGTACAAGGCGACTAATAGGGGGGATGGCGATAGACTTGTGGACCAACAGCCATTACTATGCATAAAGTCTTTATCTTAGCACTGTCTTGGTATGGCACTGTCGAGGCTGGTGGGGTGCAGATAGGTGCCACAGGGGACTGGGTCTTACCTGGACGCTGTTTGGCACCACACCTGTGTCGGCAACAGTGTTTGCATGTTGGAGCAGTTTTGTTGCAGGACTTTATTTTTCTATAATCCAATTGCCTAATATACAGTAGAGTCTTGTTATGGTGCTGTCTTTTAGTAACACTATTTAAGGCTGGTGTGGTTGCAGATACTGCAGGTGCAAGTGCTGCAGGGGGACTCTGTTGAGTCTTGCTGAGGCATGGTTAGCACTATACCAACATCAGCCACAGTGACTTGGTGGGGCAGTGCTGGGGCGGGACTTTATTGTACTACAGTACACTCCAACTACTGAAAGGCAACCCCGTCTGAGCCGTTACAATGCATGTAATGGAAAAATGACGTTAAACCATTGTATGTTGTATGTACTGTAGAGTAAATAAGTAGGTATGTTTTGACTGTAGGCTACAACACTATTACATTTTCCTAATCTCATAGCTAAATTAATACTCACTTACTATTTTTTGTTATAAATGTGTTTTGTATCCAGAGGAGCGGACCATCTGCCAGTTCCACTATGTACTGTGGCCGGACCACGGTGTGCCGAGCAAAGTGGTGCCACTGCTGGGGATGGTACGGTTGGTGCGGGACTGCCAGGCCTCCGAAACACTGCCGGTGCTGGTCCACTGTTCTGCTGGCTGTGGCAGGACCGGCACCATCTGCGCCATCGACTATGTCTGGGGGCTTCTCAGGGCTGGGGTAAGTTGCGCGTAGAGCAGAGAAAGAAATGTTTTGGGTAGGAGAGAGATTATTCAAGATTCATAGCAGCTAGAATGTCTAATTCTTGAGTTTGAAGATGTTAAGCCAATCTGAATGCTTCTTTTGGCTTCTTTGGGATGCCTGAGGTCTACTGAGAGTTGGTTTAAATAGTTGAATGTCTAGCAATGTTGTAGGGTGGAGGAAGTTGTTAAGTGAATGGAAGTTTCTTGTTGACTGCCTAGGGCTTCTCAAAATGGACCTTGGTTATTGAATATGTGGACTATGGGAGCTTCTTTGAATAGAATTAAGATGTTGACAGAGCAATGTTATCCACAGTTGACAGAGAAGTAAATGACAAAGCAATATGATTAATCATGTCATTCTTTGAATTCTTATACATTCTGAAACTTGTTTTGTAACGTCATATGTACTGACGAGAAATGTAATAATAACCTAACATTAAGTAACCTTAAACTTGAGACACTTGGTATTATACCTTGAAGGAAAAAGAAAGAACTGACTAACTTGTTGAATCCTCTTTACAGCGATTGACAGAAAACCTTAACCTGTTCTCTCTGGTGAAAGACATGCGACGTCAACGAGTAGCCATGGTACAGACAAGGGAACAATACATCCTTTTACACCGCGCCGTCCGGGAACTGTTTAGGGAGAGGCTTAAAGTCATTGATGCCCACCCTTACGAGAATATTGCCACCGATGGGACGCCACTTATCCTTGTGGAGAAGGAGAGTGACTATGAGGAGCTCTATGTCAAGCCAGAGAAACAAGGTATATATTTTTTTTATTGTCTATTTGATAGGAACAAAAATCAGTATTGCCTGGATATAATGTCCCTTTAAAATTAACTAGAAAAGATTGTTAACTTTATGATAAAGCACCAGAATTTTTAAGTAAACACCTCTCAATGGAAACTATTATTGTTAGACTAAGACTATATATTTCTTCCCATATCCTGGAGCACACACTGTTATCAGATATATTAATACTTGCCTGTTACTTTGATTTTGTTATTATTATTCAGTCCCTTTAGGTCCTACTGAGGGCTGCTCTCAGTCATCTTGATATCCATTCATAGGTTTGATTATTGTCAAAGTCATCTAACGTGAAAATGTTCGGAACTATAGCTCATAGATTTGGATGTTGTTAATAATTGGACATGAATTTGGAAAGAATTGGAAATTATGTTAAGGGAGAAGATGATCTGATTGCTAAAAATACAGTAAAGCCTGTAGATAAGGTACCAAATCGATAGTGATAGCATGGCCTAAGTAAAAATTTGTTCCGTAGATGAAAGTGCCAAGCCTAAGCCTCCGACTACCGCTCCCAGTGTTGTGTCTACGCCTACTGGTTCACTGACACGCTACACACAGTCACGCCCCAATACTGGTAAGTCTGAGAGATAGGTACAGGTATTGATATGAATGAGAAGTTAGCACTGACTCATGAAAAAGAAACACTGTACATTAGTACAATCGTTGTGGTGTAATCAGTTATTCAAAGTACAGTACTGAGTTACTGCATCATAATCATTCTGCCAAATATTCTTCAGATGTCCATGGTCATGATTACACCTTTAATCAAATGCTAGCTGAAATATCAATTTACATGTTTTTGAATGGTATTGGTCAAGACCCTTGAAAGGATATGTAAAATATGTCTTAAGGAATTTTGTGATAAAAAATTGCTGCCCTTTTTTATAGGGGCTCTTGATATCTTTGATGAAATACTAGAAAGGGGATTAATTACTGAGTAATAGACAAAGATTAGCACAATTTTCTCTTTTGCAGATTACCTTGCATCCAGTTCCCCAATGAGCACCTTGGAACGTTCCCTCACTGCCGGTCCTCCCCTGCCTCACAAGTTCTCCAAGACGCCCCCCTCGGCCATGCAAGGCTCTCCTGTCCCCCAGCCATCCCCGCTCCTCACCCAGTCCTCCCCACTCCCCCAGGCTTCACCCGTCTCCTTCCCATCCCCCAGCCAGGCTCAGATCAGCTACGCATCTCCCACCTCTCAAACCTTCCAGTCTAGCTTGCCTCAGTCTCCACAGTTACTGAGGAAATCTAATAACCTGGGGTCTCATGGATCCCTCTCTCACTCATTCTCAAATCATGATCTTGACTCTTATTTTGGTTGCAAGTTAGGCATGCATCCTCATTCAAAGCTTGAGAAAGAGGCAGAAAATGCTGCTCACAAGAGACAAGTCACTCAACCAAGTCTGTCATCTCCAGCTGAAATCAAGAAAGGAGAAGTGACTCCTACCATCAAAGGAAGTCCTCAAATCATGTCCTCTAGCAGCGTCACTCCCTCATCAACACCTCACCACACCGCTACACCCTTGCAAGGAGTACGGGCCCTCTCAGCTCAAAATCTCAGCTCTCCTCAAAGTTCTTCAAAAAGTAGAACACCTTCCCCAAGAATCACATATAGGAGACCAGTGGAGAGTCACACAGATGTAGGGATTGATAATGAAAGTTGTCAATCTGATGATGATGCAGGCAATAAGAGCACTGAAATTGTGAGGCGACCCAGTATTGCTAAGCTTAAGGAACTGTTTGAGAAGAGTGCAGAACTGGAGGTGCCGGGAGTAAGGTTATCCAGAAGTGCCAGTAGCGTCACATCAAGAACAGGCCTCAGTGTTCATCCAGATTCAGAAGGAGGTTTCAGAATCAAGCGTAAGAGCAGCCTTGGAGCAGAGGAAACCTTACAATCAAAGAAAGCCTATGAGATCATTGAAAAATCACGACAGCAAAGTGCAAGTGCACCTCTGCCACATCCATCACTTAAAACTCAGACAACAACTCCAGTAACTTTCATAAGTGCTGCAAAGCCTCCATCTAGTCCTGTTTCAGCAAGCCCAATAACACGCAGAAGGATGAACCATGCTGTAAATGACCTTCAAGAAGATGGCTCAACTTCTGCTTTGTTAGCAAGGGTTGATGACAGACCAGCCTTACCAGTTAAGAAGAGTAAATCATTCAGATATGCACGACCAATTAATGCTGCCACTAACACCATTGCTTCAACAAGGAGTCCCGAGTTGGCAAGAAAGAAAGCAGACATCAATACCTATTTCAGTCTTGATCGAGGAAAGGGGGAAGTTTCTGTCATGACTAAGTCTGAAAGTGGAAGTGTTAATTTTATCGGAGACATTCCATCCCCAAGAGAAGGTTTCAAATTATCAGTATATCAAATGCCTAATGCTGTCAGTTCTACAACCTCTTCTTCCATGTCACAAAGTATGAAAGAAGGTAGTTTATCAGAAACTAGAGTTGACGGTAAGCCACAAATTCCACCAAAAAGGATGATAGGAGAGAGATTCAAAAGCAACAGGTTGAATGACTTCCTGACACCTCCTCAGCCTTACATCCATATGATTCCAGTTACTTACTCACAATCTACAACTGTGAATCAAAATTCACATACTCGACCTCACCAGACCCAACTAGATAGATCCATATATGACTGCCCAAAGGAACTTCAAGATGCACTCAAGAATGACACAGAGAGTTTCAGCCATACTCAAACATCTGCTTTCTCTAAGCCTTACACCACACAGTCACCTGTGGGGGAATCTCGGCAACCTTCCAGATCATATCCATCACCTAAGTCCTCACCAACATCAGATACTGGGCAGGAATCAACAACGGCTAAGGCGTACGTAAATGCCAGAGTGATGCGGAAACCCAACACTGATGCAAGAGATTCACCAAGGTTTGTCTACGTCCCGCTACCAACGAAGAGAAGTACAAGAGAAAAACAGCCCCATGAATATGCCAATTGCGATCTTGTTGGTCAGTCACAGGCGGACTCTACTGAAGAAGATATACATGAGCTGTATATGGATCCTCACATTCTGAAAAAGGGAACTAGCAGTAAATTTCCTCTCTATGATGAGGTCTCACCTTCATCTCCTTCCAAGAGTGAGAGTTCTTTAACAAAATCTCTCTCAGGGGAAAACCTCTCACAAAACCAGTCCTCATCTACACCTACTTTAGCTTCTACTCCTGGCTCTACTGCTGACTATGAAGTAATGGACTTTGGGGAATCCATTGCAAGTGTGGATGAAGTATTTGAAACGGTAAATTATGAGCTCTTGGGTAGTAAAGAAAGGAGAGGCCAGAAAAATGTTGAGAGTAAGAAAGACTTTTACTCTAAGAAGGAACTTGACCCCATAGCAAAACAAGTGTATCAAGACTGTCAAGAATACCTCCTCCATGGCAATAACAAATCTCCAGTGCCTTCCCTAATGCCAAAGCCACAGGACAAGAGCCCAGATGCCTCTGTAAAATCCTTTGATGATATGAATATCAGTAAAGCTTCACTAGATATAAGCATGGATGTTGATGAAGTTAAAAGCAAGGTCAACGTAGCACCTCAGGGATTACGGACAAGAGAAAGAAGGAACAGTTACAGGCAAGCAGTAAATCCAATAATCCAGAATGAAGGTAAACTGTCTGATGATAAGTCCCGTAAATCTCAAGAACAAACAAAGAGTATCCACAAATATGAGACAATATGGTTTGAGAATGGAAAGCACATACTGAGACGAAGCAATGCAAGCCCAACGAGCCAAGAGAGAATCCAACAGAATATCTCCCCTTCAGGTATACAGAGTAAAAGTGAGTCAATACCATACCCCAAAGCAAGTTCCAGTGTTTATATGAAGGTACAGCCTCCCATCATTGAAGACCATGGACCAAACTTCAACCAGAAATCTAGCAGTAAAGATGCACAGTTCAGGGAAAAGCTCGAAGAACTCCACACACTGGTGAATAACTTGGAACGACAGAAGCCAGGCCAACTTGCTGCCATGTTGCCGAGGTACGTGGATGATGACGACCACTCGAAGGGC
Source organism: Paralithodes platypus (assembly GCA_032716605.1). NCBI lineage: Eukaryota > Metazoa > Arthropoda > Malacostraca > Decapoda > Lithodidae > Paralithodes > Paralithodes platypus. The sequence continues at coordinate 17,679,982 of CM064528.1, read as the reverse complement.
TCAGGAAGCAGCAACAGCACCCTTCAGTCACGTTCAACATCATCCTCGAGATCCATGGACCCCCAAGAACCAATTTACGCCAACACACACATGCTAGCAGGTTTTCAGTCCCCACCAGGAACTAAGCCACAACAACTGCCACCAAGATCTGTAAAACACCAGGAACTGATGGAAGCCAGATCTCCACCTCCTCTCCGTCATTGTCGAACAGAAATAAAACTGGATACTAAGGAATCTAAATCAGGGAGACAATCACCTCTGCTAAATGGGAGTTCTCTGTATGGAACAATTGCCACCACCACATTCAGAGGCAAGCAACCAGATAATGCTCCACCACCATTTCAAAATACGAGCCCAGGAAAGCCGTCATCCTCCTACCAGAATCAAACAACCGCTACCCTACCTGCACGAGCTACTCTATCAACTTCTCCATACCACAATATACCTCCTCCTAAGGGATTCGGGAGTGGAACATCCCCTAGCATTTCTCCAAACCCTACTCAAAATATCCAGCAAAATCGGGAAAATCGTGACCCCACCAGTGTGTCTCCATACTACAACATGTCTGCATTTGTGAGCGGCAGGCCTGGTCAGTCCGCAAAACCTGGTTTGGAGATACGACAAGGAGGAAAGTCACCGTATTCGAATATACCTACAAACTCTGCTGTTATGCGCTCACGTTTTCCTCCTCCCCCTCAACCCACCAAGGCTCATATAGTTGGGGACATTGCATTTGTTGGTAAGTTAAAGACATATAACTTATTATTTTCACTTCTACACTACTGCTGTAAAATTTGTACTACCGGTATTAATTTTTAAAGATTGGTTTGACAAGTTATCTACTGCACTATATACAGTATATATAATAGTTTAAGGTTTTATTATGCTATGTATTTTAATGGTATTATTGGTGTACAGTATTATTGTCAATGATCCTGATTATGTGAGGTAGTACAAATTTTACTCACTAAATACTTATCTACAGTCAACTCCATAGCTATCATCTCTTAATTCTTAGCACATATATACTACAGTATATTGTAGTATATATACTACAGTATATACTACAGTATATTGTGGGTGGGCGCCCAACCCCGAAAGGGTTGAAATAGGGGAGCTATCCCCCCGCCAAAGGCGGCTTTCTAGGGCCTTTCCTAGCTGATGCCGAGACGATTGGGTTCTAAGTCATGTGGTGATGGGCTGGTCTATCAGAGTGAGAACTGAGCGATCTCTGCAATACCCATAGCTTACTCTGTCTGTTCCTTTTACTTATATGTTTTCTAGATCTCAAGTGACGGCGTCTTTTCCGTGGATTGACCTCCCAATCTACCAAGATTGGAAGCCAAAGCGTCACATTTTTCCTTTGCCCCTCAACTTTCTCTTCATAATTGCTGAGGGGCACAGGGTCCTGGTGGGGCTTTGGTTTCCCGGGCGTTTCCGCACCCTCCTCAGCTCCCCGCCATGGAGTGGCTTCGGTCACCCAGGCTTTATTGTGGTCGGCGGGTAGGGTTCTGTGGGGGCGCTCGGTTATGGCCTTGGCCTTGCTCGGGGCCTTGGGGCTGTTCGGCCAGGCAGCATGGGGAACAACAACAACAACAACAACAACAGTATATTGTATGTATCTATGTACGTATATACCCAGGCACATGCCCCTTAGCTGGAGGTGGCCGACTTGAGACAGAGTTTGAACTGAAACAATATTAAAAGTTCCAATTCTTAGGGTCTGGAACCACTTTAGCGCTCCCTCACCCCTTTCTTTGTCTCTTCTAAAAGGTAAATTTCACAATGGGAGGATAATTACTAGCCTCCCGCCCCTGAAGTAGGAAAATGAGTACAGGAAAAGAGACAGGCAGAAATGGCTAAGGTTGGGTAGAGGATGCCAAACCTTACTCTAGACAGGACCAGCCCTACTCTATATTACTGCCTGGAAATTCTCTAGATTATTATCCACTCACATCCATGCAATCCTGCCTTATACACCAGTATTGCTCAACATTATTTGGGAAGTACTAATAGCTTCTCGTACCCTTGGTAACTGATAATGCTGGGAGGATGATCATGTAGACAGAGTACGGGGAAGGTGGTACTCTTCAGATTTGCCAGCAGCCCACCATTTATTTACCTACTCGATAGCACTATCGTTAGTGAGTGATATTTGTATTTTGTACTATTGTTATTATCTTGTCAAGTTGCAAATTTGATTTTAATAGCACATTTTGACACTTAATGTAGTTTCTTTATTCATGCAGAGTTTAGTAAAATTTACCAGAACGTCCCCGACTTCCCAAATTGACTAATTCCTTGAACGTGACTACAGTGCGTTGTTATGTGTGCGATTAGTTTGCTTGGGAACCAGATTAACTTGCGCATGTAGTAATGTACACCCTATGTGGTGGATTGTGTTCTTTTATTTATAAATCATTATTTTACTTAAGCGTTGTTTCCACATAGCGATTTTGATTAGTTATTTTGTCTTTTTACTGTGTTCGTATACGTTTTGGTTTGTTTATTTTGCAAGTTTTACATTATAATTTATAAGTGAATCATTACATGTGGGTTGGCAACAGTAAATTAATCCATCTGTAAAATATCCCTTACTTTTTCCTTGCTCTTTCAGAGCAACTCTACTCCCTGGAGAAATATCATGGGGTCACACAGACTGAACCATGTTAGCTTGGATGTTAGTCTTGAAGCCTGATTTATAAGGCAGCTAATCCCTTCGTGATTTTCAGGTGATGAATCTGTGCGTCTGAGGCGACCTGGTCCAAGCCACATGTCCCGATCTGACTGTGGCAGCAGCAGTGAGTCCCGGGGTTCTGATGGGACCCCGGTGGCTCCCCCGCGGATCAAGAGAAACTCTGGTTTGCCCCGCTCGAGTGCCCTGGATCCCCCCGCCTCGCACCAGGACAGGCGTATGTTGTGTGGCTTCAGTAGTATGCTTTACTCAGTGTAGGCACTCATGTGTATGAAATATTTTATAATTTCCAATATTGTGATGCCTATTTCCATACGATACTTTAAATTTCCTGTCAAGTACTGTAAGGAAAGCCATTATTGTGGGAGGCTTTGTAATGAATAACTGGAGGGTAGCCAACTGTGCTGGGCATATTATTGTATCAATCTCCTAATTTTTCTTTCACATTCAGTCTAGTTGTTGATACCAATGCAAAACAGTTGTCACCTCAGTTGTATTTAGATAGAGTTACTAATTTAAATCGTACTGTAAACTTCTGTCTCTTATTATTTCCATTAACTATTTTTTTTTTAGTTGGAAGGCATCACAGATGGAATTTGTTTGATATCTCATACTGTAGTCTATTTATTATTTTTATCTGGCAGAAATTTTATTTTCATAGTGGTTGATTATTTGTATTCAATTGTAGGATGTGAAACTACTGTCTCTGCATCATATGGCTGCACAGTGTTCATAATTAATAACTTTGTATTAGCTGAGCAATTAAGATGAAGACAAGACAATTCCTGCCAGCTAAGAAAAAATAGATTATAGTGCCTTTCATTATATCTGGTGTTCTGCAGACTCAACCACTGACATATGACCATATTAGTCCACCACAATTTTAACCTTTTCAATCAGAAAACACCCATTTATTGTAGCTACTGTACCTACATATAATTTCATTGACCTTGGAAGGACCGGTAAGAGTTAGATTGTTAATTGAGATATATATTAACCTTTTGATTATTTAGAGGTCCTTCCTATACTGAGCACAGTAAACAAATTATTGATTAGTTCCTAATAAAATGCTGCCCAGTGCAATGTGATAATGTGCAATTTTATATTTGCTCCTGTTTTGCTTTGAATAAAGTATATTATTCTAAGTTGCTGGAGGAAAATTCTAGATTTTTTTTTTTTTTTTTTGTATATACAGCATATTATTATTTACATTTGATTTTGTTTTATAATTGCCCAATCTAGCTTTATATAAGATTTGAGATAGTGTTTTTCTAATAAAAGACATGAGCTGCAAAACATCACCCAACATTCATTTGACTATCATAATTTATGGTTTATTAACAATATTGATTGTATAAAGATAGAAGTCACTAGTTACCTAACAAAGCTGAATTTGCTTATTTATTTTCTTTTTTAGATGCTGAATTTAATTTTTGCTTCAAGCCTTTCCACTTTATAGATGAATTTAATGTGATTATTGTAAAATAGCTTCCATAACACATGGCTGTAAATTTATCAAAAATTTAATTGAATATTTAATATAAATAGTTTTACTAAGAATAATTATATTGGATAATCAATTTAAATTATACTGTACGGTATATCAAATTAAGTACCGTACCGGTACAGTATTAAATGTGTAGATAGATTATACAAGAAGATATTTATGCTTTAAATAGTAGACCTATGTACTATTTTGTAAAAATAATTGTAATAGTTTGAAACTATTTGTAAAGTATATAACAATTACTTATATACCGGGTATAATATTTGTTTTTGGTAAGTGAAATAATATAAGCATGGTATTGTAGTAATAAGTATAGCAGTAATAAGTATAGCAGCTTTCACAGTACAGTATGCACTCATTTACCCCTAAAATGTTCTTTAATCGGAATACACTTTCTCAAATTGTATTTTATTTTTTGTCTTTCAGTGCTAGGCAAGACTTATTTGGCAATTTACAGGCATTTTTGGGAAGGAAGGATCAGACTAAAAACAAAACAATAGTAAAAGAAATGTAACCAATGGAACCTAATGCAATGAGAAAGGAGAGATGGATATGTGGTTTTAAACTGAAAGATAAAGTAATTAATGTGGAGCGTAAGTGTTGGTTAGGTATTAAGAGTATCAACAAAGGTATGCATACAGGCTGGCTTAGTTGGTTTGGGAATGTGTAGAGAATGGATGACCAGAATATGATGAAGAGATACAAAGCTGTGAATGTGAAAGAAGCTGCACAGAGGGGTAGATTCAGAAAGACGTGAAATCAGGTTCTATGATCCAATCTCATATTTTAAAACTTAACTAGTGAGGCAGCCCAGATCAGGACTGCCTGAAATGCTGCTCCACCATGTAATCACTGTGGCTGATCCTGGCATGGTGTTAACAGTGCTTCAGCAAGACTCAACAAAGTCCCCCTTTAGCATCTTCACTTGCAGTATCAGGAACCATACCATCATCAACAGTGTTACAACAAGACAATGCCATTACAAGAGTTTACTCAGGGCTGTTCAGCCAGGCAGCCTAGTGAATGACAACAACAAGAAGAGTTTACTGTATAAGATGACCATTGGTTTGAACTTTTGTCATCCCCCCTTTTAGTCGCTTTGTATAACGCTCAGTAGGATGTGTGGGCATATTCTTTTTTCCTCCACTAAATGTAAAGGCCTTCTTACCCTTCTGTGATCAGTTTGCAAAACTAAAAATCTACCATCAGGAGTAGGCTACTACACAATTTTAACCTTGCAGTGAAAGGAAAAACTAAAATAGAATTACTGGATAGGTGTATTCCGGCAACAGAAGGCGACTGAATGGTAGTGCAGCATTTTAATACTAGATAATTTTCTTTGTATAGGTTCATCTGGTGCTCAAGACTACCAGAGACAAAGTATTATAACAACAAAGCAGGTAAAAAAGCTACAGAACTTTATATGGTAGTGTCATCATAGAAATAAAAGTCTAATTGCTATTTAATTAGTATTGATGCAAATTTTGAAGGATTATTCAGTTTCTAAGGATTTTTTTCTCTAATTTAGCATGATACTTGGTAAGTCTAAAATACTTTAGTTTATTTATTTATTTATTTATTTATTTTTCTTAGAATTAGTGTGCAGAGTGTTTTCAGTCCAAAAGTAATATTGTACTCTAAACTCAAGGTTTACTGGAATATTATAAACCTTTTGGGGTATGTTTTTATTTTTTTTTTCAATCAATAAATTAATATACATTTTATGAAATGCAGTACAGTACTTTAATTATCTAAATTTAGGGATCTAAATATATCTCTACTATTTTTGTCTTATGCTGCCAAAGTGTATTAGTAGTCATATTAAATTGTTTAACGGTGAATAATATAAAAGTAATACCAAAGCATAGTTATTTTGGGATGTTTCAAATGATAGTATTGTCTGATACAGGGCGGGCTGAAATATCACTTCTACTGAGCTGAGTCGGAGCCCAGCTGATTAACACTGCTGCCTCTAGTTCCTCTCTCTACCCTGCCATACTCGAGCTCATTATTGTAGGAACTGTGGGGTGCTTTGTTTGAGGCTTTCTCACCCGTAAGTGCCATCTCACCAGGGGTCTAAAAGATGCTTTCTATGGTATTATTTTGTGCCATCAGATGACAGAGGTGCATGGAGGATATTCATTCGTGGCCACCCCTCGAGGATCAGACTCTTAGATAGATTTTCTCATCAACATTTGGCATCATCTATCCTTTATGAAAGTTATTTTACTAAGGAATTTGACATTATTGGAAGTGGAATGTTAACTCACTGATGGGATGGCCCTCACTATTCTTTATGTCTCATTTATGACTGACAAGCACGAGTGTGACTATTTTATTTTGTATAGTGCTTTAAGTGCATATACGACTGGCATGTTTTGTACAAATTTGTCACAATGTCAGTAACCTAAATGTTTCTTTAATCAATATCACTAATATTTCGATGAGCATGCTCGTTACAGGCAGTTTAAGTTGGAAAATAATACATTGTTTGATATACAGTAGTACAAAGCTTATATCTGTAGGCATGTCAAAACAATTAATTGTCACAGTTTACTTTCCCTCACAACTGTTCTTATCTTAATATGCTGTTAAGTAAAATAAAGTAGGCCCCTATTGATTAACTTGCATTAAGTTTCAATTTCTCAATACAGTATTGAATAATGCAACTGCTGCATTATAACATAATTGAGATATCAATCAAGCATTACTGAGAGGTCCAGTTATTACTATGTCTTAGGAATTATATTTCTATGCAGGGTTGGTCTGGAAACAATGAGGAGCCTCCGCCAGCTATTCCCGCCAAGACTGCCGCCGCTTATCAGTACCCTGACCCCCCTCCGCCACCACCGCACCACCATCCCCACCCTCACCATCCTTCTCGTCATCCTCCTCCCCCTCCTCACCACCCCCATCCCACGCATCATCCTCCCTACATGCAGCCCCCTCCGCCGAAACCAGTCCAACCACCTCATCATCCGCATCCACAAATCATCTCTCCTTCTACAGCATATCAGTCGAACAAATCCACCCCACCGTCACAAAATCACAAGCAGAATTCTCACCCGCCTCCCCAAGAGCATTCGGTGAAGATATCCAGTACAAGCGAGCCTTTTCCCATCCCTAAGCAATTGCAGAGTGACCAAACACAGGACATCGACAGAGAAGAAATAACCAGCAACAACGAGAGTGGTTCTGAGAGCTCCGATGATGAAGGCATCTTTCACAAGTTCTCCGCCCCAAATTTCCTGAAGAAGTGGCGAACGAATGTCAATAAGCAGATCACCCCTGCCGCTTCCTCTCCCCCAAAATCGGCTTTTTACCTGGAGAGAGAAATCCCTAAAGACACCAAACCAGTGAAAGAGCAGCCGAAAGAAACAGAAACCGTCAGTCCCACCTCCCCCAAGCCCCTAGTAAAAGCGCTCGGGAAACTCAAGATGAATTCTAAATCGGTTGCAGCAAATTTCAAGTCGTATCTAAGCCAGCGGGGTGAGAAGGGGGATGGAGAGGGTAGCGCTGTATCGGGGAGTCCACAAAATGGCCGACCAGGAGGAACGCTACTGAGCTCCCCAACAATGAACCGGGGACTTCAGAAGAGTGCAAGTACTGGGCCCATAGCAAACCCATTCACTCAAGTGGTACAAGAATACAGTAAGTAATAATCAACCATTGTTTTATTTTTCACACGTAATAGACAAGACAAACTTATTACAATACATTACCTTTTATTCTTGTCAGATTCTGCTTAATATGTTCAGTATTTTAACAAAACAAAGGGCATTGTTTCACATATTTATGATAACATGTTATGTACCGTAACACCAACGTATAATTGTGTATAATTCAAGAATAATAGAAGTACTGTATCAAATTCCTTACCTCCTATACATGAATGCATTAAATATATAAATGTATAGATCGATTATAAAGTAAGTAATACTGTATACAGTAATTTGATTTACTAGATACATTTAGCACCTACTACACCTTTCATGAGAATAAAATACATTTTGATTTACGGTAAGGGATATCATGTACGGTACAGTACTCTGTTTCACATTCATCTACAATATCTGCCTTGTCCCTCAGAATACCCAACTCCCATACCAAAGAAGCCTGGAGGTCCTGTGGAGATGCCTGAATCCCTACGAAGCTCTGAAGCCCCGGGTCCTGGCAAGACGAAGCCCCGACAACAGTATCTATAGCTTCTCCTCTCTCTAAATATCTTTCTATCTCAGCCTTATCATGTAAAATATTGTCTTCTCTTTAACATACTTATTGTAAAATGGGTTAATACTTAAAGTTACAGGACCGTACCAGTTATTTATAATGCACTGCTGTCTATGTATAAAATTAACTTACTGTAGTGTACTGTACTTCCAAATGAAAAGTACACTAATGCTTATCAAGATTATCCAGTTAAACATTACAGGTACAGTATATAAATACAGGAAATACTATTAACACCAAGTAACCTGAAGCAGAACTTACTGAAACTATTATTTTTCCTTTCGTTTAACATAATAGAAAATTGCTAGTAAAAGATGTACAAGTGGTCAGCAGTAACCCTTAAAATTTGGCATTACCCCAATTTACAGTACAGTTGGCCAAATGAGTTATGTCACAGTTATTTGTATTTTTGGTTTGTGTTGTACTGTAGTAATGTCTGCAGATGTTAGAGCATGTAAATATAACCCTTAAAGTTGCATATGCTTAACTTTCTGGCAATGTCACAGGCTGTGGCATGGTCGGTAGTGCGTCTGACTGCTGATCAAAAGGTTGGCACTTTGATCCCCCGCCGTGCCATTGGTAGATATCAAGAGGTTGGGCACTCAGGTCTAGCGATTCATGGCAAATATCCAGTAAAGTAATATCCAGTAAAGTAATATCCAGTAAAGTAAATATCCTGTAACAAGGGCATGCCCTAGCCCTGTCAATCAAGGGAGAGTACTGCATTAAAAACTTCATCAATTGGATCAAGCTAAATCACACTCAATTACACAAACTTGCTCTGTCAGATTTGGGTAATTTTCGAAGGTATGCTAGAACTCCATTTTCATGACTTTATAATGAACAGATTCCTCATAAACCTAGCTCTCTCCTGAAACTTATACACTGCGTAACTTCCAAAAGCAGTCACTCTAGAGGTATAGAAGTCATTCATCTCTGTGCATAACAGAGCCTTTTCTGCAGGCATTCAAATTGAGTAACAAAATGCTTTAGGGGTAAAGTTGGTAACCATTTTCCTTGACAGTCCTCATTGGCTGCTGAATCTGATAATGCTTTCTGCTGTGTTCATGACTTAATTGGCTGACTGTAAATTACGTGTATGTGCTAAATATATAAAACTGATTTAGAGATAGAGAGTTACATTAATTCTCTTCTCATTTTATGTATTTAATTTTATTATTTTTATCTCAATCTCATTTTATAAACTTATATTGAAGTAAGCAGTTCTAATTCATCATGCCGGTTTACACATGCAACATGAAATAATAATTATATTCTTATATTTTTTACTTCATTTGCAATCATTTGATATGCACTTTGAAATGGTAGCACATATAAAGTATTTAATAGATCATGTTTTTACCACAAAGGTGTTTAGTAATTGAACAACAATATATTGCATCAAGATAGTGTTTATAAGAAAGACAAGATAAATTGAAAAATTTGAGCATGGATATGAAGATCATGATTTAGGAGGAAAAAATAATACACACCATCATTAATTATTGTAGATCATCTCTGGATTAACAATGGTGACTTGGTAACTGTCTTGATAGCGTAATGCATAAATGCGCGGAATTTCGGTATGAGTATCCTAGGTTCGAGTACTTGGAGTGCCACATGTATTTGTTGATTTCATTAATTGAGTTTAGAAGTAAAGTTGGTTGGTGAAAAAATATGAATTATACAGTACTGGATGCAGCATATAAATTTGAATAAATCTTTTACATTTTACTTTCTGACAGTTCTTAAAATTGCCACTGTAGTATTTGTTGAGCACCATCATTTACACAATGTTAATGTTATTATAGGTGTTTTTGTTATTATCCACATTACAGGTATGAAACTAGGTGCTCCCAACTCATAAAGTTGCAATAAGTTATGAGTACTGTAGTTTAACTCGTGCTCACTACAAGTTAATAATGTACACTTTGTGAGTCAAGGTGCTTACAATTCTTATACTCACTACAACTAATTAATTAATTATTCATGGTACTCATAGTTCATTTACTCAAGCTATGAATCTATTCTTGTAGGCTACTCACTACAAGTTACACGTTTAGGTGCTCTAAACTGTTACTATGAGTTTAGGTGCCCTCAGATAAATAAAACAACAAAAAGTACACTATTAAAATATATCACTTTCATAATCTGCATGAGCGACTGACATCCGGCCTAGTTTCTCATTTATTGCAACTTGTAACAAATTTCCTCCTTAATCATTAAACTTTACAATGTTGAAATGTTATTGTATTGATGCACAGTACCGGTATTTTGTACATACTGTAGTTTGTTAAGTAAGTTGTCATATTTCAGAATAGATATTTCATCTTTGTACAGAATGTTATCACCAAGTGCTATAAAAGAATTACTATAACAGTATTTTAAGTTATACTGTACATGTGAATTTCAAGTCTACAAGTAAATTTAGCAGCTGATGATACATTGAAAGACATTAATTGAGTTTTATCCCTTGAACGCAATGAATTCTTGTCTCTGTTGCATATTATAAGCCTTAAGTCTAACTTTGATGAAATGTCTTCCATAACCGATAAACGTGAGAAGTTTTAAACAATTGTGTGAAAAGTAGGAGAAATGTCGTTGCTTGTATTGCCGTGTACATAGTAGTAATCGAAGCAATGGAGTGTATATTTTATTATATATATACAATGTGTATATATTTGAGATTGTGAATGTGTATTGAGGTTCAGTATTGACATCTTGAAGTTTGCCAAGAAAATCTTAATGAAATCAATAAAGTAGAATGTATAGTAAGATAAGAGACCATGTGAGAAGTAGCTATTATTGGATGACTTGAAAGATTTTGCAGCAAAAGTGACTGTGCGCTATACCTGCATCAGTGTGGGTTTCTCGGTGTAGGGTATGTAGTTTTGGCTCACACATGATTTTCAGTGAGTAATATCTTTTTGCATACCAAACTTTAGCTTGGTATTTCAAATAACATGGCGACAAACCAAAATGGTCTTATTCACCCGCCACCTCTGATTCCCAACAAGGACAACGATAACAAAGTCAACCATTCAGAAACCTTTAGTGTTCCTATGCAGGTAAAAAGTCATCCAATAAATTACTTTCACGAGGTGCTTCGATCTTCCGAAGCTTGTTGCGTTTGATGATGTTGGAAAGTTTTCTGGTCAGGTTTGGAAGTGATGCTCAGTTATTGTAAAGATCTCCTTTAGTGTATCAGCCATTGTTGTTGCTTAGCCCTTTTGTTACGATGACGTCTTTTATATTTTATTCTGGCTAACACTATGGTGCCCTGTGGTGTATTGCTTAGCACGTTCGGCTCACAACTAAGGGGAGCTGGGTTCGAATCCTGAGCAGAACGAGACTGTATTGGCAAGTCTCCTAACACCCGATGCCTCTATTCTGCTAGCAGCAAATAAAAACCTGGAGTTAGTGGACATTTGTGATATTCCACTCAGAGGTAAACTGTGGTATGTATGTATATACTCAGGCACATAAGAATTGTAGGGGCAGGAGGCTAGGAATCCTCCTTCCCTTGTAAAATTCTCCTACTCAGCGAGACATAGAAATGGGCGAGGGAATGCGAAAGTGGTCCCGTACCCTAAGAATTGGAACTTTAAAGCTTTCTGTTTGGGCTCTGTTTCAATTCGGCCACCCCCAGCAACGGAGTATGTGCCTGAGTATATACATACATACATGTGCCTGAGTATAAACTGTGGTAACATGGATAATATGCTGTAGCCTCTGAATGCCATGCTGGATAACTCACCTGAGTTACCCACCAGTCTCTAAAGGGCAATGAAGTACCATGGCAAAGCGACGCCTAGTGTAAGCCTCCTAACTTTAATTTCACCTAACACTTCTTGATCTTACTCACCTACGGAACGACCTTAGGAATCAGTGGAGTTACAATTATTTCAATGAACGAAAGAATAAACTTGCTCTACAGCTTACTGAATATAAATACAAACTTACTGAATAATACTATCTCAATTGACCATCTGAATTCCATTGGTCCTTCCTATAGTGAATATATTTGGCTAATTATAGCAAGAATTCAAGGAAAATAAACGTCATTGTACTGAAGGAGTTAACCTGGTGTGCATTATATATCAAAGATATCAGATTTGAGCATGCACAAAAATCTGTTGTCACTCTTCAATTTATAGCTGTAATTATAAACCTTTAATATATTGAGATATAGATATAATATTGAAAGACAATGAGATACATATAATTAATGTCAGCTATTTTAATAAACAATATGTGCAAATATAGTAAAACTGTGAGAATTATCATAAACATGCCATATTGTCTGGATAGATTGGTGTTCATAGTTTATTGTAGTATGTACTGTACAGTATAAGCAGTATACTGTAGATATGATGATAAGAATGACACAAATGTAGGCCTACTGTACCCATTTTGTTTCTAAGACATGTGTTGAGGCTTTCACAGTAATTTTAACCTTATTCCAGTAAGTCAATGAAATAATTAATTAGATGTTTTAATTTCTTGCTTATGTGATTATAGAGAAATGTCATGTTGAGCAGAGGGAATATGTTTAAGACGCATACCAAAATTATTATCATAAACATACAAAAGTTTTTTTTTCTCTTTGGTTATGATTCTTTCACTAATTATGAGTATGTGAAACACAAAAGTATTTGTCCAATGAAATATGTCAACTAATAATAGGTCTTATTGTAAAGTGAATAATTGAAATATTTGTTACTAGATGTTAAAGACCTTGTCTTTCTTGACAGCTCAACAATCTGATTCCCAGTAAATCCCCACCAAATGTAAAATAATCCTTGAGTATACCTTACAGTCATGAAATAAGAAAGTGCATTAATAGGTTGGTCTCTTTTCGTAGTGTGTGCTGATATTGTCCATGTTAACTTGAAGTGTTAGTATTGTCCTCCAGTTATGTGCAGCCATCCCAAGCAATTCCATAACTATCCCACCCTTTAAACATTAACACTGGCTGATTATAACTTGTATTAGTCAAGTCCCATGCTATTAATATAAGAGACTCCACTCTTTTTCGTAAACTGAAAAAAAAAACATCTTTTGGAAAAGCATTACAAAAGTCCTTCCTTATAATACACAAGTTTATGGGTGACATGCGACCTTGCATACTAAACAAAATATATCTTATGGCAGAAACTACATAATTATGGTGCATACCCCTGCTGAAAATGTACTTTTTTACTGATTTATCAATTGGGAAAGGGGGTCAGGCGCCAGTTGGATTAGATAATAGTCCGTTAGGCGCCTGGCCCGGGGAGCCGGTGTAGCCTATATGAAGGGTCACACCTGGATGTGAGGTGGGCGGGCATTGTGGTGTGCTCTGCTGCGTGTCTGCCTGCTGAGACCGGAACCTCTCCGGGAGGTCTGGGGCCGGGGGAGTGCTGTAAGCCCTTAGTGCTCCTTGGCCTCTGAGTCTTCTGGCGACCTAGATGTGTGTGAATTTATATTATATTTTTTAGTGTTGTGTTGTCCCTGTTCAGGCTTTGTCTCGAGTCGGCCACCTGAGTATATTCATATATGTATGTATGTATATACACAGGCACATAGCCCATAGGTGGGGATGACCGACTCGAGACAGTGCCCGAACAGGGACAACACAACACAACATAAAAAACAAAATATAAATTCACACACATCTAGGTCGCCCAGGAGAAGTCCCAGAGACCAAGGATCACTAGGGGCCTCCAGCATTTCCCCGCCCCCAAGCATCAATTTAAGCTTTACAAAAAGGTAATTCAGAGGAGATGTTGAATTTGGTTCACTTTTTATCTTCGATTCGTGTATTGTGTGTCCACCTTGCGTAGTAAGTTTTATGTGTTTTATGTTCATAATTGGACCCCCATATCCGATTCGCGTATTACGAGGAAGAACAGTACAGTACTAACGTTTTTCAAAAAGTAAATTTGACAACTTATAGAATAACTTTGAAAGTCTTTAAGTTCAAGTTGTATAAAAATTAGCTTATAGACTTAGTTTCAGTAGGGTAATCTATCAGAAAATTTACAATAATTTATTATAGCCTTGTTTAAAATCAAGAATTAAACAACCAGCTTGTCTGTTTATAAAATGCTAACCAATATAATTCTACTTGACTGAGATAGCTGTGTATAACTGGTAAAACATTGATAATAATGAATGGCCATATGTAATGTCAGCTCTTTAGTGTTACTGGATCTTTATTTATTCATAATTGTATGTAAGATCATGCATTTTTTCCATTATAAAGGAAGAGATTCTTTGTTCTCAATCATAAATTTCTAACCATCCCCCTTACAAAAGTATGGTGGGAGGTATTGAACTTCAAGTTTTAGCAGGTACTGTATATGTAATTTGTAATAATTTCCATAACCATATCACCTGACAAAATGAAAATGTATATATTATTTGAGAGCAAATACGATGTCCCAGTAACCCAAGGAAGATGAATTAGAATATGGCCAATTGTTTGTGACTTACGGAGAGTTTAATATCATACCTGTTCAATGTACCTTTTCAATTGGTTTTATGGAACAAAGCCCGGATATTCAAAGCACTTTTGACATCATATCTTCGTATGGCAGTTGTAGCTACAGTACATCTTCACATTTAATACCATAAGTCTAGAACTCTCAAAAGACGTTAATACTACTGTATACTAACTTCGAACTTGTGACTGCCTATAGTTATTCCGAGTATCAGCAATACTCAAATGACATTATAACTGAGCATTCTAGCGTATTCTGAGTATGGGCAAGTTATGATGATGCAAGTAATGAATAAGCCATTGCGTCATGGGTCATTAGTATCTCAAAACGTTGTGTACCTAATGACCACTTTTAAGTATCCGGGCCCCCAAGTCAATTTCCTTGTGCGACCGCTCTCTAAATCCAAGAGGGAATATCATACTAAGATATTTATTATTATTTTTTTTTTTTTTTTTTTTTTTTTTTTTAGCTCAGCACTTGACGAGCTAGTTACTGAGTGTTTTTGTTATTATTTGTTATGATTGCAGTCTATAATTTAGCATAGCAGTCATATTGTCAGTCAGTTGATTTCAGATTAAAGCTGATGAATATTTTAGTTTTTATTATTCAGTTTACAAAATTGCAGTGTACCGGTACTGTACTAATCTTTTAATTAAGTAAACATATACCCGGGATCTATGTAGTCATAAAGACCTTTAATATCTTCCCTATTCCCTATTGATTCATTTATAGTTATTTCTGTTGTCTCTAAACTGAAAATAAGTGACTTACAAGATAGCTGCATAAATCCACTTCATATTGCTTTATTGCTCGTCAATTCTAATGAAATTGTCTCGTCCGCATGCCAGCCACGTTGGAATAGCCGGACATTTATATTTCACTGTACTGTACTGTACTGTAGTATTATTAAGGTGTATATATTTTATTTCCAGCATGAGTAGCTTTGTCACGTATAGAACTAAAGACGCATATTATTGTGTTATTTACCACTTGTTGCATTATCTACCAAACATATATAATCTGTTTCTACAAGTCAATCAACTGTATGTCTTATAAAAGTATTCTAGCAATTATCCAATGTCAATTTATTTATAAGTTTTTGAAGCCTTTGAGACAATGAGTGCTTTCCAAGGTCAAGTAAGTGATCTGGTGATAGCAAAAACACGGTCCAATATTTTCATTGGAGTGTCAAGGTTAAAATTACACAGTTGCTCCCCCTAATCTTCATATCAGATAAAGTAAAGATTGCATTGTACTTTATTTTGTCTTAAATTTCAATGATCCTTCAAGTTTTTTAAAGGCACCGTTTACATCTCGTCAAGACTTACTGAAATCAGTATAAATTGTTTGGTATATAATGGGACTCTAGGTTTGCATTTCATGACAAGATATATTAGTACTGTACTTACAGAGGAGAAGATTTTAAAGGATGGCCGCACATTCAGTTCTACTACATAATGTGCCATATATAAATTTTCTCTTTTTTTATAAACGCCCTATTATGTTTTCATTTGTAGCATAGTGGATGATAAGATTTAAAATTAAGTATTTATGTTAGCTATGAAAAATTCAATGTTGTCATTGTCATATTAATTTTGTTTGTATATTTTTGTTCTCCCAGTTAAATTTGTTTCAGCTTTAATATTTTTCGTCAATCTTAAATTTGATAGAAATTTAATTACCGTATAGAGTTTACGATTTTAATAATTTTATATTTTTTCTTTAGATAGGATACTGTTATGCCTTATGTCGCATAAACTATGCTTACTATAAACTGAACAGAAGAACAGAAAAGTCATTGAGTCAGATGTAGCACAGCAAATAGATTTCATTAATACTACTTTGAGAACTGAACTATTATATTACATTATATATTTGTAATTGCCCCAATTGTTTCCATATAGGTGTTAGAAAATTCAATGAGTACATTTAACTCGTGGAACCCCCATTAAATTTGCTCTTTATGTCTCCAAATAAACCAGGATGTTCCATAAAATTAACCTAAGATAACCATTCTGGTACGGTACTGTATATTATTAATAATATAATAATAATATTCGTCACCTTCAGTGGGATTCAACCCCCATTCTTCTGAAATATAGTCATTGGTCACACCCTTGGCTCTCATCTGAAAGTTTGAGAAGTGTGTGTGTTGGTATTGTGTCGTCCCAGTTTTGGTTTGTTTATTTTGCAAGTTTTACATTATTATTGGTATGAACAAAACAATATAACTGGAGGCATCTCTGGTGATGGGCTGGTCTATCAGAGTGAGAACTGAGCGATCTCTGCCATACCCATAGCTTATTCCGACTGTTCCTTTTACTTATGTATTTCCTAGATCTCAAGTGACGGCGTCTTTTCCGTGGATTGACCTCCCAATCTACCAAGATTGGAAGCCAAAGCGTCACATTTTTCCTTTGCCCCTCAACTTTCTCTTCATAATTGCTGAGGGGCACAGGGCCCTGGGTGGGGCTTTGGTTTCCCGGGCATTTCCGCACTCTCCTCAGCTCCCCGCCATGGAGTGGCTTCGGTCACCCAGGCTTTATTGTGGTAGGCAGGGAGGGTTCTGTGGGGGCGCTCGGTTATGGCCTTGCTCGGGGCCTTGGGGCTGTTCGGCCAGGCAGCTTGGGGAACAACAACAACAACAACAACTGGAGGCATCTTCATCATTACCTCCATTGAAGTTTTGTGTTTCTATATTTTGAGATATAAAGAGCAATAATGTTAGTTTTCTTTCCTTCAGTTATGATTGTACGTGAATTTTCTAACACCTTATACAACATATAAAGCATTGGGAGTCATAAGGGCTCTTTTCTGGGGAGCACAAATATGTTTTCTATGACCTCATATTCTTCCATCGGTTCATTTTCAAATACTAAATGCTCCAACTAGTAAAGTTGACCCTTATGTCTCATGCACCTGTAGTATTTTTTTAGGTCTTTTATAAAGTGCCTGAAAATTGACTACAGTACTGTATATGAAAAAGAAATTTTTAAAAATAATTAAATACTTTATATTTTTGCCAATGGCCAGTTGAAACATATGTACTTCAATGCCTCATATATTCCATCACTGTAGTGCAATTTATAAATCACACAAATTACTCTAGCAGGTGCAATGATACTTTTAACTACTTCAGTATGATGGTGTCATTTTTATTTAATTCTGGCTAACACTAGATACTTTTCTTTAGTTTTGGAAGGACCTCTGGGAATTAAAGAGGGTTAATTTTAAGATCCTGATGAAGACTTCTAGAAACATTGAGAAATATATATCTAGTGAAGAGCTGAGGTATCAAGCATATCAGTGATGAGATGCGTACTAGTAGGCTTGGATGGTTTGGAAATGATGTGGAGAGGATGGATGAACTAAATTGGGTGAACGTGGGGGGAGCTGCACCAAGGGGCAGGCTGACAAAGACGTGGGATCAGACCTTACGGTCTGATCTTGAATACAAAAAAATGACAAGTGAGGCAGTTCTGAACAGGGGTGCCTGGAGCGCTGCCATTAGGACGTGAGACCGGAACCGCATTCTGTGTGGAAAACTCGATCTTTAATTTTATGTATGTATGTTTGTATATATGTATGTAATTGTGATTACCCTGGTCCTCCTCTTTCCACTAAGGGTAAGGACTACAGTATATCCATCAACTCTTTTGCTCCCACAAATCCTTTACAAATCTGAATTTAAGTGTCTAATGGTAGCCAGTATATAATGAAGACATTGTAATATTGAATAATAGGAAAATACTTGAAGTGGCCTTGTGACATGAAAATATCAGGTTTTCTTATTCCCTAAAGTGCTACATGGTCTAAGCTACAGAGTACCACCTCTATTTTGTTTAACATTGAAAGGTGGTTTTGCCTTAATAATATATTTTTTAACATGAAAGTATAATTTTCTTTAAATTATTTGTGTAGTGATGGCTGCCAAGTGATATTTTAATGAGCGATAATACTTGTAAATAGTCATGGTAAGCTTTTTGTTGTACAATTCATGTTATAAAATGCCTTCTTGTGATGCCGTATTTTTTATTCCATCCTTTCTGTGTGTAGTTTACAAAGATAGTCTATGCTACATCATGGTGAGTTTGTGAGCAGGGTGGGGTATCTAGGTATCAATTTTTTCTTTTTCTTTTCATTTTGTTTGTGTTTCTTGGCTCTTTTGTAGATATAAATTATAATATTAACCCAGTTACTACGACGGTCCTTCTGGAAGCACGGTACCGTATTTTAAGATGTGTAAAAACAACCCTTCAAATACCGTGTCAGTGCTGGGAAGTGTTTCAAATTTGAGTGACATATAGAAAGTAGTGGTATCTCTCCATACCACCTCCACCACATAGACGGGAACATGATGGCAATTAGCTTCCTTTGCCATTAACACTTTCACGCATATGACACGATTTTGAGCCTATTAGGGATACTTTAAAGCCTTTGTTACCATCAGGGGTATTTAGAAACCTTTAGTTTAGTTACTTCAACCTCTGCAGTTGTCTTTGAGTTAGCTGTGGGCAGAAAACTAATTTTGGAGAGGTAATTATAAGTGAGAGAACTCTATTTATTATTGCTAATCTGGCAACCTCTGCATCATAAAAGCATGAGAGGGTTAATAGGGAATAAAGAAACGGGAACCAAGTTCAGGTGGGTGTCTAGTGTTTTGCTTGATGGAGGTCTAGCGAGGAAACTTGAAATTATATGAATAACTGAATAAATAGAAAAAAAAAGTGCCACTATCCCCTTAAAGCCGGTATCACACGAGAGCTTTTATAGTCAACATTCGATGATAAAAGTTTTGCTAGCAACATTTCTGGGATATTTTTTCACTGGCATCGGAAAGTAGACTGGTGGTTGATGAATTTAGGTAGCTGAAATATTTTAAATGTTGACTCCATAAGTTGCCAGACCAATGTTGAGGGAAAAAGCGCTCGTGTGATACCGGCTTAAGTTGTGTAAATGTATGTGAATGATGCACGTGTGAGTGTTGTAGGCAATTACTGGTTAATAAATAGTTCAGTTGATGTTAAAATATAGTTTTCTTTATCTAAGTAAACCATAGAAAACATTATATTTAGGGTGACAAACTTATATATTGTACATGTATAGCTTTTCTGTATTGTTTCAAACTTCAATAATAATTTTTTTGTTTGTTATATCATTAGACATGCATTAGTTGAATAAACATAAAATGCAAGTATCTAAGCCATTTTTGGTAGAATTTTACTTTAGCTGCGCACAATTTACAGGTATCACCACAAACTATTTTCGGAATAGTTCTCTGCCATACCCATAGCTTACTCTGAGTCTCTGACTGTTCCTTTTCCTTATATATTTTCTAGATCTCAAGTGACGGCGTCTCTTCCGTGGATTGACCTCCCAATCTACCAAGATTGGAAGCCAAAGCGTCACATTTTTCCTTTGCCCCTCAACTTTCTCTTCATAATTGCTGAGGGGCACAGGGCCCTGGGTGGGTCTTTGGTTTCCCGGGCGTTTCTGCACCCTCTTCAGCTCCCCGCCATGGAGTGGCTTCGGTCACCCAGGCTTTATTGTGGTCGGCAGGGAGGGTTCTGTGGGGGCGCTCGGTTATGGCCTTGCTCTGGGCCTTGGGGCTGTTCGGCCAGGCAGCTTGGGGAACAACAACAACAACAACAACTATTTTCGGTGTCCACGCATCCATTAACAACACAACCTAGCCTACACCCTTTTCTGGTCTGATACTATAGTCTATTCGCTGTAACTAGGCGAGTACAATCGTGTAATAGTTGCTAGAATATAATGAAAAGGATGTCCCCGGTAATGGGTTACCTAAGGGGAGATGGGCCGGTTTTCTGGACTACTTTCTCCCTCGTGTTAAGCCCCATTAGTTTTGACATTTTAAGACGATCGGCCTATTAGTTTGACGATTTTAACACCTTTCGCCCCATTTCGTAATCAATTTCAAGTCCTTTCGTGCCATTTAGGTGTTTTTCTTCCTGGCGAGCGAAAGCGAGCCTGTAATTATAATAATAATAATTAAGAGTACTGGTCTTCAGCCGGGACATTTTTCTACCGAGAAATATACAAATTAATCTTGAAGGGGGGGGGGGGGGGTCTAGGGGGCGTTTTTTCAAGCTTGGTGGAGGTCTAGCGAGGAAAGTAAGAAATATAGGATTAATGAATTAATAGATAACAAAATGGCCCATCTCCCGTTAAGATGAATAATAGGCTATCGTCTAGTTGCCAGAATATAGGCTAATAAAAATGATGTCACTGGTACATAATGTTTTATCAAATTATGTAACACTCCTCAACACATCCACATCCACACCATATCAATCTCGTACTTCTTAATCTCTCTCTCTCATAATTAGACTCCTTCAAGCTGTAAAATGCCCTCAAGACCCCCTTCAAGCTAAGTCACGGCTCCCTAGAGTCTAGACCTTCAAAAACGCCCCACAGACCCCCTTCAAGCTATTAAACACCACCCAGACCCACTTCAAGCTATTAAGCACCCCAGACCCCCTTCAAGCTATTAAGCACCCCAGACCCCTTCAAGCTAAATCACCGCCCCCAGACCCTCTTCAAGTTAATAAATACCTCCCATACCCCCTCCAAGCTAAAACACAACCCCAAGATCCCTTTAAGCTATTAAACACCCCCAGACCCCCTTCAAGCTAAATCACCGCCCCCAGACCCACTTCAAGCTAAATCACCGCCCCAGACCCCCTTCAAGTTAATAAATACCTCCCATACCCCCTCCAAGCTAAAACACAACCCCAAGATCCCTTTATGCTATTAAACACCCCCAGACCCCCTTCAAGCTAAATCACCGCCCCCAGACCCCCTTCAAGTTAATATATACCTCCCATACCCCCTCCAAGCTAAAACACAACCCCAAGATCCCTTTAAGCTATTAAACACCCCCAGACCCTCTTCAAGCTAAATCACCGCCCCCAGACCCCCTTCAAGTTAATAAATACCTCCCATACCCCCTCCAAGCTAAAACACAACCCCAAGATCCCTTTAAGCTATTAAACACCCCCAGACCCCCTTCAAGCTAAATCACCGCCCGCAGACCCACTTCAAGCTAAAACACGGCCCCCCGACCCCTTCAAGCTATTAAATAGCCCCAGACCCCTTCAAGCTATTAAACACCCCCAGATCTCTTTCAAGCTATTAAACCCCCCCAGAACCCATTCAAGCTAAATCACGGCCCTCCAGGCCTCCTCCAATCTTAAAAAAAAACCCAAAGCCCCCTTCAAGCTAAAATACGACCCCTAGACCCTCTTTAAGCTATAAAGCACCCCCAGAGACCCCCTTCAAGTTAATAAATACCTCTCAGACCCCCTTCGAGCTTAACCCCATCTGTACCGGCGACGTATTTTGGATTATATTCTGCCAACTATTAGACGATGTTATTGAGGTTAAAAAGGACCTCCAGCAATTACCAGGCTTCGAACGATCTCCCTTACCCCCGTTTTCTACCACAGATTCTTCTTAACTTGCACAACATCGTCTAAATAGAGCTAACATTAGACTAAGCAGACGTCACCGGTATATAAGGGGTTAAGGAGAGATGGGTCACTTTTTGGTAGATTTTTTAATTTATTTATTATTTTCTTTAGTTTCCTCCCTAGATCTCCATCAAACTTAAAAACAATATCCATCAGATCCCCTTTCTAGATTAATTTGTACATTTTTCGGTAGAAAAATGTCGGGGCCGAAGGCCGATTACTCTTAAGATTACAGGCTCGCTATCGCTCGTCAGGAAAAAAATCGACACCTATATGACACGAAAGGTCATTAAACGCCCCCCAGACCCCCTTCAAGCTATTAAACACACCCAGACCCCTTCAAGATATTAAACACCCCGCAGACCCACTTCAAGTTAATAAATACCTCCCATACCCCTCCAAGCTAAAAAACGACCCCCAGACCCCCTTCAAGCTATTAAACACCCCAAGACCCTCTTCAAGTTGTAAGACCACCATCAGACCCCTTCAAGCTAAAATACGGCCCCCAGACCTTCTTCAAGCAAAATTGATAAAATAAAATCATAATATATTTCCTGTGTAGACACTGTACAAACTGTACAAATAGTAATTGTATCATTTGAATCTCGCGCACGTTTCACTTCATCTGTTTTATGGCGAGGTTGATATCGATGCCAGTGCTTCAGTTAATAAATGATACATGTGTGTATTATAAGCCCTATATGCAGATTACAACAACTATATGTGTGTGTATTATAAGCCCTATATGCAGCTTACAACATCTTCCAAATACCTAAGATAAAACAGACTATGTTCTGGGAACATGCTAAGCCTGAAGATAATGCAGAAGTTGATTAATTAACTATCTATAAATCCGAACAGGACTAGTGGATGGTCTGGCAAGCGGTGTTTGAATGTGACGTCATTATTCAGTGTTATCATTCTCCTGGAAGAAGATGGACGTATGGGCGTTGGCTCTTCGCGTTTTTACCGTATTTAAGGTGTGTATGGGAATATTATCGTGTATATATTTAATAAGTGTGTGCTGAAATTCTATTGATGTTAAGGTAGTCATGCATGTAAAATAATGGATTAATGCAAGGAAATTAAAGACTTATGACTGAATAAGCCGGTTCGTGTCTGCCGTATCGTCAGCCTATAGTCTAACAAATATAAATACGGGAATATCGTTGACTTCCAGGATATTTAGGTCATAACGGAAATAAATTGACGTTTTTACATTATGTTGTTGAGGTGCAGTGAACATAGAGGGTTACGTTAACTCATAATTATGGTACAAACTAGCGAATGAGGTGATATCGCTGCTCCCCCCCTCCCCATCCATTCCACCCCCGCCTTCCTCCCTTGTCCAAACCTCCCCCTCCCCCGCACTCGTTTCTCCCTCTCCCCCCCCCCCCCTCCCCTATACTATCTCCTGTCCTCCCCCTACTCTACTCTCCTCCTCCTATTCCTCTTCTCTTCCTCCTTTCCCTCTCCCTCCTCTCTTCTCTTTTCTCCCTTCCTCTCTGCTTATCCTTTTCTCTTCTGAATCCCCCCCCCCCATTCCTCTCCTCGCCTCTTCCTGACAACCTGCCCCCTCCTCTTCTCTTCCTCCCTTCCTCTCTCTTGTAACCCTCCCCCCTCCTCTCCTCCTCTTCCTCCTCATGTTCCTCTTCCTCTCCCTCTTCCCTTCCTTCTTCTCTCTCTTCTGACCCCTCCCCCCCTCCTCTCCTGGCCTCTTCCTGACAACTTGCCCCCTTCTCTTTCACCCAACTAAATGGGTTGAAAGACGAAGGCATCTTGGAGGGGTAGTGTTGGGGGGCCCCCCCCAACACTACCCCTCCAAGATGCCTTCGTCTTTCCACATCTCTCGTTCCCAATTTACAATTTAGGATTTTAGTTTACGTATATACAGTCAAGTCCATGATACAGTACAATGAATATGTTTAGTAAAACTATTTTGGAAAAATGTTATTTTAATACCACGAATTTTCCGAGTGTTTTTTATAAACAAAATAGGTCATTTGCATCAATATATAGTATTTGTAATTAATTAGAAATCTCGGGAAAACCTATTTTCCCCATTAGGCCTATCGATCAATGTTGAGACACACCCCCCAATAGTGAGTTGAAAAGACATTAGCCTAACCTAACAACCTTACCTAACCTAACCTAGTATTATGGGTGGGGGCTGCCGCCCCCACACCCCCGCTGGTTGAGTGCTCCGTTAATAAATAAAAACAAAAATTGGCTGTTGATTATACGAATGTGAAAGAAAAGTCGATGAAGTCTATGGTGTTTACTCTGCAATTTTCAGCTTGATTGTACATTGATAACGGGAAAGTACCGTATTGACAACCTTGTTACGAAAATTAAATTTTAGTACCATACTTTTATATTAGGTCTTTCAGAGGGTTTAACACATTTTCATATGATCTTTACAGCTATCGATGACTGAAAGTACCGTATTGACAACCTTGTTACGAAAAAGACATTTTATACCATACTTTTTTTATTAGGTTTTGCCGAGGGTTAAAACAAATTTTCTTATGATCTTTAGAGCATATAGATTCAATATTTATCTTCAAATATATCAACAAAATTCGTGGTATTAAAATAACATTGAACCACTTTTTTTTTTTTTTTTTATTTAGGTGCTGTCTTAGCCTATATAGTGATATATCATATAACCTATACGGTACCTCCCTCTCCCGCATCCCCCCTCTGCCCCATAAAGTGATCCAACTTACTTCCCCCCCCCCCATCCCCTACATACACACGCGTTCATTCTCTCTCTCTTGCTTATCTCTCTCCCCCCCCCCCAATCCTACAACCTCTACATACACACGCGCACATTCTCTCTCTTACTTTAGCCTGTAAGGGGGGGGGGGTTCTTTATACGCACGCGTTCGTAACTTTCCTTTGCGAACTGTTTTGTTTTGTCAATGTAAGTTTTATACCTGCCTTATTTAGGAAGCCCTAGTCCCTACTACCGACATATGCAGGGGTTAGCTAAGGTTGTTTGGTTAGGTTAACGACAATACTGTATTGTTATCGGAAGTGCCGGCGTCATGTGACACACGTCCGCCGCCAGTTGGGGAGGCTGCACTCGCGGCGGACGTGTGTCACATGACACATGCACTTCCAACGACAATATTGTCATTAACCTAACCAAACAACCTTACCTAACTTGGGAGCTGCCGCCCCCTGACCCCTGCTGCTCTTAACAAAATTACGTAGATGTAGAAATACTAAAGTAACTAAACCATACTACAGGAGAATGAAAAACCACCCGAAACCGCCGCGCATCGTAAGAAAATGGGTCAACAGAAAACGTACTGTACTGTAGGTCCGAAGGTAAATTCGTCGGCGATACAGCGTCCATGGACGTCGGGAAATATTGTTTACAAATAGTAAATCACGTTAAAAACAAATGAAACTTCAAAATGCACCCACAAATGTACCGTACTTTAACACTTTCACGCTGTGGTGATGGGCTGGTCTATCAGAATGAGAGCTGAGCAATCTCTGCCATACCCATAGCTTACTCTGACTTTTCCTTTAACTTATGTATTTTCTAGATCTCAAGTGACGGCGTCTCTTCCGTGGATTGACCTCCCAATCTACCAAGATTGGAAGCCAAAGCGTCGCATTTTTCCCTTGCCCCTCAACTTTCTCTTCATAATTGCTGAGGGGCACAGGGCCCTGGGTGGGCCTTTGGTTTCCCGGGCGTTTCCGCACCCTCCTCAGCCCCCCGCCATGGAGTGGCTTCGGTCACCCAGGCTTTATTGTGGTCGGCGGGGAGGGTTCTGTGGGGGCACTCGGTTATGGCCTTGGAATTGCTCGGGGCCTTGGGGCTGTTCGGCCAGGCAGCTTGGGGAACAACAACAACAACAACACTTTCACGCACATGACGCGATTTTGAGTCTATTAGGGATACTTTAAAGCCTTTGTTACCATCAGGGGTATTTAGAAACCTTTAGTTTAGTTACTTCAACCTCTGCAGTTGTCTTTGAGTTAGCTGTGGGCAGAAAACCCCAGAAAACTAATTTTGGAGAGGTAATTATAAGGGGGAGAGAACTATTTCTTATTGCTAATCTGGCAACCTCTGCGTCATAAAAGCGTGAAAGAGTTAAGTTACTTATTCTTAACCCCTCGAGGAATATGACGCATTTTGGCAGTTTATTCTGGCTATCATTAGAAGATTTTATTCAGATTAGGAAGGGTTTGTGGAAGTCAGAGGGTTAATTGAGACAGTCTTTACCCTTTTCATGCCCACAGTGCCTTCCTAAGCTGCATAAAATCGTCTAATGATAGCCAGAATAAAATATCAAACCGCGTCATAATCATCAAGGGGATATAATGTTGATATAAAACAGAGGGGCCGTTATTCTGCCCCCCCCCTCCCTTCTTCCTTATGTTTAGGCCCATTAGTTTTGAGTTTTTAAGACGTGTGTCCCATTAGTTAGTCGAATTTAAGACGTGTGCCTCATTAGTTTGTCGAATTTAAGACCTTTCGCCCCATTTTGTTGTCAATATTCAGATCTTCCGTGCTCTTTACATCATGCTGTAGAGTGCGTGGATAGTTCCTAAATACTACATTCTCCTTTTATATTACTTAAATTATATATTCTATTTTTTTTATATGAAACAGTATATAAATAAGTACGGTAACACACTGCCTATATACTAAATATTTACACCTAATAATACGAAATAAGTCTGTAACTTTTGAATTTCTATCTATATATAATGCTCAGGCCCAATCCCCACTTTTCCTATTTTTTATTTTTATTTTGTTTGATTCTATTTTATTATTTTGTTTTTCCTTTTTGCTTGGGGGTGGCCGACTCAAGACAGAGCAAGAACAGGGGAAACACAAAAACAACATAAAACAACGAACAAACACAGATAAAAACACATGAATTTTGGGTTCAGGAATGGAGATAGATAAAAACTCTAAGATTAAAGGAAAGAATTATCCGCGATGGGGTTAAATGATGCGGTAAATCAAATGGAATAGGTTAGAAAGTTGTAACGTTAATATAGGTGGTGAATTAGGAAGTTATTGGGTGGGTAAGGCACCAGGCAGTCAGACTTAACCAGAGTGCGTGGATCACCAAGTCCTTCAATATCTATATTATTCAGTTATTACTCGAGTTTCCATTATTTTCAAGCATTCATATAAAACGGAATATATAAATGTATGTATAATTGTATAATATGAAAGAACAGATCATTTCAACTACATTTACTTATACTTGACGTTTTATGAATCTTTCGGCACTAATTAATTCATATCTTTCGTAAAACTCAAAAATTTAAAAATATGAGATTTTTTTTTCTCTAAATAATTTGAACTACTTAATGGCAAAGTCTCAGCCTTGTAACTCAAAAACTGCAAAAGTTACTGGACTTTCAAATTTGTGACTGAAAATTTCGATTTCTGGCTCAGGGAAAGCGAATTTGGAGAATCTGACACAAGTCCAGTAAAGAAAAAAGTGTAAAGAAAGGGTAAATTGATGCGGTAAATCGATTGGTGTAGGTTAGAATGTCGTAGCGTTAATTTGGGCTTGGTGATTTTGGGCGTTTTGGGTGGTTTTGGGTGACTCAGGCAGGTAGCCGGCCTTAGGACCAACGCGCGGGCGAGAGTTTTATGGTATAATTATACCACCCAGTTTTGTGTAGATGTTTAAATGCAACTCCGTTCTTTTTATATATCCCGCATTTCATACGTAATTCATAGTTGGATATAACATTGTTTTATCTATATATTTTTAAGATACGTACGGTACTTTGTAAATATTTCATTCGAGTATTGTAGATTGTTTATAAATAGTTAATAGTCTGTCCTGTTGCTATATTGTTCATATTTAAAGAGCTAATCATAAGGTATATATCTGATCATCCTTTCATTATTATTGCTTGATAATTACATTCGAATTATATAATGAAAAACTAACCAAATTAACTTAAAATGCACGATTTATTAATAGAGCCACACAAATATATTCCTATCTTTCGTAATAATCACAATTAAAGAAATCTGAGCAAATCATAATCTATACATAAGGATAACTATAGGTTGTAAAATTATCAACCTTGTATTTTATATACTGCACAAATTAATGAACTATGACATTTGTGACCAGAAAATGCGATGTGTGGGCTTATGAGTGACAATAGGGAATAACCGTGGCTATTTTTTACAAAGATACCATATAATTAAATGTTAAATGATGCGGTAAATCGAATAGAATAGGTTAGAAAGTTGTAGTGTTAATATAGGTTGGTGAAATAGGGTGTTTTGGGTGGATAAGGCACCAGGCAGTCAGACTTAACCAGAGTACGTGGATCACCAAGTCCTTCAATATCTATATTATTCAGTTATTACTCGAGTTTCTAATAGTTTTAAGCATTCATATAAAACGGAATATATAAATGAATGTATAATTATTTGAAAGAACAAATAATTTCAACTACATTTACTTATACTTGACGTTTTATGAATAGAGCGGCACTAATTAATTCATATCTTTCGTAAAACTCTAAAATTTAAAAATCCGAGAAAATTAATTTCTCTAAATAATTTGAACTACCTAATGGCTAAGTCTCAGCCTTGTAGCTCAAAAAACTGCAAAAGATACTGGACTTTCAAATTTGTGACTGAAAATTTCGATTTCTGGCTCAGGGAAAGCGAATTTGGAGAATCTGACACAAGTCCAGTAAAGAAAAAAGTGTAAAGAAAGAGTAAAATAACGTGGTAAATCGATTGGTGTAGGTTAGAATGTCGTAGCGTTAATTTGGGCTTGGTGATTTTGGGCGGTTTTGGGTGAATCGGGCAGGCAGCCGGCCTCAGGACCAAAGCGCGGGCGAGAGTTTTATATACCACCCAGTTGTGTGTAGATGTTTAAATGAAACTCCGTTCGTTTTATATATCCCGCATTTCATACGTAATTCATAGTTGGATATAACATTGTGTTATCTATATATTTTTTAGATACATACTTTGTAAATATTTCAGTTGGGTATTTTAGATAGTTTATAATTCATTAATATAGTAATATATTTATATCTCGTACTGTGTAAATATTTCTTAGTCTTATATTTTTTCTTTTTCTCTATTTCAGGATTTGAGTTAGTTTTTGTATCCCACCATCACCGAACTATGGACTAAGCCAGCCAACTCACCGGAAGCTACCAACACCACCCGAACTGTGGACTCTGCCAACACATATCAACCTACCAACTGTCTGGGGTAAGTTACTGCCCAACTCATTATACTATATCATTATACTCTGTTCTGTTGCTATACTGCTCATATTAAATTTGTTCAAGTACATTGGGGTTTATAATTAATGATTAATGTTAAAAACGGGGTGTTACTTAATTCATATTTTCACCAACCCACCAATTAACTTACAAATAAACATAATTAATTAAATACAAATATATAATTATTTTTTCAACCTTTTATTAAAAGTGCTTGATAATTAGCATCGTATATCCTTGCTTAGAAACTCTTGTAACTTAAAACAATAAATTTGAAAATTAAAATCTAAGAGTTTGCCTACTTGTCGTGAACAGAGTATAAATAGATATTTTTTGTTTTATGTTGTTTACGATCTCAAATTAATGTTTTTATTTCCAGGATTTGAGTTGCTGCCTGTGGACTCTGCCGACGCTACGAGACTGCCCTGTGGACTCTGCCGACGCTACGAGACTGCCCTGTGGACTCTGCCGACGCTACGAGACTGCCCTGTGGACTCTGCCGACGCTACGAGACTGCCCTGTGGACTCTGCCAACACCTCGAGACTGCAACACCATCAGGACACAAGGGGAGTGTTATTCTTGTTTTGTTTGTAGTCGTAGTTTGTAGTCGTAGTTTGTAGTCGTAGTTGTAGTAGTAGTTGCATGGTATGAATGTGGCATGGTATGAATGATGCGTGTTAGGTTAGGAGTAGTCGTAGTATGTAGTCGTAGTATGTAGTCGTAGTAGTAGTCGTAGTATGTAGTCGTAGTATGTAGTCGTAGTATGTAGTCATAGTAGTAGTCGTAGTATGTAGTCGTAGTATGTAGTCGTAGTTGCATGGTATGAATGGTGTGTGTTAGGTTAGGCTAATCTATTTTTCACTTTCAGATGAGATAGGGCTTTATTACTTTTACTAATCTTTGCTATTCTTATTAATTCACAGCTTTGTTGTTTTGATGATGTCCCCCTTCCCCTCTTCCCCCCTGAGTTGGTCGCCCCTCCTTCAGCTTCAATATTTTTCTTTGCTTTAATTTAATGACTGTTTGCCTTTAACTTAGCTTATATATATTCCGCCATTGTACCGGGTCAAATAATATCTTTGCATTACTTGAATTCATTACTCTTGTATTTGCTTTAACGTTAACTTATGATATACTGTATACACACCGCTTTTGTACCGCGTATAATATTGTTATATATCGTCTTTGTCACGCGAACTTTACTTAATAAAAAAAATAAAAAATAACTTACATCTTTTCTTGATCACTTTATTGTAAGCTATGACTTTTATAACTGATGAAAACTTAGAAAAATAGTTTTCAATTATAAATAAAGTTCCAATATATGGACTTAGAAAAAAAAATGAAACTATCTAAATAAGAGAACTTGAGAACTTAAATAAAATTGAATTAACTTAGCCCCATGCTAAAAAGCACTTAGAAAAAAATATACTTGAAAAACTTATACGTACTTTTTCTTAGCATGTGGCTAACTTATACAAAAATTATTAACTTGACGAAATATGAAGAGCCAAGATAATTAACTTAGAACAAATTATACTTTAACTTATAAAATTTGAAACAGGAGAAACAAAAATAACATGGATATTAAAAAGAGCATATCAACTTAGTTTTTTATTGATCAGACACATACATTTTTATTATATAAAAAAAAAAATACCTACAGAATACAGATATATATTTTGAATACTTACATAATACCAGTAAAGGTAATTATTATATATATTATGAAGTCTTTTCTTTTATATTACATACCTAAAGTACTTCAGAAAACAATAATGCACATTGTCTTTGGCTAATTTGCAACTCTGCTTTGCGATCATGGTATAACTTTGTTCAGTACATAATTTACCCAATATTACGTATAGTAATTTTCTTTGGAAAGTTTCTTTATAATCTTCTATCCATATTGTAATAACCATTGGGTTTTCAGTAATTCGTCATTGATTTGTTTTGGATTTTAAGCCTTTAATATTGAGTTTCATTGGCAATGCAATTTGGCATTTTTATCTTTAATTATTGATTTCAGTTTAAAACAATTATTTCATAGCCAAGCTTTTAAGGAATACTTCTATAATATTTTTAATTTTCTTAAGTGTACGGTCCTTTATATTTCTTACTTCTCAGGTAAAATCCAGTTCATCAGCTACGTTAACATCTAGTACTAGTAGTCTACACCACCACTATCCTATATCCCACCAGGCAGTACTGAGGTAAGCTGGTCTTAACTATACGGTTTCTCTTCAGCTGACGGTAAATTTAATCTATTGAGAGCGGATTTATCGATAATTAATGGAAAATATTAAACTACGATGTCTCTGCATCATATCAAGACTAAGTTTATTTATTTAGCACCTTATTTCACTCAAAAATCTTCAAAATAACAAATCTTGATGGGAACTTTGCAATATACCGTCAGTTGAAAAGAAAGACTAGCTAATATATAATCTAACTAACCTACTGTGTTTATTATTTAGTAGTGTTTTTTACTTTTGAAACTAGCTTATGTATAGTGTGCAGCTTTTGGGGGAAGGTTGGTTTCTATAATAAGAGTTTCTTCCTGTTGTGTGTGATGTGTAGTGTTAATTAAGTAGAGTAGGAATGTTGGCAAAATGATAAGTCAGTTGGCATTGTGGTCAAGTGTGTATTGAAAGTGTGGCGTGATATGTGGATGTTGGCAGAGTACGTGATCAAAGTAGGGTAGGGATATATTCAATAAGTGACTTAACTCTTTCACGCTTTTATGACGCAGAGGTTGCCAGATTAGCAATAAGAAATAGTTCTCTCCCCCTTATAATTACCTCTCCAAAATTAGTTTTCTGGGGTTTTCTGCCCACAGCTAACTCAAAGACAACTGCAGAGGTTGAAGTAACTAAACTAAAGGTTTCTAAATACCCCTGATGGTAACAAAGGCTTTAAAGTATCCCTAATAGACTCAAAATCGCGTCATGTGCGTGAAAGTGTTGTTGTTGTTGTTGTTCCCCAAGCTGCCTGGCCGAACAGCCCCAAGGACCCGAGCAAGGCCATAACCGAGCGCCCCCACAGAACCCTCCCCGCCGACCACAATAAAGCCTGGGTGACCGAAGCCACTCCATGGCGGGGAGCTGAGGAGGGTGCAGAAATGCCCGGGAATCCAAAGCCCCACCCAGGGCCCTGTGTCCCTCAGCAATTATGAAGAGAAAGTTGAGGGGCAAGGGAAAAATGTGACGCTTTGGCTTCCAATCTTGGTAGATTGGGAGGTCAATCCACGTTAGAGACGCCGTCACTTGAGATCTAGAAAATATATAAGTAAAAGGAACAGTCAGAGTAAGCTATGGGTATGGCAGAGATTGCTCAGTTCTCACTCTAATAGACCAGCCCATCACCACATGACTAGAACCCAATCCTCTCAGCATCAGCTAGGAAAGGCCCTAGAAAGTATGTTGTGTGTAAGACTGTTGGCAGTGTGATTTAGTGTGTTGTGTGTAAGACTGTTGGCAAAGTAAAGTGTGGATTGTTGGCAGATGTGTTGACAATCATTGAACCTAAATGTTGGCAGTGTGATTTAGTGTGTTGGCAGTATTCAGTGATGTTGGTGATTACGTGAGGTGTTGGTCAAGTGGTGTATAGGTTTTGGATAATTTAATCATTAAAGGCATAATGCAACTCTTTCCATATAACTGTCCCTAGGTGTATATCTATCCATGTATCTATTTAGAAATATCTATCCTATGTAACTAATGCTATTTGCCTGCTTCTCCCTAACCCATGTAACTCTTCCTACCTACCTCTCCAAGAATCTAGATATATTAGGTATTGAAAGTCATCCCTCCTCTCCCAGTCATTTTATTTTGCAGTTCGTTTCGTGAACTTGCCCTTTTTCTATTATCTGGCAATGTATTCCAATATTTCAAAATATAAATGTAAATCTTATTAGAAATTGTAATATGTCCTAAATTTATCGAGGGTATTCATTTATTGATGTTTTTTTCTCTATGCATTCCAAAACTAAGATTAATTATTGATATGCTGTTCATTATCTAAAAATATCTACGATATTGGATTACAATAACTCTTTCATTAGTTTTATTAATTCAAAGTTAAAATTAATAACCATCTTTGACAAATGTATAAGATTGATCTACAATATTGGATTACATCAACAGGTTCGAATCAATAGTCAAGACTTTAATTGGATATTTTATTTTATTTTTTTGTTAAATAGCGTATCCTCCATTAGTCCAGGGTCCTTAGTCTGGTCACAGCAGGGCAGCACATCTGTAAAAAGAAGAATATATTGAGGCACCAGAAATAAAAGGGTTTCAAGGGTAGGGAGTAGGGGGGTCCAGAGGAAGGGAGGGGGGGGTGTAGGGGAGTGTCTTGAGGGGGGTAGAGCGTAAGGGGGGATCCTGATGGGGGTAAGGGGGGGTCCTGATGGGGGGTAAGGGGGGGTCCTGAGGGGGTAAGGGGGGGTCCTGAGGGGGGTAAGGGGGGGTCCTGAGGGGGGTAAGGGAGGATCCTGAGGGGGGTGGGGGGTCCTGAGAGGGGGTGAGTGTTCTGAGGGGGGTGAGTGTTCTGAGGGGGACCCAAGAGGGGGTGGGGGGGTCCTGAGAGGGGGACCCAGACGGTGGGGGGGGTGGGGTGTCCAGGGGTTCTAGATCAATATTTAAATTTCAATATTTTGTTTTCACTTTCCTCATAAAACCATTCCACCACCCGCTACGAATCTTCCCTTTCCCTTCCCTTCCCTGGTAGTTCATCCTAACCCCATCCCAGATCATTTGGTTTCGGTCCTATTCTGGATTTGTGTGTATACAGTCTATTGCTTATAATCTATTCTACCTGTTCTATTGAATCTGGTGTTCTATACTGTATTGTATTGTATCCCCCTCCACCCAACCCTTGTACATCAACGCCCTCCCTGTATCCCCCCCCCCCCGCCCCCCCCCCTCACACACACACACACACACAAGAAAAGTAAAGATTATTTTGTATTTATATATTTATTTGTATTGTCAGGAAGCAGTCAGTCAAGAAGTCATTGGTGTCCAGCCTTGGTATCGAAAGCAGATATGGCAAAACGGCAGAGATATATGAAGCAGATAGCGCAGATATGGCAGAGCCGAGCGAATATTGACAACCAACTGGATACATCAAACAACAGACAAGAAGGTAGCAGTGAGTATTAAAAATAATTGATGGAGGGGGCAAACTAAAAGACCTCCCCTTAAGGCATCAACATTGGTGATTGTTTGACTGAATGATAGGGACTACAACAACGGAGACCGCATGGTTACGGGAAAACAACATCAATAACAGCAACGACATCAATAACAGCAAGAACAGCAACGACATCAATAACAGCAGCAACGACATCAACAGCGACGACAAGAGAAAGCGACATCAACAGCATCCTCAACATTAGCAGCATAGAGAGGCACCATTGCAGCAGACAACAGCGACGATTCGGTGAGCAAAACTAAATATTGTTGTATGGGAAAAACAGGTCAGTCAGTACCTAACTTCATTAATAAGTCAAGGGGAATAAGAGGCCCCAGAGAAAAGGAAAATGTTAGATTGAGATCGAAAATAGTGTGCCCATCAAAGTAGGCCACCCTTCATTCACTCATCAGTATACTCCAAATTACAAATTACCTGCATCACCTTAAGTAAAAATTAACTTTCCAGTAAATATGAATTATTAGCATTAAGATGGCCAAGACAAACAATTATTAGTAGCAGCAAATTATACTCGATAACTAATATGATTAGATCAATTAAATTAGGTAGTAAAATTATATATTATACCAAAGAACTGTAAACTGCTAATCAATTATAAAACTTATTAATACGATTATTTCGGAGTTGGGCAAACACTGGAGAATAAAGTTTGGTTTTAAATATGCTTTTAACAGGATTGTGCAATACTTTCTCGTAGCATGAAGGGATTACCAGTACTGAATTTTTTTATTTTATGACACTATAAACAAAACAATGCCCCAGCTGTAGAATACAATTATCAGACTTTTTAAAGTGTTCGTGGTTATTTGTTATATATTGTAGTTTATTTTTGTTTTATTTATTCTTATTAGTTTTATGATTATAATATTAGTTTTGTTTTTTGGTCCCTAGACCTCCATCAAGCTTAATACCCACAAAACTCCCTTTCATGATCAATTCGTAGGCTACATTTTTAGCAGAAAAACTCACGGCCGACGGCCGGTTTCTTATTTCTACCAAGAAATGCACAAATTTACCTCTAAGGAGGATCTTGGCGGTATTGTTTAAGCTCCCCTTAACAGGGGATCGGATGTACCTTTGCGAGCATTTTATATGATCATAATGCCCCGTTTATTAGTCAAATAAAAAATAAAGACATTAGCATCCTATTTTACCTATAATGCAAGTTTTACATTTTAACAGAAAGTTTGTTTTCCATTGGAAATTATGTTGCAAATTATTGTCCATTACAAAGTAAAAGTTTGTTATCTGGGGTTACTTAGATGTTTTGCATTTATACAGTTATGGGTATTTATTTTACTGTAAGCTGTACCATGATTCTCTTAAGCTACAGTGGCATTGGTAGTTTGTATCGGCAGAGTTAACTTAGTTATATTAATTTATATTCATATTTTACAAGCGAAGTAATGCAGTTTTATAGTATATGTCAATTAGGCCATTAAGTTATAATATGCTTATTATCCAGTGGTTTGCACATCTAATATAAACTTGTTGAATTGACTTTAAGATATATTATTAAAATATAATAATTATTAGTATCTATATCCAACATAAAGGGGAAATTCGTACATTTGGCAACACTTCTATGACAATAAAAACTTAGATTAATCCTTTCAGGCATATGACGCGATTTTGAGCCTATTGGGGATACTTTAAAGACTTACCATCAGGGGTATTTAGAAACCTTTAGTTTAGTTACTTCGACCTCTGCAGTTGTCTTTGCGTTAGCTGTAGGCAGAACACTAATTTTGGAGAGGTAATTATGAGAGTGAGAGAACTATTTCTTATTGCTAATCTGGCAACCTCTGCGTCATAAATGCGTGAAAGGGTTGAAGAATATGAAAATGGTGATTATAGTGTGATATTTTACCCTTTGAAAGCCTATTGGTAACAAATCTGTCAATATAATATAGCCTATTAATTATATTTAGGCTAGACATCTTTGCCACTAACCTGTATAACCCAAAATTTACTAGAATAAATCTGCTACGATATCTACCAATTGGGAAGAGTCAGCAAGGAAACAGACGTGGTAATTTACAGCCCATTTGCCCTAGCCCTTTTTGAGTTCGGTGTAAAGTAAATTTTTCGGACCTAAACATAGTGAATAACTAATCATTTTTATTCCATTGATTTTAAAGTGCAATCAACCCTAACTTATTTTAACGTACTTAGCAATTCTCCTGGGAAAGTTTCACTAAGGGATGGCCAAGGAAAATATTCCTCAAGGTTACTTTGTTCAGACATAACTTCTCAGGATCTTTGACGAGTTACGTAATGCGAGCGCTAGTGAATCCGATGTGGAATATAATAATTTTTTAGTATTTTGAGTATTATTATTTTTCATATTTTATTTTATTAGTTATTAGTATTATTATGATTATTATTATTATTTTACTCCAATTCGTGACCTTTATTTTATTTGAATACGCCATCCCTTAACCCTTTTCTTCAAATGAAAAATTTCTGACTCACCATAGCTACTTTGACTAATTTATTCAACTTAGGAAGGACCGTGAGTTAGAGGGTTTGTGGAGATAATCTTTTAACTAAGATTCCCAGTTTAGTTAGATCCGGCAGTATCAATGTTGTAGTGAAGCATTCTAATAATTTTGATTTGTTATTTTGACTTTATATTGACTTTGTCAATATAAAGTTTAATCAATGTTTAGTTTGCAAGTTTTACATTTTAATTTTAAACTAAGATTAAAAATTAAATTCTGGCTAACAGTTGAAAATTGTATTCAGATTAGGAAAGACTGGTTGGTTTCTAAGGGTAGATACAACATGCAGCCTACCCCATGGATTCCTGTTGGTGCTTAACTGATCCACATCGTCTTGGGTTAGCCAGAATAACTGGCATTTGTTGACAATCATATTTTAGCTTTTTAATTCTTCACAATATATTACGACAAATTAATTTATATTTGTTGTTACCTCGAGACTATATTCTTCAACTTAGGAAAGGCCTGTCAGAGTTTTAGGATTAATTTACATATTATTTACCCCTTTCATTCCCAGTGGTCCTCCCAAAGCTGAGTAAAATTAGCTGGTTGTAGCATTGATAAAGAAATCATCGAAGGATTGACGATCCATAAACATTGTTAATCACAATTGACAAATATTTATCCCAAATTTACTTTCCCCATTTTTTTTTTCAACTCAAGTTTTGAATACAGTATTTGTTAATGATAATACTAAGGGTTTTCCATAGACATAAGCGATAGTTTTCCACACCAGCAGATTCAGTAACCCTCACATTACGTACATGTTAAAGATTTAAGTTTGGTATCCATTCACGATAATTTTTACTGTATCAAAAGTTCTTCATCCAATGTCTCAACTTAATTTGCCATCTTTAATATGAATACTGACAATAGTTAAATGATTTTCAAGTATTAAATTGCAAGAAACTATATTGAAAGTAGTTAAAATATTTGTTCATTAAATATATACAAAATTGCTGTAAACTAAAAAAAATGCCAACCTATAGTGACCCAAGTATAGTTAATCTACCCTGTTTTCACCATTCACCCATTTCCACAAATCTTAATTTGGAAATTATATTTTATATAATGCCTAGATAATAAGTGTGCCATATGTACGAAATGCTATAAATTGGTTAGATAAAGCTGCTACTTATACTACTGTCCACCACTATGATAGTCTATGGAATATTTTGAAGTTTCTTAGGCATTACTAAACTGGTCTACTTCACCTAATTTGTCATTCAAGTTTCTAGGTAAATGTAGGTATAATATTATTGTAGTGAAATAGTTTAACCAGACTCGAGTTTAGACATATTCAAAGGTAGGCCTACTCTTTGAAATTTTATGATTGACATTTCAAAATGGCTTATGTCATGATAACTGAACTGAGTGTCACCAAATCCCACCTTGAAAACTATGATAGTTAACATATAGCTTAAGCTTAAGATTATGGTTTATTACTGTACATTCCGATATTAATATTTTAAGCGGTGACTAGCAAAATATATAATAGGTTTGAGGGATAAAGCCTCTATTTTACCACTCAGTCAGCCGTATGTGTGATTTAGACCAAAAAAGGCACCAACCATTAATTTAGTATCCATAGCGATCTTATACCTCAAATTAAAGTTTTAAATATTTAAGACAAACTTTATAGAACATCCTTCAAAATATTCCACTGCATAGACTTTCACAATAGGCATAAATATACATGTAAGTGACACACCGTATTGCAGAGGTAAGATGAGGCGTTTGGTCACAAGTCTTCATACCATCTCTTCTCCCCCCCTGGCTGGACATCTACCATACATCTGAAACATTAAGTTAGTATTACCAACATTGATCTCTAACGTCATTAAGTTAAATCACTGCATTAAGGAGAGGGTATATTTCTGGACGTCTTCTCTCCCCACTTGTTTTGAAATGTTAAGACGTTCGACCCATTAGTTTGACAAAAATACCTTTCGGTCAATTTCGTAATCAATTCCAAGACCTCGTGCTATTTAGGTGTATTCTTTCCTGGCGAGCGACAGCGAGCCTGTAGTTTACGAAGAACCGGCCTTTGGCCGGCCATTTTTCTACCGAACAGTGTAAAACTTGTTCTCGAGTCTTGGGGTATTAGTATACAGGTATGCTTTGAGATCTAGGGAGCAAACTAAGGAAAATAACAATCTCCTTAACCCCTTCAGCAAAATTACTTCTTTTTACCTTTGTTTCTGGCTAAAACTAGAAGATTTTATGCAGTTTATGAAGGACCTGTGTTATTCAAAGGGTTTACTAGGATTCTATGTACCCCTTTTAGTCTTAGAGATAGATTATAAGCTGAAAAGAATCTTCTAATGGTAACCAGAATAAGATGAAAATTAAGTCATGGTGCTGAAGGGGTGAACGTTATCAATGGAAGAGTGTTACTATAGTTTCCTAGGCTAAATTATTCACCAAAAGTACGTACCTAGCGACATTTATCCATTATACGTTTCTCATACATTTGTTTAAATAATATTATATAACAATCTGCTGTCTGTGATCTTTTAACATTAACTCCATATGATCAGACGTCTTGTGGATTATGATATTTTGTTTAATTATGATTGAGGCTTAAGGGGAGGGGGATTTAAGTCTTTTTCTGGTCCGCATTTCCCCTACTGTTTAGCCCCTTTAGCTTTTAAGATGTTCGCCCCTTTAGTTTGGCGATTTTAAGACCTTAAGCCCCATTTACCAATTTCACAACTAGATTTATAACAGCTTAAATATTTTGATTATTCACAAATAACCTTTTAATAATTTGTGTTTTCTTACCCTAGTTTGCTGGCGAGGGTGTTGAGGCTCCTAGGGGAATTTGTCTGGGGGTGGGTCTCCCCATTTCGTCTCCTCTTCGGTCTTCTCTCTCCTCTTCTATCTTCTCTCCTCTTCTTTCTTCTCTTTTCTCTCCTCTTCTTCTCTATCCTCTTCTCTCCTTCGAACGTCTGCCCCCCGCCGCTCCTCTGCTGCAAACAATAAGGAAGGTTAGTGGTGCACAAATTATTCGGAATTTAGAAATTATGGAATAGTCTATTATAGGGTAATTTAAGCTTAAGTAATTATATTCATATGTATCATGCCTAATTAATTAATGGTGTGAAATTAGCGAGGGACTATTTCAGAAATTATGATTGAACTTATTTTGACTGTACAGTTGGCCAAATAAGTCGCGTCTCAGCTGTCATTACGTTTTGCTCGCTGTGTGCTGTATTAATGTCTGTCAGATGTTTAATAGGGTGGGTAAGTGTAGGACCATGTTTGTATATCTCACTCGAAACTTTGAAATAATAAAGTTTAAATAGTGATACCAATTATTGATAAAAATATTCTTGGTGCTGCGACATGACTTATTTGGCCGACTGTACATATATTACAAGACAATAATAGAGAACACCGACCTGTGCACTGAGCAGTGACTACTGGTGTACAGTTCACCACGGAAATTTGTACTTACTCTTGATTTTATGTATGGAATACTTGACTAGCATAATTTGATATAAAACCCACAATTGAACTTTAAACTACACAAACCCGACAATTTAACATTACTTTAAAAACAGACTATTAAATATTTCTTAAAACCGACAATCTATTACTTAAAACCGACAATTGAACCTTACTTAAAACCAACAATTTAGCATTACTTGAAACTGAAAATTTTACATTAATTTACTACTTAAATACGACAATTTAGAATTACTTTACTACTTAAAACCAACAATTTATCATTATTTAAAACCGACACTTGAAAATATTAATTAACTACATAAATAGATAATTAAGAAAATACAAATATAATTATAAAACTTTCCCTTCCATACATAAAATCACAGAGTGGATACAAATTAAAGTGGGCAACTGTACACGGCTTCTGTGCTGCTTGCTCTCCCTCACATCTGGTAGAAAATACAACATTAAGTTAATATATAGCTTCACAAATTAGGACTTTCAGATATAATGCAAATGTTAAAGTATCTCATAGTTCATGTTGTACAGAAAAACTTATAACTTATCTATAGCCAAGTTGGGCGTGATTCCTCTCTTCTATAGCAGAGGTGGGCGGTGTTTCTCTCATCCATAGCCAAGGTGGGCGGGATTCCTCTCATCCATAGCCCAAGCGGGCGAGATTCGTAGCTTTCGTCGGGTCGCTCCTCCCATCTCGAACCTGTTGTAAAGAATGCATTGTTAGTTTAATAGTTAAATCATACCTTTAATTTCTCAGTTTCTCCGTCAGGCCTTCCATCTCATTCCTGTTGATTAAAGACGAAGGATTAATCCACTTCAGGAGCGTCGGTCTGCCACCCACATCACTGCACAGGCCGCCACAAGCCGCCACATTCTGAAACCTATCCAACCAACGACCAGACAACCAGGATTTCACCGGC
Source organism: Paralithodes platypus (assembly GCA_032716605.1). Taxonomy (NCBI): domain Eukaryota; kingdom Metazoa; phylum Arthropoda; class Malacostraca; order Decapoda; family Lithodidae; genus Paralithodes; species Paralithodes platypus. The sequence goes on along the minus strand of CM064528.1, from coordinate 17,638,205 downwards.
CGGATTTCAACCAACAAGACCAAAACGACAAACCAAACCTAAGCAAACTAACTCTTTACCTTAACTATATAACTAAATCTAACTAACCTCCTACCCAAACTAACTAAGCCTCTAACAGACAGCCAACCAAATAGAGCAACACCTAACCAATACTAACCTCAACCGACTCCTACCTATCCCTACCCCTTGAACTAAATATATCTACTCCCTCTAAACCCCCCCCCCCCCCTCTCTCTCTCCCAGCATCCCTACCAAAAACCTCTTCTAAATGCTAAGCCAACGACGATAGGATAAAAAGATTAGTGCATGGATTATTTATAACACATGAATATATATTTCATAAAGAACAATATAATTTACCATTTATTATAGCATTCACAAGTATATAATGTACAGAAGAATTTGAGGATTTAAATATCTTACCTTTATATTGACTCTTATCTAATGTTTAATTCAGATTTTAGTAGAAGGGAGGTGGTTTTAATGGTGACTAGGAAAAGGGAAGGTTAAGAAACACTGGAAAAACACAGTGTTCAAATATAACAAAACTGATACACAAGGGTTACAAATCATTCGTGTTCAAGGTAGCACACAAACGATTCAAACGCCCATTATGTGTATCATGTTCGCTATATTTGAACACAAGTTTTACAGTGTAGAGAGGAAAATGGTGGAGGTGGTTGTGGGAAAGGATGGTTAGGATTAAAGGAAAGGATCTTGATGGTGGTAGACTGGTCGGGGTTCGAGGCTTAATCACTCCATCTGCAAAGAAAGAAAAAATCACATTAATATTGTTTATGTGTCATTTTTAGTAGTAATGGTTAGTGCGCGGAGTTTCGGTGTGAGTATCCTAGGTTCGAATCCTTGGAGTACCACATGTATTCATTAGATTCATTGATTGCATTAATTAGGTTTATTTGTAAGTTAATTGGTGGGTTGGTGATATGATTTTATGATAATGATTTCTTAGCACTTACAAACTATTACAATTATAATCATGATTATTATGATGGCTATCAGTAGACGAATTTAAGTAGTTTAGCAAGGATCTCTAGGTATCTGGTATAATCTCCCAAAATTCCTTCCTAAGCTGAATAAAATCGTCTAATAGCCAGTCAAAATGCGTCAATATTGGAAGGGTTAAGGTGGTATCACAAGCGATTTCCAGTCCATATTTTACAGGCAATTTGTACTGTGGCAGTTTCAAAATTATGACCATCATAAAATTTAAAGTAGCGAACATAATCTACCTTCGATTTAATATCTCCGTTCATTGCGAGAGAGCCTCATAGTATGAAGAACTAAATTATCATCGAAATTGCTTGGAAAACCCCCCGCTCGTGTGACACTTTCCACTTCTGTACCGGCGACTTTTTAACTATGTTTGCTGCTGTTAACTGTTTGCTGCTGTTAACTGTTTGCTGCTGTTAACTGTTTGCTGCTGTTAACTGTTTTTGCTTGCTGTTAACTGTTTGCTGCTGTTAACTGTTTGCTGCTGTTAGACTATTATATTGGAAAGATCCGCTTTCTGGACCCCCTTAGTTTTAAGAATGTTTAATACGTTCACCCCATTAGTTTGTCGATTTTAAAACCTTTCGTCCCATTTTTACATCAATATAAAGACCTTTCGTGCCATTTAGGTGTCTATTCTCTACTGGCGAGCGATAGCGATTCTAATTTAACAGGAATCGGCCTTCGGCCGGGAAATTTTTCTACCGAAAAATTTACAATTTTATCTTGTCTAGGGGGTGTAATTTTAAGCTTGAAGGTCTAGGGAACAAACTAAAAACCACCCCTTAAACAGCTATTACAAAGATTTGGTAGAGAAATATGTTAAATATATGAATTAGATTCATAGTACTTCCATATATGTCTATTATAACACCATTTTGAAACCTTGAAACCGTCAAAGCCATGCTAAAATAAATTGATGGATTAGAGAGAGCTAAATGCACCAGCAAGAAGTAATCCATAGTCTGTTATAAGGGGGTGTGGGCCGGTTTTCTGGACCACTTTCTCCCTCATGTTTAGCCCCATTAGTTTTCAGATCGTAAGATGTTTGCCCCATTTAATAGTCAATATTTAGACCTTTCGTGCTATTTATGAGTTTATTTTTTTCCCTGGCGAACGCTAGTGAGCCTATAATGTTGAAAGAATCGGCCTTCGGCCTGGACATTTTTCTACCGAAAAATTTACAAATTAATCTAGATCTAATTATTTTTTGTTTTAATTTGATGGAGGTCCAGAGAGGAAACTAGAAACATAATTAATACATGTAACAATCGCCCAAAAAGTGAACCAATCCCCCTTAACCCCTTCTGTACCGGCGACGTCCTGTTAACTAACTGCCCACCCAGACTCCCATCAAAGCTAAATTTGTATATTTTTCTAGGAAAATATCCCGGCCGACGGCCGATTTCTTCAAGTTTACAAGCTTGCTATCGCTCGCCCAGACTAAAATAGACA
>CM064528.1:17560256-17635639 GCA_032716605.1 Paralithodes platypus | reverse complement strand
GAACGTGTCTTTATAAATAACATTTCATAACTTCACACAATTATTTCTGTCGAACACATTTTGACTCGGACAGACGGCATCAATTGACATATTTTGTTCACCCACAGAAAAGTAAGAATTCCGTTCAGCTATTTGCCATGTTTGATTTCATTGTAGATTTTTTTTTTTTTTTTTTTTTGAAGAATACATTTATATCTTCCTATTATTTTGCAGTGCGCTATGTATGGCTTACCTGTGACAGAAAATGTAAAGGACATTATTGGATAAAGCCAAATTGTCTTACTTGTTAACACATGGATGATACAATGTTACATGCCGTAAATAAGCGGTCACACACACACACACACACACACACACACATTTAGTCACACACGCACACACACACACACCACCCAATTACACACACACACACATAAACATCAACACACACACACACACACACACAATAGCTTAACACAGGGAATAATTTAATCTTTTCCCCTCTTAATTAATCCAGCCTGTGTGTACGTGTGTGACTTATGGCGCCTTAGGTGTGTGTGTGTGTGTACGTGTGTGACTTATGGCGCCTTAGGTGTGTGTGTGTGTAAATATTCCTTCGTACACATGGCCGTACCTTGTGGCCTCAAAATGAATGTGTGTGTGTGTGTGTGTGTGTGTGTGTGTGTGTGTGTGTGTGTGTGTGCTGATTGCGTAATTATAGAATCAATGTGCAACTATTATTATGCTTATATAAGTTAAAATTAATGTTATGTATGCAAAATTACTCTCGATACTTAAGTTTAATTGTGGCCCATATTTTCACACAATCTAAATTATATAAATCCTTACCGATACATTAATATATGTAATAAATACAAACAAATGAGCTTATTAGTTATTTCCAACTGATCAAGATATATTGATTCACCGATATAATTGAAAGAATTATGGAATATGAATACGAATGCTATCACATGAATGCAAGGTATGACTGCAATTGAGTTAGTATTTTTATATAATTATTTTATAATAATGTGTGATTATCAATTTCAAAAGGTTTTGAAACAATCAATTACAATAATGTGAATATTTGAATACACATTTTAAATCCGATGGTCTATTATCAGTAATAACAAATTAATAACCGATTTCTTCATCAATGATTTAAACCGACAATGGTAATTTAACGGTTAGCCTACGTGTATTGGAAAATTATGTGGCCATGATATCGGGACTGTAGGCGATGGAAGTCGTATAGTTGTATAGTAGATAGAGGCCTATAATGTGGATTACTTGAATTATTGGAATGAGCTTAGATTATAATTAGGCTAACAATTAAATATATATTACTCGTGCATTGTTCTTATAGCTAAATCAATACAATTACTGTTTACATAGCAATAATAGACTCCTTTATATACGATATGCTACTCTGCCAGTGTTACGTTTACTGTAGAGTTTCAACACATGGTGATCTTTATCGGCATTATTTGAACAATCTAGAAAGAAATATAAATATACATTATTACTCTAAAACATGTTTTTGCAGATAATTAAATGATTATAGTATAATTTAGTTTTGTCATTTTGTCAGAGAGAGAGAGAGAGAGAGAGAGAGAGAGAGAGAGAGAGAGAGAGAGAGGGGGGGTGGGGGGTGGCGAGAGAGGGAGGAAGATCTTGATGAGATAGATTAGATATCAGGCAGGCTAAGGGCTAAGAAATTAGATGAGAGAGAGAGAGAGAGAGAGAGAGTACAAAGGAAATCAAGCAACAACAGGTCTAGTGACCCTTCTAGTTTGCTTGTCCTCCAAAACACTGAGGATCAAGTGTCCAAACAGTGGTTTAGAGTGGGTAAGGGAACATTGGAAAGGGAACTACTGCCCTGCCACTAACGTGGCAGGACTAGGAAGTTAGTAGGGGACATATGGGTTAGTAACTGAGGGGAGGATAAAGTTATTCATTTACAAACGCAGTCAGTCGCGGGTTTGATGCAAGATATTTGTCTAGGCGGAATTTAAATGACTCAACGGTGCTGCAGTCTATAACGTCTCGGGGAAGCCCATTCCACAAGTTGACAACTCGATTGAAGAAGAAATTCTTAGATTCGTGCGAGTTAAAAGATTACCAATAATTTTGCAACCGTTTTCCCCGCGTGTAATTAGATTGGTCGATAGTGAAGTACTTACTACAGTTCATATTGTCGATGCCTTTGATGATTTTGAACACTTGAATTAAGTCACCTCTTAATCTGCGCTGGGTTAAAGGAAATAGATTATAATTCTCTAAGACGCTCTTCGTATGGTTTGTTCTTTAGGCTAGGTATCATTTTGGTAACTCTACGTTGAACTCGTTCTAGCTTGTTTATATCTTTTTGGTAATAAGGGCACCAGGATTGAACGCAGTATTCCAGAAGAGGGCGGACTAATGAATTGTAAAGGGTTAGGATAACTTCTTTGGATTTATGCTCAAATGACCTGCCTATAAAGCCAATTATTTTTGTTTGCCTTCTTAACAACTTCTGAACATTGTTGACTCGGTTTTAGGTTACTCGATATTGTTACTCCCAGATCAGTTTCTCTGTTTACATTCTTAAGCTGAGTGCCATTCATCGAATAGTTTGCTTTCTCATTTAGGTATCCGATATGTAGTACTTTACATTTATCCCGCATTGAAACTCATTTGCCAAATTTGGGCCCAACATGACAATTTATCTAGATTGTGTTGCATATCGTCAACTTGTTCTTTTGAGAGTACGCTATTTGCAATTTTTGTATCGTCAGCAAATTTTGAGATTGTTCAGGTGAGACCCTCATCTATGTCGTTGATGTAAATTAGAAAGAGAATTGGTCCTAGTACCGATCCCTGGGGTACCCCGCTACTTACATTGGTCCATTTAGATGCCTTACCGTTTATGACTACCCTTTGCTTTCTGTTGGTGAGCCAATTTTCTATCCATTTCAACACACCGTCTTGTATTCCATGCGCTTTTAGTTTTAGCAGTAAACGTTTGTGGGGAACTTGTCAAAGGCCTTTTGAAAATCAAGGTATATAATATCTACAGCTTTACTCTCATCGTAGAGGTTGAAGGATATCGTGGAAGAAGTCTAAGAGGTTTGTTAAACAGGAACGTTTTTTACGAAAGCCGTGTTGAGTATCTTTAAGTATGTTATTTTCCTCTAAGTGATTTACGAGTCTGTCTCGTATGACCGTTTTCTAGCATTTTACATACAACTGAGGTTAAGCTAATTGGACGATAGTTACTGGGTAGGGATTTGCTGCCTTTTTTTGAATATCGGTGTTACGTTGGCTAGCTTCCACTGATCAGGCATAGTTCCAGACTGCAAGGATTTATTGAATAGTAATGTCAGTGGTTTGGAGAGCTCATTCTTAGCTTCCTTTAGAACTCTAGGCGAGATTGTATCAGGTCCTGGCGTTTTATTTACATTGAGTTTATCTAAACAATTCAATACTTCTCTCTCTGTAACGGTGATATTGCTTAGAACATCTGAATTATCAATCTGAATCGGCGATGGTGTAGGGATATCACTGAGGTCTTCTGTTGTAAAAACTGATGCAAAGAAGGTATTGAAGAGAGAGAGAGAGAGAGAGAGAGAGAGAGAGAGAGAGGGGGGGGGGGGTGGGGGGTGGCGAGAGAGGGAGGAACATAAGAACATAAGAACATAAGAAAATGGGAGTCTGCAGAAAGCCGATTGGCCTAAGCAAGGCAGATCCCTGTCCCACACAACCCCAAATCAATTACAAAGCCCAATTATAGGCTCAACACTCTAATACCCTGAGGATCATCCTACCAAAACGGTTAGAGATTAACGCAGGATTATGGGGGTCTGCAGAGCGCTGATTGGCCCAACCCGGCTGATCCCCCTTCACACCCAACCCTTCTCGTCCATATGCTTATCCAATTTTATCTTAAAGCTCCCTACAGTTTTAGATCCCACTATAGCACTTGGTAGTCCATTCCACCCATCTACAACTCTGTTACCAAACCAATATTTGCCTATATCTTTTCTGAAACGAAATTTATCTATTTTAAAACCATTGGTACGAGTTCTTTCTTCTTTCGCTATCACTGAGCTTTAGTACATTTGTCATGTCCCCTTTGTTAATCCCACTAACCCACTTGAACACCTCTATCATATCCCCTCTAACTCTGCGTCTCTCTAACCAATGTAAACCTAATTTCTTCAACCTTTCTTCATACGGAAGATTTCTAATATTATGGATCATTTTTGTCATTCTACGCTGTACTCTCTCCAATGAATCTATGTCCATTCTGTAATAAGGACACCAAAATTGGACAGCATAATCCATATGGGGTCTCACTAATGACAAGTAAAGTTTTAAGATAACATCAGCAGTTCTGTTACTCACACTCCTAGAGATGAACCCGAGAATCCTGTTTGCCTTATTACGAACGCTTATACACTGTTTTCTAGGCTTCAAATCATTGCTAACAAACACACCTAGATCTTTCTCGCAGGCTGAAATTTTCTAATTCTAAATTAGCTAGTTTATATTTAACATTTGTTTGCATCTTCCCTATCTTTAATACCTTGCATTTGTCAATGTTAAACTTCATCTGCCAATTTACTGACCATTCATGTAAGGTATCTAGATCCCTTTGGAGGCACTCTATATCGCTATCTGAATCAATTGATCTCCCCATTTTAGTATCGTCTGCGAATTTACTTATCCTACTAGTTATACCTAAATCTAGGTCATTTATGTATATAAGAAACAACAGGGGACCTAATACCGATCCCTGGGGGACACCACTTTTGACTGCTCCCCACTCTGACTTGGTACCATTTATGCTGACTCTCCGTTTCCTACCAATTAGCCATGACCTAATCCATCCCAACAACGCCCCACCTATTCCATGTGCCTCAACCTTTCTCATCAATCTCTCATGAGGGACTCTGTCGAAAGCTTTACTGAAATCTAAATATATATCGTATGCCTTGTCATTATCTACTGCTTCATATACCTCTGAGAAAAAACTAAGCAAATTAGTAAGGCAAGAACGTCCCTGTGTGAATCCATGCTGAGAAGAATTGATTAAGTTAAATGTTTCTAAGTGGTTTCTCATTTTCCTAGCAATAATTGACTCTAGTAGCTTTCCTATGATTGAAGTGAGACTAATGGGACGGTAATTGGATGCTATTGATTTATCACCTTTTTTGAAAATCGGAACTACATTTGCAAGCTTCCAAGCTTCTGGAACTATACCTGTTTCTAATGAATTGTTAAAAAGAAATGTTAATGGGTAACTTAACTCATCTCTGCATTCTTTTAATACTCTGGCATATACCTCATCGGGACCAGGCGATTTCTGAGGTTTCAGTCTGTCAATTTCCTTAAGCACATCATTTCTACTTATAGTAACCGTACTTAACCTATTTTCTATACTATCTCTATACACCTTACGGACTTCTGGAATCTGTGCCAAATTTTCATTAGTGAAAACGGATAGAAACTGACTATTTAATGTACTGCACATTTCTAAATAACTTTGTCATTTCTCCTATCGAAGTTTTAAGGGGGCCTATTTTATCTCTAACTTTAGATTTATATAGCTGGTAAAAAGCCTTTGGGTTATTTTTTGAGTCATTGGCTATCCTGATTTCATAATTTCTTTTGTCTGTCCTTATACATTTTTTAACCTCTCTTGATAGATTCTGATAGTAAGCAAGTAGGTGAATTTCGCCTTTCTTTATTTTTTCGATATATTCCTCTCTTTTTTCCTAGAAGGTCTAATAGTCTATTATTCATCCATTTGGGTTGGTTCTGTGTTGATCTAAATTTTCTTTTGGGGATATATTTATTTGCGCATTGTGGAGTGAAGAAATAAAATTATTATATGTAGCTGTCAAATTATCCTGAGTTAAGACAGGTATCTGAGAGAGAGTATGTTCATTAGCGCACCTGGGTCCACTTAATAGTTTAACCATAGGATCGACTCTTAAGGCTCGTCTTAATCCACCATAATTGGCTTTCTGAAATCTGGGATAAGTGTCGTATTCTCTTTAGCCTTTCCTGTCCATTGTATGTTAAAATAAATTGATTTATGATCACTATTTCCTAGTTGGTCTCCTATCTCTACATTATTTATCATTTGTTCATTATTACTGAGAACTAAATCGAGGATATTATTACCTCTAGTAGGCGAGTCTATGAATTGAAATAAAAAACTATCCTGTACCGCCTCAATAAACTCTGTTGAATCTGAGTCGCCGATTTGATGCTGCCAATCAATATTCGGAAAATTGAAATCCCCTATAATACACACATTGCTAACCCTTGATGCTACTTCCACTTCCTGCCATAAAGCTGTACCTTCGTTTCTACTCATATTTGGTGGTCTATAAATAACTCCAATAATTATGGTCTCACTACCTTCGCTAACCTCAACCCAAACACTTTCGTTATCAGTATTTAGTCTAATACCTGATTTAATACAGCTTTTTAAAGAACTCCTGACAAACACTGCTATTCCGCCGCCCCTCCTACTTGTTCGGTCGCGTTTAAATCAACTATATCCTGGTATATGGAATTCTGCTAAAAAATGTCTTGATTCTGTATTAATCCATGTTTCAGTCAGTGCTATAATGTCTATATTTTCGTTGCTAACAAGTGCTCTAAGTTCATCCATTTTGTTACATAAACTCCTACAGTTTGTATAATATAATCGCAATGAATTTATTTTACTGGTATCGGATTTACCTTTATTTCTAACTGAATTCCCATCTTCTGTTACACCTTTAATATTTCTACTAGCAGTACAATTAAAATCCTGTGACTGATATTTTCTATTCCTATCTGATGTACCAGTACGGCAATTTACCCTATCTAGACAATTATTCTTACTCATATTCTCAGGCTTTATTTTCAGAAGATCTTGATGAGATAGATTAGATATCAGGCAGGCTAAGGGCTAAGAAATTAGATGAGAGAGAGAGAGAGAGAGAGAGAGAGAGAGAGAGAGAGAGAGAGAGAGAGAGAGAGAGAGAGAGAGAGAGAGAGAGAGAGAGAGAGAGTACAAGTACAAAGGAGTACAAAGGAAATCAAGCAACAACAGATCTAGTGACCCTTCTAGGTTGCTTGTCCTCCAAAACACTGAGGATCAAGTGTCCAAACAGTGGTTTAGAGTGGGTAAGGGAACATTGGAAAGGGAATTACTGCCCTGGAACTAATGTCCGTGGCAGGATTAGGAAGTTAGTAGGGGACAGATGGGTTAGTAACTGAGGGGGGGATAAAATAAAGTTATTCATTTACAAACGCAGTCAGTCGCGGGTTTGATGCGAGATATTTGTCTAGGCGGAGTTTAAATGAATCAACGGTGATGCAGTCTATAACGTTTCGGGGAAGCCCATTCCACAAGTTGACAACTCGATTGAAGAAGAAATTCTTAGATTCGTGTGAGTTAAAAGATTTACCAATAATTTTGCAACCGTTTCCCCGCGTGTAATTAGATTGGTCATAGTGAAGTACTTACTACAGTTCATATTGTCGATGCCTTTGATGATTTTGAACACTTGAATTAAGTCACCTCTTAATCTGCGCTGGGTTAAAGGAAATAGATTTAATTCTCTAAGACGCTCTTCGTATGGTTTGTTCTTTAGGCTAGGTATCATTTTGGTAACTCTACGTTGAACTCGTTCTAGCTTGTTTATATCTTTTTGGTAATAAGGGCACCAGGATTGAACGCAGTATTCCAGAAGAGGGCGGACTAATGAATTGTAAAGGGTTAGGATAACTTCTTTGGATTTATGCTCAAATGACCTGCCTATAAAGCCAATTATTTTGTTTGCCTTCTTAACAACTTCTGAACATTGTTGACTCGGTTTTAGGTTACTCGATATTGTTACTCCCAGATCGGTTTCTCTGTTTACATTCTTAAGCTGAGTGCCATTCATCGAATAGTTTGCTTTCTCATTTAGGTATCCGATATGTAGTACTTTACATTTATCCGCATTGAAACTCATTTGCCAAATTTGGGCCCAACATGACAATTTATCTAGATTGTGTTGCATATCGTCAACTTGTTCTTTTGAGAGTACGCTATTTGCAATTTTTGTATCGTCAGCAAATTTTGAGATTGTACAGGTGAGACCCTCATCTATGTCGTTGATGTAAATTAGAAAGAGAATTGGTCCTAGTACCGATCCCTGGGGTACCCCGCTACTTACATTGGTCCATTTTGATGCCTTACCGTTTATGACTACTCTTTGCTTTCTGTCGCTGAGCCAATTTTCTATCCATTTCAACACACCGTCTTGTATTCCATGCGCTTTTAGTTTTAGCAGTAAACGTTTGTGGGGAACTTTGTCAAAGGCCTTTTGAAAATCAAGGTATATAATATCTACAGCTTTACTCTCATCGTAGAGGTTGAGGATATCGTGGAAGAAGTCTAAGAGGTTTGTTAAACAGGAACGTTTTTTACGAAAGCCGTGTTGAGTATCTTTAAGTATGTTATTTTCCTCTAAGTGATTTACGAGTCTGTCTCGTAAGAGAGAGAGAGAGAGAGAGAGAGAGAGAGAGAGAGAGAGGACAAAGTAATACACATAATTATTAGAATGGAGATCTCAGGAAGTGGGGAGGGGGGGGTATTTTTATATATGCATAATCATGTTTTTGGAAAAAAATATAGTTTCATGATTTACATGTACACTCGGTCCAAGAAGTATCTGCACCCCTACGCTGATCATCTGGTGTGTACAGCTTGATAGGGTTGGCACCTCTGCCTGCAACTATATCCATGTGTCAGAGAGGATCGTCTCTGACACATGGCTATAGTTGCAGGCAGAGGTGCCAACCCTACCTAACTGCACACACCAGATGATCAGCATAGGGGTGCAGATACTTCTTGGACCGAGTGTACGTCGTAATAAATGCATTTTTTTATTTAGCTTACGTTAACGTTTTTCTTTCACAGACCTCCATCAAGCTTAAGAAATATCCCAAGACCCTCCTTCGGGATAAAGTTATTCATTTTTTGGTAGAAAAATGCCCCTGCCGAAGACCGGTTCCTCCTAAATTGCAGGCTTGCTATCACTTGCCATCAATGTCACCAAATGTCACCAAAGCTCTCAAAATCGCCAAACTAATGGGACGAACGTCCTAATATCTCAAAACAAATGGGGCTAAGAATGAGGGATAATGCGTTCCAGACCCCCCCCCCCCCCTCTCCCCCTAATACCAAACAAATCTAACACTCCTGCTCTCCTTACTCCTCCATAATTTTGATACAGTTGTTCAGGTGTTGACACTTGCAGTATTTGAGGACGCATTGCTGTATATTGTTCTGGTTATCATTAGACGAGTTTATGCAGCTTAGGAAAGGATATTTAATAATCAAAGTGGTAAAATTTACTTTCTAGTTTCCATAAGTTCCTCCTAAATTTAATATAATCGTCCAATAAGAACTAACATAAACTGTTGACACGCCTCAAAATCCTCAAGAGGTTAACGTTTTCAACACACTTGATTTTGACTTCACTCTTAGCAAAGGTGGACAAAAAAAACTTTCGCCTTAAATTGTACAGGGTGACAACATATTATGACACTGCATGACAGCAGTGGACATTGGCAGGTTATTGGCAGGTTGCCGATAAGAAATATTTGTATGGAGAAACAACACAACGAGGTATTGAAGACAGAATGAAACAATGAAGATAAGCTAGTACGGTAGTGATTTATGTTGATGTAAGATAAGGCAGTGTGGATTTACCATAACAATGCGAGGAAAGGCACAGTATTGTCATCAAACACATGACGATGTGAGGATGAGGCGAGACAGTATAGGGACGTTAAGATAATGTGAGGTAGCAAGATGTAGGGTGAGAAGAGTGAGACAGGGTAGGATCAGTGTGGATAAACCATGTAAGTGTGAGGCTGTGTGGAAATGAAACAGGGTCAGACAGAGAAAAGAAGAATGACAGGGAGAGAAAACACTAACAGGAAGAATGACAGGGAGAACACACTAACAGGGAGGGATGGAGGGAGGGAGGGAGGGTAGGAGGAGGAGTCACGTACACCGGGGCTGACTTGAGCAAAACTTTCATTAATCACAACACGCGGGGGAAATCACCCGAATTATCCCCACTCCTGGCTCACTATCCGGGGATTAGCGGCCCCGACCTCACTGGATAGGGGGCGGGGGCGTAGGGGCAGAGTGGAGGGAGGGAGGGAGAGAGGGAAGGATAGGGGGAGGATTGAATAAGGGGGGTTTGAAAAGGATTGAAAAGGCTGAGAAGTTGCGAAAGATGGGTTATGGTGGAAGGGAGGAAGGATTAAATAAAGTGGGTTTGAAAAGGATTGACGGGATAGTTGAGAAGCGGTGAGAGAGGGGAGAGGGGTGGAGGTGAGGAAGGATTGAAGTAAAGGGATTGAAAAGGATAGACAGGATAGTTGAGAAGCGGTGGGAGAGGGGTGGAGGTGAGGAAGAACTGAATGAGGGCGTTTGAAAGAATAGATCGGGTGTTAGAAGACCGGTGCGAGATAGAGGAGTAATGTAGGAAATAGGGAAGGGATAGAGATAGGTGCTTGATGAATGGATGGGGGGGGGGGGGGGAGTGCTGAAGGGGGGTAAGATATAGGGTGAAGGAAGGATAGAGGGGGTAATGGAGAGGTGGAAAAGAATGGTCGGATATTAGATGGGTGTTAGAAAGAGTGTTGGAGTTGAGAAGAGTATGTGGAAAAAAAGGATATGCTACGGGTCTGGAGGGATCATGAGAGAGGTGCCAAGATTTTTGGTTTGGTTTAATATATTAATTAAAGTTAAGAGGGGTTATTAGTATGGCTATTGAGAAGTATGTTGGGTTGTATATAGTTTGGGGAAGTTATTAGATATTTTTCGAGTGGAGGAGGTTAAAGGAGGATATATAATGGGTGAGACATTTAATATGGTTTGAGAAGGGATATAGAGTTGGTGTGGGTGTGCTGAAATACCACCCTACCAATACCCTGATTATTTTCGGTATGGATGGAAGAATAAGGGAGTTAACGCATATATGTATACAGTATATAAGTTAATACAACAATACATAACCGTATATACTGTGGTTATCTGACGGACATAATTCCATCACCCTGACAGCGGTTCATACTCAGAGGACAAAACGCCTGCCTGTCAATGTCAATATTTTTGTAAACACGCGGAAATAATAATGAACGTCTGTCTCATGTACATTCTTAAAAAGCAGTGATAATATAATCGTCTTTGTTTGTCCCCTTGTCTATCTATTATGCAGCTATAAATATGTTGGGATTTATTGATAAGAAAAGCGGTTGGTTGGTCAAATATGCAGCTCAGAAATCCTCGTGAATGATATATGAGCTTAGCTCGCTGTCCCTCTAAAATGTATCTTTGGAGAGTGAAGTAAATATGTTTTATGTGCAGTATATCTGTTGACTAAACAAATTATAATTGATATATCTTTCCTAATTAAATATATACAAATTAACTTAATATTGCCTTGCAGAAAATGATACATGTTTATCTAACTTTAAGTCGTGGTATACTTAAGGGGAGGTATTTAGTTTGTACCCTAGACCTTCATCAAGCTTAAAAATTACACTCCCTAGACCCCCTTCAAGATAAATTTGTACATTTTTCGGTAGAAAATGTCCCGGCCGAAGGCCGTTTCCTCTTACATTACAGGCTCGCTATCGCTCGCCAGGAAAAAATTGACACCTAAAAGGCACGAAATTTCTAAAAATTTACAGAAATGGGGCGAAAGTTCTTAAAATCGCCAAATTAATGGGGCGAACGTCTGAAAATCTCAATAGCAGTGGAGTTAAACATGAGGGAGAAAGGGGTCAAGAAAAAGTCCCTCAAGTGGAAATCTCCCCTTAAGTATATTGTCACATTCCTTGTATCTTAAAATAATTGAATTATTTGTTTAATATATTCCTCTATATTTTGTAACAGTTACCTATACTGTATTGTATTAAAATGAATATTTAAATGGTATCAAACAACTTTCTCTTGTCTATGTACCACTCTCCTACCACTCTCTCCTATTTTCTCCTACCACTCTCTATCTTATTATCTCCTACCACTCTCTCCTATTCTCGTCTCCTACCACTCTCTACTACCACTTTCTTCTATTCCCTTTTTCCACTCTCTCCTATTCTCTCCTACCACTCTCTCCTATTCTCGTCTCCTACCACTTTCTTCTATTCCCTTCTTCCACTCTCTCCTACCACTCTCTCCTACCACTCTCTCCTATTCTCGTCTCCTACCACTCTCTACTACCATTTTCTTCTATTCCCTTCACCCACTCTCTCCTATTCTCTCTCCTATTCCGAACATCATAGTGGTTCAGTATTTAGCAAGGAGTGTTCAGTAATATTAAGGGGGGTCCATCGGTAAAGCCTGCATTATATAGTGTTTCTCCAATCTGTTGCTACCCCTAACCTCACTAGTGGTGGGTCTAAAGGGGTAGTGCTGGGTTTTTGGTCTATATATTTATTAATTTATTTATTTTGTAGTTTTTTGCTAGACCTCCCATCAAGCTTAGAAAAACACCACCTAGACCCCCTTTCAAGATAAATTTGTACCCCGGCCGAAGGCCGGTTCCTTCTAAAATTAGAGGCTCGCTATCGCTCGCCAGGAAAAGATCGAATCCTAAAGGGCACGAAAGGTCTTAATATTGACAACAAAATAGGCGAAAAGTCTCAAAATCGCCAAAATTAACGGAACGAACGTATTAAGATACTCAAAACAAATATGCTAAACACGAAGGAGAAGGGATCAAGAAAAAGCGAGTACTACCCCGTTTAGGCGAAAAGTCTCAAAATCGCCAAACTAACGGAACGGACGTATTAAAACCTCAAAATAAATATGCTAAACACGAAGGAGAAGGGATCCAGAAAAAGCGAGTACTACCCCCTTAAAGGTAAATATTGTAGGCAGATTTGTTGATGCAGTAGCTATAGCATATACAGTAGCTATAGGATATACAGTAGCTATAGGATATACAGTAGCTATAGGATATACAGTAGCTATAAAATATACAGTAGCTATAGGATATACAGTAGCTATAGGATATACAGTAGCTATAAAATATACAGTAGCTATAGGATATACAGTAGCTATAAAATATACAGTAGCTATAGGATATACAGTAGCTATAAAATATACAGTAGTTATAGGATATACAGTAGCTATAAAATATACAGTAGCTATAGCATATACAGTAGCTATAGGATATACAGTAGCTATAGGATATACAGTAGCTATAATATACAGTAGCTATAAAATATACAGTAGTTATAGGATATACAGTAGCTATAAAATATACAGTAGCTATAGCATATACAGTAGCTATAGGATATACAGTAGCTATAAAATATACAGTAGCTATAGGATATACAGTAGCTATAAAATATACAGTAGTTATAGGATATACAGTAGCTATAAAATATACAGTAGCTATAGCATATACAGTAGCTATAGGATATACAGTAGCTATAAAATATACAGTAGCTATAGGATATACAGTAGCTATATGGTATACAGTAGATGTGGAGGATTTGTTTTGTTCAGTAGATTTATTGATGTAGTAGACTCGTGTTTGGATGAATAAATACCAGTATATTTAAATATTATCTGTATATTGATGGAGTTCAATGTAAATATTGTACACAGTTCTTTTGGTATAGTGATACCAAATACAGTATTATGAATTACGTGAAGTATATAGTTAACACTTAATGAATGCAATATATGCCCTCTAGATCCAGCGATAAATATATAGGATCACAAAATACACAAACACACACACCATATGAGTAGAATACAAGTGCTGGTCCGCTGGTATGGTTCTAAGATGGTAACACTATAGACCTGTGTTCGATTCCCACTCAGTCCTTCGGAAACGGGAGAGTGAGCGCAGTCGCAGGGTAATGTCTATAATTCGTGCCTATATCTTTAGGGCATAACACCACCATGGTTATGGAACCTAAATTTTGACAAATACGAGTTTTTGTGTTTGTTTTTGTCTTGTTTCAAGGGTATACAGGACAACACACACGCACGCACGCACACACATGTATTTATTATATATATATATATATATATATATATATATATATATATATATATATATATATATATACTGTATATATAAATACTGTATATAATTCAAACATTTTATCTATCAATCTAGCATTATATTTAATATTATGTATACCAGCTTATCTTTGTCCCTCAGTTAAACAATGCATCCATCAAACTTTCTAAACTCACTGAATTTTGTATGGTCACTTCCACATTTTTATCCCAGACAGAAGCGATTAAGATTTCACCTGCCAGCTAGACTTAAAGAAAGCAGTGACAGGTGTGGGACTAGACAGAACCCATAGGGATTAAACAAGACAGCTCGCCCGTAAAGGTGACAGGTTGAAAAGTGAGGTCAAGTGAATAATGTAGTCTTTTGGAAACGCCTCTGCATCCATTTACAGTGTCTTGTCCTCAAGTCCAAAGCCACTTCGTTGACCAAATTCGTAGTTGATTCACTGACAAGATATCCTTACCTTAACCTAAATTAACTTTTCTGTATTTGTATTTTAACCTCGTGAATTCGGTGGTTGGCAGACGAAGACATCCGGGAGCAGGGTGTCAAACGAAAGCAGAGTCCATTAATTTTAGTCTTTATTATTGTTTATGTATAGCTAAAATGGTGGTATATAGTACAAATGATGTCCTTGGAAGCGATAAATGGGCTAAAAGAATTCAATGTCATGTAACCCTCTCCGATATATGACGTGATTTTGAGCCTATTAGGGATACTTTAAAGCCTTTGTTACCATCAGGGGTATTTAGAAACCTTTAGTTTAGTTACTTCAACCTCTGCAGTTGTCTTTGAGTTAGCTGTGGGCAGAAAACTAATTTTGGAGAGGTAATTATAAGAGTAAGATAACTCTATTTCTTATTGCTAATCTGGCAACCTCTGCGTCATATGAGTCTGAAAGGGTTAATTGTACTGTATTCCTTCTCATATTCATTCAAGTCTTCAAACAAAATTTCTCCAGTTTGGCAAATGACAGGTGGTGCTGGCCCGCCACTCGTTGCCACGATAGTTTCATACAGATGGCGCTCAGTACCTCACGCCGTCACACAGTAGAGTTGTATTAGGGTTTTCATAAATTGTGGGTTGTTTACTGGCAACAGCAAAGGCCTGTCGATGGGGATATGTCAAATATTAAAGCAATATACTACATGCTTTGTCTCATACTGATATTAGCTTAAATATTTTGTTACATTACATTACTTATATATTAGCAACAAAAAAGGCATGTCGATGGCTCTGTGACATACGGGAGCAAAGTACAGTTATGAACAGAAATTTAGGGGACAATTTTTGGAGAAGCAGTTAGTATACACTAGCGACCTCTGGAGAATATGTTTTAGCCACAAGAAACAAAATATACTGTTCAGTATATACATTTTTCACCTGAGGACTTTACACTTGCTCGCTTTGGGCTAGAACACTATTTGGAGCTAATTGGCTGATGATAATGTGTAATATATTTCATGTGTGTGTGTGTGTGTTTTTGTTGTTTTGTTTTTTTTGGGGGGGGGGGGGTCTAAAATATGTTATTCGGACAGTATCATCAGTCTATCGATTCAAAGTAGAGTTCTCAAGCCCAAATGCCACTTTGCCAAGTTAAACAAAATTGAGCATAGAGGGCCTTTTAAACCCAAGTAAAATCGCTTAATGTTAGCCAGAATACAGTGAAAAGGCGGCCTTTAACCCCTTCTGTACCGGTGACGTCTTTTTAATTATAGTCTAGCTATATTTAGACGGTTTTGTGCAGCTTAAGAAGGAACTGGGGTAGCATAAAGGGTTAAGTGAGATAGTTCGAAGCCTGTTAATTGCTGGAGGCTCTTTGTAAACTAACTAAGAGCGTCTAATAGTAGGCAGAATAAAATATAAAAGACGGTGCCGGTACAGAAGGGGTTAACTTGGAAAAACTGACCGTATGCCTCTCGTAAATAAGGTCCATGATTCTGACCCTCAAACTCCCCCAGTGACCCAAGGCAATACCTCCAAAGTGACGAGGGTAGGGGGATCATCTGAAAAGTGTTGCCGGTGTAAATCAACAATTGTGAAGTGGCAGGTAAAGGCGAACACCTCACTAAATAATAATAATAATGACCCTCGACAAAATCCGAATCTCGCAGACTACCTACCTGCATCCTTTGTCATCTATAGGGGACTTTATGCCTATTTTATATTTACCTGCCTCCTTTGTTTTCTATAGGGGAAGTTATACCTACTTTATACTTACCTGAAACCATTGTCATCTATATGGAACGTTATATCTACCTGCATCCTGTGTCATCTATAGGGGACATTATGCCTACATGCATCTTTTGTCATCTGTAGGGGACATTATGCCTACTTTATGCATACCTGCATCCATTGTTTTCTATAGGGGACATTATGCCAACTTTTTACCTACTTGCATCCATTGTTTTCTATAGGGGACATTTACCTACTTGCATCCAATGTTTTTTATTGGGGATTTTACACCTACCTGCATCCATTGCCATCTATAGGGGACATATACTTACTTTATACCTACCTATATACATTTGTTTCTATATGGGGCGTTATGCCTACTTTACACCTACCTGCATCCAATGTCATCTATAGGGGACATTATACCCACTTAATACCTACATGCATCCATGTATTTTTTGTATAGGGGATATTATGCCTACCTGCACCCATTTGTCATCTATAGGGGGACATTATGCCTACTTTATACCTACCTGCATACATTGTCATCTATAGGGGTCTTTATACCTACTTTATACCTACCTGCATCCATTATCATCTATAGGAGACTTTATACCTACCTGCATCCTGTGTTTTCTATAGGGAGGAGGGGTGATCTTTGTTTAAATGTACAGCCAAAATCTATTGTTCGCAGATAACCTTGATGATATATGTGTGGAGTCTGTAGAGAGAGGGGACCTTTATAATTCCACACTTCTATGTCGTAAAACAAATTATATTAGTCACTGGGTATTAGAACCACACGAAGACTGTCAAGATAACATGAACGGTGACTTAAAATGACACAGTTTATAAGTAAAATGTCAGTTAACTACTTATTTATACTGTACACTAATAAACATGAATACTTGAACACCTAATAATTAAAACGAGGTACTGAGCATATTGAAACTCAGTTATTTGATATGTTACTCAATCAAGTGTGCACAGTACTTTACCGATGTATTGTTTCTGTTCATTCAATATTATTTAAATATTTCTGTCCACAACTCTACACCATTGTACGGTCGCGCTAATAAGTCATGTCCCAGCTGTCATTACGTTTGGCTTGCTCTGTGCAGTATTAATGTCTGTCAGATGTTGAATAGGGTGGGTAAGTGTAGAAATATGTTTGTATATTTCACTCGATATGAAGAAATGAAGCTTAGATATTGCTGATACCAATTATTGATCAAAACATACTTGGTGCCGAGACATGACTTATTAGCGCGACTGATTACACTGTAAAACTTAAGGGGAGGCAGGCAGACTGTTTTTCTGGACCCCCCCCCCCCCCCCCTTCTCCCTAATGTTTAGCCCCACTAGTTTTGATATTATAAGACGTTCGGCCCATCAGTTTGGCGATTTTAACACCTTTCGCCTCATTTCGTTGTCAATTTTAAGACCCTTCGTGCCATTTAGATGTCGATTATTTCCTGGCGAGCGATAGCGAGCCTGCAATTTTTCTACCGAAAAATTTACAAATTTATCTTGAAAGGGGGTCTAGGGGGTGTTTTTCTAAGCTTGATAGAGGTCTAGGGAGGACACTAAACAAAATATATGAATAAATGAATTAATAGACCAAACAAACGGTCTGCCTCCCCTTAAACACTTAATAGTAATAAACACAATACTATACAAAAATATGTGTGTCAATAATTTATGTTTCCTAATATTAATAAACCAACCGTTGAATATTGTGTTATGTGTACCATCTTGGATACAATTAACCCCTTCCTTACCAAGCCGTCTTTTTCGTTGTATTCTGGCTATGATTAGACGGTTTTATTTAGCTTAGGAAGGACATGAAGCGGTTAAAAGGCTTCAAAGTATCTCGAGTCACCCCCTTTTTAACTAGCACAGATCCTTACTTAGCCTCTAAATGCTTTGAAATAATAGAAAAAGTCGTGCTCGGTAATACAGGGGTTGATGGTAAAGTTGTAGCTTAGCATATATATCTATGGAGTTGTTGTCGGCATGGCGAACCACCAGATGACCCTGGGAAGGAGTTGTCTGTCAGGTCGCCGCAACTCTTTTATTATAGTGTGGTGTAATGGTTAAGGGGAGGCAGACCGTTTGTTGGTCTATTAATTCATTTATTCATATATATATATTTTTTATTTTCCTCCCTAGACCTCCATCAAGCTTAGAAAAACACACCCTAGATAAATTTGTACATTTTTCGGTAGAAAACTGAAGGCCGGTTCCTCTTAAAATGGCAGGCTCGCTATCGCTCGCCAGGAAAAAATCGACACCTAAATGGCACGAAAGGTCTTAAAATTAACAACGAAATGGGGCGAAAGTTGTTAAAATCGCCAAACTCATGGGCCGAACGTTTTATAATCTCAAAACTAGTGGGGCTAAACATTAGGGAGAAGGGGGTCCAGAAAAACGGTCTGCCTCCCCTTAACACGTTCACCTGTTGATCACTAGATCCGGGATTCAATCCGCCGCAGGGTGTCAAATCGCACTGTTACTGCAGCAATGACGACTTGAATGAATACAAGAAGGAATATAATTATGCAGTATCAGAAAATCAACATGAAATAGGCCATTGTATTTTTAGGCCATTGTATTTTTAGGCCATTGTATTTTTAGGCCATTGTATTTTTAGGGCATTGTATTTTTAGGGCATTGTATTTTTAGTCCATTGTATTTTTAGGCCATTGTATTTTTAGGCCATTGTATTTTAGGGCATTGTATTTTTAGGGCATTGTATTTTTAGGGCATTTTAACTTCCTATGACATAATTTGAACTCTAAACCACAATGTCCATATACACAATAACAAAGACTAAACATACGGACTCTGCCTTTGTTTAAGGGGGGTGACCTGCTTTTTTAATGTTTCTCCTTTTCTCTCTTTCTCTGGCTTGTATCCATTCGGCCCCATTCAGCCAACTATTTTAAGACGTTTATCCCCATCTAGGTGTCGATTTCTTCCTGGCGAGCGATAGCGAACCAGCATTATATGAAGAAATCCGGCTTCGCCGGAGACATTTTTCTACCGAAAAATATACAAATTTAGCCTGCGTTCAAATTGTTTTTAAAAATATGCTGGCTCGCTACCGCTCACCAGTAAAAAATTGACACCTGGATGGGGATAAACGTCTTAAAACAGTAGGCTGAATGGGGCCGAATGGATACAAGCCAGAGAAAGATAAAAGGAGAGAACAAAAAGCAGGTCACGCCCCTTAACACCCTGTCAATCCAAGGTGGTGTGTATGTGATATAAACAGACTTAACCCAACACAAAGTCTGATTAGTAACAATGTGTGGGCATGCACAATGGCGACCACAGTAATGGAGTTGTCCTTGGGCGCCCTCTCCCTCTCGATGATTAAAGATGTGAGTGTGTTGAAGAGCTTAGCAGCCCGCCAGGTTAAACCCATTTGGTGTCGGTGGCCGGTCAATGTTTGATGGAGGAATGGAAAGGGGGCTGGGGGGCTGGGGGTTACAGTCTCCTCTCGGGGGGTTCACTGTCTGGCCTCCTCCACAAGTCTCCCCTCTTACACGTCATCATCACTATTGAGCGGGGTCCTTGTGGTATACTTTTAGTTTATAATACTTTCAGTTTATTATTTGGGGTTGGATGTGAGGGGGATCTGCCTTGTGTGGGCCAATCGGCTTTCTGAAGACTCCCAATTTCTTATGTTCATTTCTTGTTTTCGACCCTTTTATATATTGTTTTGTGTTTAACCCCTTTGACCCCCTGTTGACGCTACACCTGTATATATTTCGATAGAAAAATGTCTCGGCCAAATGTGTTTTCGTAAAGTACAGGCTTGCCATCACTTGCTAGGATAAAGTCGATACCGTATTGAAGTGAGATGTTATATTATCGCAACACGAAAGGGGCGAAACGTCTTGAAATCTATAATCTAATGGATCTAAACAAGGGGATCCAAAAAGGGCGTTAAATATTTGACGATGGATGTGAAGGGTGTTTCACAGTCTTGCCTCCAGTCACCTCCCTCGCTTCAATACTGCATCGATCTTGCTTCAATATTTACCTCCCTCGAGCTTTACTAAACCTTTGCCTCTTGTTTCCCAATAACCGTGTGTGTGTGTGTGTGTGTGTGTGTGTGTGTGTGTGTGTGTGTGTGTGTGTGTGTGTGTGTGTGTGTGTGTGTGTGTGTGTGTGTGTGTGTGTGTGTGTGTGTGTGTGTGTGTGTGTGTGTGTGTGTGTGTGTGTGTGTGTGTGTGTGTGTGTGTGTGTGTGTGTGTGTGTGTGTGTGTGTGTGTGTGTGTGTGTGTGGGTGCGTGCGTGCGTGCGTGCGTGCGTGCGTGCGTGCGTGCGTGTGTCCTGAGCTACACCCAATGCATTAACAATACACACAAAATAATAAATACAAATATATATATATGTACATTAAAATATAAAAATATCCCTTTAATTTTTTTTTCTTCAAGTAACCAAATTTTAAGTATATAATTTTACATTGTTTTCTTTTGTTTTTCCTATTTTTGTACATGTTTTCTTTTGTTTTTCCTATTTTTGTACTTGTTTTCTTTTGTTTTTCCTATTTTTGTACTTGTTTTCTTCTATTATTCATATTTTTTACTTGTTCCATTTTTTATGTTGTGTATTTCGTTTCTTGTCTTATTTTCTAATGTGTATATATTTTCGTCTTTCTAGTGCTATTGTATTCTTTGCTAGTTTCTGCCATTCCTTTCCTGATTCTTCTTCTCTCTCTCTCTCTCTCTCTCTCTCTCTCTCTCTCTCTCTCTCTCTCTCTCTCTCTCTCTCTCTCTCTCTCTCTCTCTCTCTCTCTCTCTCTCTCTCTCTCTCTCTCTCTCTCTCTCTCTCTCTCTCTCTCTCTCTCTCTCTCTCTCTCACCCTTCCTCCTTTCTGTCACTATTACCGTTATTTCCCCAGGCACCTCCCCTTCTCCCTCTATCCTTCTTCCTTCTCCCTCTATCCTTCTTCCTTCTTCCCTCTATCCTTCTTCTGTCCTTCCTCCTTCCTTCTATGGCCTCCCCTTCTATCTTTCCTTCCTTCTTTCCTCCTGCTTCTGTCCTTCCTTCTTGCATACCCCTTCTTTCATTCTTTTCTCTCTCCTTCTCCCTTCCCTTCTTTTGTCCTTCCTTCTTGCTTACCCCCTTCCTTCCTTCTATGGCCTCCCCTTCTATCTTTCCTTCCTTCTTTCCTCCTGCTTCTGTCCTTCCTTCTTGCATACCCCTTCTTTCCTTCCTCCTTCTCCCTTCCCTTCTTCTGTCCTTCCTTCTTGCTTACCCCCTTCATTCCTTCTTTTCCCTCCCCTTCTCTCTCTTTCCTTATTTCCTCCTTTTTCTGCCCATTTCCCCTTGGTCTCTAATCTGTGTGTACCCGATTGCTATTTAGCTTTAAGGGGAGATGGGTTGTTCTTATAGACCCCCTTCTCCCTCATGTTTAGCCCCATTAGTTTTCAGTTTTTAAGACGTTCGTTCCGTTAGCTTTTCGATTTTAAGACTTTTCGCCCCATTTTGTTGTCAATATTAACACCTTTCGTGCTATTTAGGTATTTTTTTTTTCCCTGACGAGCTATAGGCTAGCGAGCCTGTAATTTTGGAAGAATCGACCTTTGGCCGAAAAAATTACAAATTAATCTACAAGGGGGATTTAATGGATATTTTATTTAAAGTTTGCTGGAGGTCTGAGGAGGAAACTAGAAACATAATGAATACATGCAACAATCGACCAAAAAGTGAACCATTCCCTCTTAACCCTTTGGGGATTATGATGCGTTTCTTCATTTGATTTTGGCTCTTGATAGACGATTGTATTCTGATTAGGAAGGCCATATGGAAGTCAGAGAGTTAACAGAGATCATTATTACCTGTTTATTTCCCGAAGAGCCTTCTTAACCCCTTCTGTTCCGACGCCGTCTTTATAATTGTTCTGGCTACTATTAGACGATTATACTCTGTTTAACAAGGGTCTCCAGCATTCAACAGGCTTCGAACTATCTCACTTAACCCTTTTTGCTACCACAGATAATTCTTAAACTACACAAAATAGTTTAAATGTACCGGTAGCTAAAAAAATAAATAAAAAAAGAAGACGTCGCCGGTACAGTAGGTGTTAAGGGGAGATCTCCACTTGAGGGATTTTTTTCTGGACCCCTTTCTCCCTCATGTTTAGCCCCATTGCTTTTGATATTATAAAACGTTTGCCCCATTAGTTTAGCGATTTTAAGAACTTTCACCCCATATTAAGACCTTTCGTGCAATTCAGGTGTCGATTTTATCCTGGCGAGCGATAGCGAGCCTGTAATTTAAGAGGAACCGGCCTTTGGCCGGGAAATTTTTCTACCGAAAAATTTACAAATTTATCTTGAAAGGGACTCAAGGGGGTGTAATTTTAAGCTTGATGGAGGTCTAGGGAACAAACTAAATACCTCCCCTTAAGATGTATATAATCGTCTATTGAGAAGCCAGAATAAACTGTCAACACGCGCCATAATCCACAGAGGGTTAAGGGGAGGTTTCTAGTGTGTTGCTTAGACCTCCATCAAGCTTAAAATTACATCCCCTAGACCCCCTTTCAAGATAAATATGTAAATTTCCCGGCTGAAGGCCGATTCCTCTTAAGTTACAGGCTCGCTATCGCTCGCCAGGTAAAAATCGACACCTAAATGGCACGAAAAGTCTAAAAATTGACAGAAATGGGGCGAAAGTTATTAAAATCGCCAAACTAATGGGGCAAACGTCTTAAAATCTCAAAAGCAATGGGGCTAAACATGAGGGAGAAGGAAGTTCGAAAACAAATCCCTCAAGTGGAAACCTCCCCTTAAGATATGGCTAGTCCTCTCTTGGATTAGTTTCTCTTGTAAATACCGTCTTACATCTTAAGGCTCTTTATGAGGGGATGGTTCAGTTTTTGGTCGATTTTTTGTATGTATTATTATTATTTTGTTTTGAATTAGTTTCCTCCCTAGATCTTCATCAAACTTTTAAGAAACAGCCCCAGGATCCCTCTTCAAGATATATTTGTACATTTTTCGGTACCAGGAAAAATAAATGATACCTAAATGACACGAAAAGTCCTAATATTGACATATTTTCTAGCACATATCCCTTGCATGATATCTTCTGCTACTCGCGACCCCCTCCTCATCACCACCTTCTCCTCATTACCACCCTCTCCTAGTCATCACCTTCTCCTAATCACCACAAATCACCAGGTTCTCCCAATCACTACCTTCTAATCTTCACCCTCTCCTAATCATCACCCTTTCCCAATCACCATCTTCTATTATCCCCCCTTTTCCTTATGACCACCAGTCACCACCTTCTCCCAATCACTACCTTCTCCTATTCACCACCTTCTAATCTCTACCCTCTCCTAAACATCACCCTCTCCCAATCACCACCTCCTAATCACCAATTCACCACCTCCCAAATCATCACCTTCTCCTAATCACCACCAACTACCATCAGACTATTATTTTTATTATTATTATTATTATTATTATTATTATTATTATTATGTTGTTCACTCTCTATTTATGTTCCCTTTTATGTTCTACCCACCTCGATTTTCCCATTTCACACCTGTCAACCATATATCCTACTATAGTGTCTTCACCATTATTAGGCCAAACAATCTTCTCCACTCACCTCTATAACTTAAACAATACTTGAGTAACCGAGCAACTATTTCTACTGTTAGGGAAGAGTCAAGCAGGGAATATGTGGGGAAATATGCCGCCCATTTTGCCCTAGTCTTTTTTGAGTTACAGAAATTTGGGTTCGAGATTCTTGGTCTAATTATAATTAATAGACCACTTCCACACACATTGAGCTATATATTTCCATGCCATTTAACGCACTTTTAATTACATCTCCTTCTTTCCCATTCCACCTCGTCTCTTCACCATTCTATTGCACCCCCCCCCCCCTTGTTTCTTTCATTGCATACATTTTCAACCACACATCTCCTTCCACGGATCGTCAACTTCATTTCATCTATCCTTTCCACACACCTCCACATACCTTCCTCCCAGGTTCCCCATTCTACGACAAATCACACATGCCACATCGTTCTTCCATTCCCCATATCGTCAATCGCAAATCTATGTCTCTCTCTTCCTACTCAACTTCAACCATAACCTCTTTCTTACCCACACCACCTCATCATTCTTCCATTCCATCTATCCTTTCCTCACCTGCCTCCCTCCCTCGTGACACCCCTGGGAGGAGGAGGAAGAGGAGGAGGAGGAGGAGGAGGAGGAGGAGGAAGGAGGAGGTGAGGCACTTCGGCAACCGGAACCTTGAAGTCGGCAGGGGAAATCAAGGGGCCTTCCACCGACTCCTTGAGGACGGGGTGTGGCGCTGGCGAAGATTTGTGAGAGAGCGAGAGTTACAGTTGGAGAGAGAGTGAGAGTGAGTGAGAGTGAGAGAGAGAGAGAGAGAGAGAGAGAGAGAGAGAGATATTAAGCAATGAGAAAGTTGTAGAAAGTGTTGTGAAAGAATGAGATAGAATAAATATTATGTTTGGAGGAGATGAGGAGAAAACTGTAGATGCTAAAGAGAGAACACACCTTCAGATAACAGTTAAGATATTGCATGTGCTGTTGAATTGCGAAAAGGAAGTAAACTAGGAATAATAATTTATAATGAAGCAGCAGAGACAAGAAAGATTAAAGTGCAAAAGAATATTGAGACTAGGAAGTTAGAGAGGAAGTTAGAAAGT
This sequence comes from Paralithodes platypus, assembly GCA_032716605.1. Taxonomy (NCBI): domain Eukaryota; kingdom Metazoa; phylum Arthropoda; class Malacostraca; order Decapoda; family Lithodidae; genus Paralithodes; species Paralithodes platypus. Next base: position 17,610,674 of record CM064528.1, on the reverse strand, counting down.
TAGAAAACAAGGGTCACGACTTGAAGAAGATGCGGTGAAAATTGCACAACATAATAGTGAAGCATTATAGTCGAAGTTGTGAAATTCCGAAGAGAATAAGAAAAGGTGCATGGGAGAAATGTAGTGGGGGAAATAGAAGGAAGGGGAAAATGTGAAAGAGTTATCAGAAGGGGTAAGAGGAGGAAGGAGAAGAAAATAATGGGAATACATGAGTGACGAACATTTTGAGTGTTGGAGGAGAGAGGGATAGGGGAGGAGTGGGACAGGGAGTAAAGAAGAGTGGAGAAAGATAATAGAGGCGAATGGAGAAGGAGGAAGAATAAGAAGAGGAGAGGAAGGAAGAGAAGGTAAAGGTGGCAGAAGGGGTCTGAGCAGGAGGAAGAAGAGGGGGTCAGAGGAGGCGGAGGGGGTTAATGGAGGAAGAGGAGAAAGAAGAGGGGGTCAGAAGAGGATGAAGCGTGGAGCAGAGGGGGAAGAAGAGGAAGAGGGACTCAGAGTGGAGCAAAAGAGGAGAAAGAGAAGGAGTAGAGGAGTAAGAGGGGGTCAGAGGAGGAAGTAGAGAGTCAGAGGAGGAAGAGGGGGCAGAGGAGGAAGTAGAGAGGGTCAGAGGAGGAAGATGAGGAGGAGGAAGAGGGGGTCAGAGGAGGAAGTAGAGAGTCAGAGGAGGAAGAGGGGGTCAGAGAAGGAAGTAGAGAGGGTCAGAGGAGGAAGATGAGGAGGAGGAAGAGGGGGTCAGAGGAGGAAGATGAGGAGTAGTAAGAGGGGGTCAGAGGAGGAAGTAGAGAGTCAGGAGGAAGATGAGGAGGAGTAAGAGGGGGTCAGAGGAGGAAGTAGAGTCAGAGGAGGAAGAGGGGGTCAGAGAAGGAAGTAGAGAGGGTCAGAGGAGGAAGAGGGGGTCAGAGGAGGAAGTAGAGAGTCAGAGGAGGAAGAGGGGGCAGAGGAGGAAGTAGAGAGGGTCAGAGGAGGAAGATGAGGAGGAGGAAGAGGGGGTCAGAGGAGGAAGTAGAGAGTCAGGAGGAAGATGAGGAGTAGTAAGAGGGGGTCAGAGGAGGAAGAGGGGGTCAGAGAAGGAAGTAGAGAGGGTCAGAGGAGGAAGATGAGGAGGAGGAAGAGGGGGTCAGAGGAGGAAGTAGAGAGGGTCAGAGGAGGAAGAGGGGGTCAGGAGGAAGTAGAGAGGGTCAGAGGAGGAAGATGAGGAGGAGGAGGAAGAGGGGGTCAGAGGAGGACGTAGAGAGGGTCAGAGGAGGAAGATGAGGAGGAGGAAGAGGGGGTCAGAAGAGGAAGTAGAGAGGGTCAGAGGAGGAAGAGGAGGAAGATTAGGAGGAGGAGGAAGAGGGGGTCAGAGGAGGACGTAGAGAGGGTCAGAGGAGGAAGAAGAGGGGGTCAAAGGAGGAAGTAGAGAGGAGGAAGATGAGGAGGAGGAGGAAGAAGTAGAGAGGGTCAGAGGAGGAGGAGGAGGAAGAGGGGGTCAGAGGAGGAAGATGAGGAGGAGGAGGAAGAGGGGGTCAGAGGAGGAAGTAGAGAGTCTCAGAGGAGGAAGATGAGGAGGAGGAGGAAGAGGGGGTCAGAGGAGGAAGTAGAGAGGGTCAGAGGAGGAAGATGAGGAGGAGGAGGAAGAGGGGTCAGAGGAGGAAGTAGAGAGGGTCAGAGGAGGAGGAGGAAGAGGGGGTCAGAGGAGGAAGAGGGGGTCAGAGGAGGAAGTAGAGAGTCTCAGAGGAGGAAGATGAGGAAGAGGAGGAAGAGGGGGTCAGAGGAGGAAGTAGAGAGTCTCAGAGGAGGAAGATGAGGAGGAGGAGGAAGAGGGGGTCAGAGGAGGAAGTAGAGAGGGTCAGAGGAGGAAGAGGGGGTCAGAGGAGGAAGTAGAGAGGGTCAGAGGAGGAAGAGGGGGTCAGAGGAGGCGGACGTCGTGAAGTTTGGGGCTGAATTGGGAATCTTGAATCGAGTTTCCCCGGCTAGTTGGGTGCATCTGAAATGGAGAGGCAAGGTGTGAATATAATGAGAGAGAGAGAGAGAGATAGAGAGAGTGATACAGGAAAAAAATATATGTATACATACAGATATATATATATATATATATATATATATATATATATATATATATATATATATATATATATATATATACTGTATATACACACACAGAGCGAGAGAGAGAGATAGGAGGGTGTGTGATTTGAGCAAGACAAATGGACATACGGGCCCTACAGTGTATATCATCTTTCCATGTCTGCCAGCAACAACGAACTACACAATATATGGATACACTGGCACACAAAATTCGATAAAAGTAGTATGCCCTAAATAAAAAAACTCTATTCCTGGTCCTGTATATGCAATTATTAGTTTTACAAGCATTAACGCGAATATCATTACTATACTCTATTTTTTTCCAGCTGATGGTAAATTGAAATCCCTTAGTAGCTGATTTCTCGATACTTAATAGCAAAATATTAACTACTATGGCTGTGTGTCGTATTAATGCCAAGTTTTCATAATTAACATCATATTTCGCTACAAAATCTACCTTATAGCTGAGTAACAAAGATAGAAACGTGACAATTTACCCTCAGCTGGAAAAAATGGACTATAGTTGTCTTGTTGTTTTAGACACATTATATTATGACTAAAATATATAAATGAATCAGAAACAGTCATCGGTAGTGGTACCTTGCTACCACTCTTGCTAAGGCGGCCTACCAGAGACTGGGTGTGCTCAACCGCCTCAAGGGGTTCTTTACCCCTGCATAACTTCTTGCTCTATACAGAGGCACAGTGCGTCCTTGTATTGAGTATTGTTCACATGTGTGGAGAGGATCCTCTCACACAGCACTTCTAGACAAAGTAGAAATTAACTCCTGTCCACTCACCGACTCTCTGCAATCTCTCTCTCTCTCTTCGCTGCAATGTTGCAAGTCTCTCGCTATTCTATCGCAACTACAATAAGCAGTGTTCCTCAGAGCTCTCTCAATGTATACCACCTCCTCTACGTAGGGTACGTATTACCCGTCTTGCAACACAATCCCACCCCTACTTTGTACAGCTCTCCAACTCAAGAGTGAAACGATACTCCCAATCTTTCTTCTATTCAACAGCTGAGCTCTGGAACTCTCTCCCTGAATCCATCTTTCCCTCATCCTATGCCCTAAATTGTTTAAAACTCCGTGTGTCTTGGCATTTTGGCTCGAACATTCCTTGATTTTGGCCCTGTCACTCATTCAACTCTGGGGGAGGCACTCGTTACTGGCAGTTCTGCCTTTTGTCTCCCTCATCCACATATAAAAATATATATATATATTTAGAGAGAGAGAGAGAGAGAGCGAGAGCACGAAGAGCAAGAAAGGAGAATGACAGCCAGAGAGAGAGAAGAGAGGCAGTTAACCTTAAGCCCCCAGCTAGGTCGGGTTTTGACGGGGGTAGGGCGGGTGATGCATTTAGTGCTGTGATAAGTTGATGTGGTAGCTCCCAAGACGGCTGCATAATTTAGCACACTCTAACAGCGTCTTAGGCTCTGGCAGGCAAGAGGTAGAGGTAGGGGGGAGAGCTACATGGAGAGAGAGAGTGAGAGAGAGAGAGAGTAGTTATTAGAAGATAGCCTCTCAAATTCCTGTATAATTCGTTGACATACTCTGAATAAGATAACATAGATAAATATATATGAGATTGTATGCACCGTATTGTTTAACATGTATGAACGGAGTTGTCTATACGTTGGAAAACAATACCTCTGGAATTGAATGCCGATTTATTCCAAAGAACATGATTATTATCCTGATTAAGTTTACGATTTCGTTCATCAATTCATCGTGTGTCACTAGGGCAAGGCTTACGAATATGGTGGTATAACTCAGAACACTAGGAGAGAGAGAGAGAGAGAGAGAGAGAGAGAGAGAGAGAGAGAGAGAGAGAGAGAGAGAGAGAGAGAGAGAGAGTAACCCATAAGCTACAATCAATATATAAGCACGAAGTCAAAAGCTCTCTCAATTCCCCCCCCCCCCCCCCCCCCCCCCGCTCACAGCTAACCAACCAAACAGATCTTATACCCCTACTCGTCCATCTTTATCTTTCCCTTTATTAGCCTTATCGAAGACAGATGGCGCTAGGGTAGGATAACAGTCCCAAAGGTGTTATTGTTATCTGTTATATATAATGTTATTGTTTGTGAACGAGTATCGCAATATTTAGACCAATTCAACCATTAGACTATTTCATCCAGTAGGCCATTTCAACCGTGAGACTATTTCAACCAGTAGACCATTTCAACCAGTAGACCATTTCAACCAGTAGACCATTTCAACCAGTAGACCATTTCAACCAGTATAAAATTTCAACCATTAAATAATTTCAACCAGTAGACCATTTCCACCAATAAACCATTTCAACCAGTATACCATTTTAACCATGAGACAAATTCAACCAGTATACCAATTCAACCATGAGACCATTTCAACCGTTAGACCAATTCAACCATGAGACCATTTCAACCATTAGACCAATTCAACCATTAGACCAATTCAATCTTTAGACCAATTCAACCATTAGACCGATTCAACCAGTAGACCATTTACACCAGTAGACCATATAAACCAGGCTGTAGCTCTCAACCAGTGCCTACATAACCAGTGCCTTACCTAACCTATCCTAGCAGTAAATAGGCAATGCCCTCATTCACAACTTCAAATATATTTTACTTCATAATAATATTGAAAAAGTCTATTTTATTACTACATATTTGCATTGGATATAAAATGTATTGTACACATGAAGGGGTTAACCCCTTGAGTATCATGCCGGGTACTGGCAGTATATGTTGGCTATCATTAGACGATCGATATTATACAGCTTAGGAAGGCTCTGTGTTAATTAATTTGGGTAAAGACTGTCTCAATCAACCCTATGACATTCATATGCCTTTCCTAATATAAATAATATCGTCTAAGGATAGCCAGAATCAACTGCCAAAATGCGTCATAATCTTCAAGGGGTTAATCATGACTCCTACGTAAAACAAAGTCAAATTGGGCTATGTAGTCGAAATATTGATGTGTGTTCGTGTTATCTAATGCATAGTAACTTAGAAAAAAAACATGTATATCATAGTAACTTAGACAAAATTATATATATCCTATAGAACGCGTGTATATAATTTCCATATTACCTAACATAATGTCGGTAATCAACATATTCTCATAATAGAGTCTTTGTTTTCTACGTCACCCAAAAGACTCATTCCTCAACACACGCCACATGGTCATTAAGGGGAGATTTCCACTTGAGGGATTTTTTTCTTGACCCCTTTCTACCTCATGGTTAGCCCCCATTGCTTTTGAGATTTTAAGACGTTTGCCCCATTATTTTGACGATTTTAAGAACTTTCAACCCATTTCTGTCAATTTTAAGACCTTTCGTGCCATTTAGGTGTCGATTTTATCCTGGCGAGCGATAGCGAGCCTGTAATTTAAGAGGAACCGGCTTTCAGCCGGGACATTTTTCTACCGAAAATGTACACATTAATCTTGAAAAGGGGTCAATGGGGCGTATTTTAAAGCTTGATGGAGGTCTAGGGAATAAACTGAATACCCGGTACCTCCCCTTAACACACATTAACTCCTCAATCATAGGGCATAATAGTATCACGTTCTGGCTATAGTTCAAACACTCCACAATTCTTCAAGGTAATACCGGGATATACTAATCTACCCTAATATAACTCTATCTTAAGGGGACAGTGGTTAATCTACCCTACTATAACTCTATCTTAAGGGGACAGTGGTTAATCTACCCTAATATAACTCTATCTTAAGGGGACAGTGGTTAATCTACCCTAATATAACTCTTAAGGGGACAGTGGTTAATCTACCCTACTATAACTCTATCTTAAGGGGACAGTGGTTAATCTACCCTACTATAACTATCTTAAGGGGACAGTGGTTAATCTACCCTACTATAACTCTATCTTAAGGGGACAGTGGTTAATCTACCCTACTATAACTCTATCTTAAGGGGACAGTGGTTAATCTACCCTACTATAACTCTATCTTAAGGGGACAGTGGTTAATCTACCCTACTATAACTCTATCTTAAGGGGACAGTGGTTAATCTACCCTACTATAACTCTATCTTAAGGGGACAGTGGTTAATCTACCCTACTATAACTCTATCTTAAGGGGACAGTGGTTAATTTACCCTACTATAACTCTATCTTAAGGGGACAGTGGTTAATTTACCCTACTATAACTCTATCTTAAGGGGACAGTGGTTAATTTACCCTACTATAACTCTATCTTAAGGGGACAGTGGTTAATTTACCCTACTATAACTATCTTAAGGGGACAGTGGTTAATTTACCCTACTATAACTCTATCTTAAGGGAACAGTGGTTAATTTACCCTACTATAACTCTATCTTAAGGGGACAGTGGTTAATTTACCCTACTATAACTCTATCTTAAGGGGACAGTGGTTAATTTACCCTACTATAACTATCTTAAGGGGACAGTGGTTAATCTACCCTAATATAACTCTATCTTAAGGGGACAGTGGTTAATTTACCCTACTATAACTATCTTAAGGGGACAGTGGTTAATCTACCCTAATATAACTCTATCTTAAGGCGACAGTGGTTAATTTCGGGTCTATTTATTTATTTACTTATTTTGTAGTTTCCTCCCTAGACCTCCATCAAACTTAAAAAGAAACATAATTTTTTTTTTTTTTTTTTAAAAGACCTCCGTCTACGTATTGTGAAAAACCTGTTATCCTCCGGCAAATTGTGGGGTTGAGTGAGTGAAGGGGGGGACAGTGAATGAAGGAGGATACATGTTTTTCATAATACGTGTTGCTATTAGATCCATTAGATCCCCCTTGTAGATTAATTTGATACATTTTTCGGTAGAACATTTGTCCTGGCTGAAGGCCGGTTCTTCCAAATTACAGGCTCACTATCGTTCGCCAGGAAAACAAATCAACACCTAAATAGCACGAAAGGTCTTAATATTGACAAAGAAATGGGGCGAAAGGTCCTAAAATCGACAAACTAGTGGGGCAAACATCTTAAGATCTGAAAACTAATGGTGCTAAACATGAGGGAGAAGGGGGTCTAGAAAACAGCCCATTTCCCCCTAGTACTTATATACATGTATTTGGATATCTTTAAGACACACATTAAGGACATTTTGTGACGAACTATCCAAAGTGGCGGGAATACCTGGTCCTAATTACCATACCCTACCTTTCCTATTCTCATTATTGCCATTAAGTATCGCTTGACCCCTTCTGTACCGGCGACGTCTTTGTTATTTGATTGCTGCTACATTTAGACGATTTTATGAAGCTTGGGAAGGATATATGGTAGCTAAAAAGATGAATTGAGACGGTCTGAAGCCTTTTATTGAGTAGAGTAAAAAAAAAAAAAAAAAAAAACACGAAAAGAAAGAACTAATAGAAGAGAAGAGAAGGACAAAGAAAAACGAAGATATAGAAATTCAACGAAAACGGGTTGGAAGGGGGGAGACTTTAAATAATGCCCGAGACCAAAGTGGAAATCCCTCAGTCAATTACGGTGCATTTTCTCACTTAGATGGGTAAAAACTTCGACCTAACTTGTCTCAATTCCCCTATTAATTTTGGATCTTCTTTATACGGGAAGAGTATGTGTGTGTGTGTGTGTGTGTATTTACCTATTTGTAGTTTACAGGAATTGAGCAGCGCTCGTGTTGTCCTGTCTTAGTTACTTTATAATCAATCCATTTTACTTAGACAAGTATCGTAATGGATATTCCCAGTTCCCAGTATTTTGGACTAACATATCATAACTTATGTTGCCCTATTTCCATATTTACTTTTATCCAACCTAGATTTGAACATGTTAATGTTCCTCCCTCTCACCACCTCCTCCTCCAAGTTGTTCCAAGTCTCTATACTCCTATATGGGAAGCTGAATTTCTTTGTGTCCTTACGACATCTGCCCTTCCTCAGCTTAAACTCGTGCCCTCTTGTCCTTCCATTATCCCTCACGAATAGATCTTCCCTATCTACTCGTTCCAAACTTTTTACTCCCTTGAACATCGTTATTAACCCCTTCAGACATATATGACGCAGAGGTTGCCAGATTAGCAATAAGAAATAGAGTTCTCTCACTCTTATAATTACCTCTCCAAAATTAGTTTTCTGCCCACAGCTAACTCAAAGACAACTGCAGAGGTTGAAGTAACTAAACTAAAGGTTTGTAAAAAAACCTGATGGTAATAAAGGCTTTAAAGTATCCCTAATAGGCTCAAAATTGCGTCATATGTCGGAGAGGGTTAAGTAGCCTCGTTCCCTTCTCTCTTTCAAGGTAGGCAGTTGTAGTGTCTTAAGTCTTTCCTCATATGTCAACTCCTTCAATCTTGGGATCTTCTTCGTTGCTATCCTTTGGACTTTCTCTAATTTGTTTATATGTTTTTTCAAATGTGGTGACCATATCACTGCTGCATATTCTAATCTTGGTCTTATCATAGTCATTATCAGTTTTCTTAACATTTCTTCATCCAAATAGTTAAATGCCACTCTCATATTGGTTATTATTCCATATGCTCCTCCAATGATCATGTTAATATGCTTCTCCGGGGATAGATCATCTTGTATTATCACTCCAAGGTCCTTCTCATGCCGTGTTTTGCCGATTATTTCAATTCCTAATTTGTACTCCCAGCTTGGCCTTATCTCACTTGTTCCCACTTCCAAAACATGACACTTTTCTGCATTGAAACTTATATTCCAGGTTTGGCTCCATCTGTGCAACTCATCTAGGTCCTTTTGAAGATCCTGACAACTTTCTATACAGGTGACATTCTTCATGATCTTAGCGTCATCCGCAAACATATTCATATGACTATTCAAGTTTTCTGGCATGTCGTTTACATAAAGTAGGAACATTATCGGACCCAACACTGATCCCTGTGGTACTCCGCTCGTCACACTCCTCCACTGTGAATATTCGTCTCGTATCGTGGTCCTCATTTCTCTTCCTATTAAAAAGTTTTCCATCCATTTTAACATCCTACCATGTACACCTCCAACAACCTGCAATTTCCACAATAACCTTTTGTGAGGCACCCTGTCAAAGGCCTTTTTCAGGTCCAGGTAAACACAGTCAACCCATCCCTCTCTCTCCTGTGTAACATCTACAACTCTGCTATAAAAGCTTAATAAATTAGATACACAAGATCTCCCTTCCCTGAATCCAAACTGTTTCTCGCTAAGCACCCCCTGTCCCTCAATGAAGTGTGTTCACTTTTTCCTTATAATTTTCTCACAAATTTTTACAAACAATGCTGGTGAGGGACACCGGTCTGTAGTTAAGCGGATTTTCTCTGTCTCCTCCTTTGTAAATTGGTACTGTTAGCTCTCTTCCATTCCACTGGCAGGTCTCCCTCATTCAGTGAAGATTTGATGATTTCATAGATTGGTTCCACTAACTCTTCCGCACATTCTTTGAGGATCCATCCAGCCACTCCATCTGGTCCCATTGATTTCCTCACGTCCAAATCCTGCATCAATTTCAGCACTTCACTTTTTGTCACTTTCATTTCAGGCATCTGTGGTGTTCTCATTTCTCTATCAGGTTCTATAAACTCCTCCTCTTTTACAAACACTGACTGAAGCTTTTCATTCATAACTTCACACAATTCTTTATCTTTCTCAGAGCTGTTTGTTCCAACTCTTAGTCTGACAATACCTTCTTTTGTTTTTATTTTTCCATTTACAAATCTATAAAATAGTTTTGGCTCATTTTTGCACTTCTCTACAATATTCCTTTCATATTTATATTGTTCCTCGTGTCGTATCTTTACGTATTCATTTCTTTTCTCCTTGTACTTATTCCAGTTATTTTCACTATGTCTCTTCCGTGCTATATTCCAGGCTCGGTTTCTTCTATCCTGTGCCTTACTACATCTTATATTGAACCATTCTTTTTCCTTCTTTACCCCTGATTGGAACCTTGGGACATATTTATGTATCCCTTCTTCATATACTTTCAGGAAAAGTCTATATTTGTCTTGAACCATTTCCAGGCTTTCTAGTTCCTTCCAATTTATACTTTGGAAATAATGTTTCAATGATTTAAAATCAGTTTTAGCATAATTGTATCTATTTATTTTATGTCCTTCATTTCTCTCCTCATTTTTTCCCAAATCCATCTCCATTTCTAAAATCTTGTGATCACTTGTGTGTGTGTGTGTGAGTGTGTGAGAGAGAGAGAGAGAGAGAGGGATGAATAATGTTTATTCATTATAAAATACATTTGAATTGAGTATAGAAAGGCGAATTTACCTACGATAAATGAAATCGGATATTTATTATAAAGCATTTTGTAGGACAGAACACTAACAAAAACTAATAGGTCAGATTTTGTCCTTATTCCATTCTGCTGTATTATTGTATTCTCTTTACTCTACCTTATATTATGACACACCCACACGCACACGCACACACACGCTCGCTCACTCACTCACTCACTCACTCACTCTCACTCACTCACTCTCTCTCTCTCCAATTTCTCATACCCCATCTCAGTCACACCCGCCTTCCATAAGACAAATAGGGTAAGTGTTTTATATGTGTAGCTGTACTCTCTCGCTCTCTCTCTCTCTCTCTCTCTCTCTCTCTCTCTCTCTCTCTCTCTCTCTCTCTCTCTCTCTCTCTCGTGCTCTGAGTCAACTTAGCTTATTCACTTCTTTTGACCAATCTGTTCTTTCAGTATATCTTTCGTCTCAGTCTCTTTATCTACTGCATAGAATAGTATCTATCTATCCATCTATCTATCTATCTATCAGCATACAGCTCTACCGTTACATCTCTCCCAACGTATGCAGACAACCCTGTATGAATAATGTCTTGTCCTCGCTCGTCTCATATAGTTATCTGTGTATCTATCTATTTATCTATCTATCTATCTATCTATCTATCTATCTATCTATCTATCTATTTAGCTCTCAGTATTTATCGACATCGTTCCATCTCTCCCAACATATGCAGACAACCCTGTATGCATAATGTCTGGTTCTCTCTCGTCTCATACCTCTGTCTACATCCCTGTTCGTATGTCTGTCTATCTAGTGAGCTATCTATCTATCTATCTATCTATCTATCTATCTATCTATCTATCTATCTATCTATCTATCTATTTATCATCTATCGGTTAGCATATATCTCCACCGTTCCATCTCTCCCAACATGCAGACAACCCTGTATGAATAATGTCTCGTCCTTACTCGTCTCATATAGTTCTCTGTGTAGGTGTGTATCTATATGTCTATCTATCTATCTATCTATCTATCTATCTATCTACCTATTTATCTATCTATATATCTATCTATCTGTGTATCTATCTGTCTGTCTATCTCTCAGTTTGTCAGCATATATCGCCACCGTTCCATCTCTCCCAACATATGCAGACAACCCCGTATGAATAATGTTTCTTCCTTCGCTCGGCTCATATCGTTTTCTGTGTAGGTGTGTATCTGTCTATTTATCTATCTATCTATCTATTTCTCTGTCAGTCTATATCTCCGCCGTTCCATCTCTCCCAAACAACACCCGTATGAACAATGTCTCGTCCTTCGCTCGTCTCATGTAAATTATTTTAGATTATCAGTATCTATCTGTTTATTTATATAGTATCTATGTATCTTTCTTTCAATCTATCTATCTATCCATCTACCTACCTATCTATCTATCTATCAGTCTATATATCCGTCGTTCCATCTCTCCCAAACAACCCCCGTATGAATAATGTCTCGTCCTTCGCTCGTCTCATATAAAATGCAAGATTCCACCCAACAGATTTCTTCCTCCCCCCCCCCCCAAGACCCCCACCCGAACTCCGGTAAATATGCAAATAGATGACGGTGATGATGATGATGATGATGATGTGGGAAGGGCTCGGTGTCTTTGTTTGTATTTGTTTATATTATATTTATTTATTTTTTAAGATTCGTGTTTTTTTAGGGGAGTAATTTTTCGTGTGTGTTTTGTGAAAGTTGGGTTCGGGGAGGTTAAGGGAGGGGGGGGGGGGGGGTGAGAGAGAGAGAGAGATTTGTGAAATTTGGGTTCGGTGAGGTTAAGTAGAGAGAGAGCTACATAGAGCTACATAGATACACAGACCACACAGACCTCAAGGTCCTTACTAGGCAGTCTGGCCTTACAAACTATAATATGCATATATGCATATATACACATACACACATACACATACATACATATACATATACATATATACATATATATACATATATATACACATACATATACACATACATACATACACACATATATATACAGTATATATATACATACTGTACAGTGCACACACATACATATACATACATTTTTTTTTTTTTTTTTTTTTTTTTTTTTTTTTTTCATTCATATCACCCCAGCCCTCTGCAGATAGAGGTCAAGCCTTCCCTTGAAGGCGTTTATTGTGTCGCTCTCCACCACTCTCGCTGGTAGTTTATTCCACTCTGTCGCCACACTGTAGGTGAAGAAACTCTTTGTGACATCTAGGTTTGCCTTTTTGGTTTTTAATTTCATTCCATTTCCGCGAGTTTGATTAGTATTGTTTAATGTGAATAGTGCATTTACATCGACTTTGTCGAAACCTTTTAGTATCTTAAAGCACTCAATAAGCTGACCCCTCAACCTCCTCTTTTTTAATGAGAACAGGTTCAATCGTTTAAGTCTTTCTTCATATGGTTTATTTCTTAATGAGGGTATCATCTTCGTCGCTCTACGCTGTACTGACTCGAGTCTTACAATGTCCTTGATCAGATAAGGTGACCAGAACTGCACACCATATTCAAGGTGGGGCCTCACCATACTTTTGAACAGTGGCACTATTACGTTTTCATGTTTATATGTAAATTTTCGTTTAATAAAGCCCAATGCTATGTTTGCCTTATTTGCAGCTGCTATACATTGGTCGGAAGTTTTTAGGTTTTCAGATATTAGTACCCCTAGGTCTTTTACTACCGTTGCGGTTTTTATTTGTTTGCCATTCATTTCGTATTTGTATTTCATATTTCTGCTACCAACCTGCAGCACCTGACATTTATCGACATTGAAGGGCATCTGCCATTTTTTCGACCACTCTGATATCTTGTTTAAATCAGATTGCAACGCATTTCTATCATCTTCGTTCAGGACTGTATTTCCTATTTTTGTATCGTCGGCGAATTTGGAAATGGTGTTGTTTACCCCTACATCGATATCGTTAATGTAAATGAGAAACAGGACCGGTCCAAGGACTGAACCCTGTGGAACTCCACTAGTGACAGGCTCCCACTCCGATTCCACTCCATTTATCACCACTCTCTGTCTTCTGTCCGTAAGCCAATTTTTTATCCAAGAATGAATTTCACCTTTGATACCTATCCTCTCCAGTTTAGCCAATAGTTTTCGGTGAGGCACCTTGTCGAAAGCTTTTTGAAAGTCCAAGAAGATTATATCTAGTGATTTCGTCATGTCGTTATATGTGAATAGTTTGTTATAAAATTCAATCAAATTTGTTAGGCATGACTTATTTGATCTAAAGCCGTGTTGACTATTTTTGATTAGGTTGTTTGATTCGAGGTAATCTACAATCTTATCTCTAATGATTTTTTCCATGATTTTTCCTACAATTGAAGTTAGGCTAATTGGTCTGTAATTACTCGCTTTGGCCTTGCTACCCTTCTTGTATATCGGCGTAATGTTCGCATCTTTCCAATCACTCGGTACAATCCCCTGTAGTAGTGATAAGTTAAATAGTTGTGTCAGGGGTTTTGCTATTTCGTCCTTGACATTCTTAATTATTTTCGGGTGGAGCATGTCGGGTCCCGGGGTCTTATTTACATTTAAATTACTCAATTTGCTTTGTACTTCGGTAACACTGATGGTGAAATCTCCTATCTCATGAGTTGAGGTGTTATTTTCAAGGGTATGATCGATAATTTCTTCTGTGAAAACTGAGCCAAAATATTTGTTGAGCAGATTTGCCGTGTTTGTGTCGCCTGTTATTGTCTGGCCATCTTCTATTAGCGGTCCGATTCCGCTTTTGATCTGTTTATTTTTGTTTACGTAACTGTAGAATTTTTTGGGGTTTGTGGCACTTTCTCTGGCAATAGTCATTTCGTAATTTTGTTTGTTCGCCCTAATTATTTTTTTCACTTCCCTTCTACTATTTTTGTACAAGTTTTTAATTACTTCAGTGTTTGTGTTATTTTTTACAAGTTTGTGGAGTTGATTCCTTTTCCTTATTGCCTTGCCAATGTCTCTACTGTACCAAGGGGGCATACTTGATTTCGTACTACGTTTTGGTTTCATGGGTACAAATTGTTTATGCGCTTCTGTAATTGTAGACTTAAAATGTCCCCATAGTTCATTTACTTCGTTTATATTTATGAGGTTTGAGTGTATGTTTGATAGCGATTCCTTAAGTCCGTCATAATTTGCGTTTTTGAAGTCCGAAACCATTCCTGTTGTTTTTACTGAGGAATATTTGCTTATAACGTTGATTCTTAAGATTTTATGATCGGACGTTGCCAGATGTTCACCTACATCCAGGTTTGATAATAAATTTTCTTGGGTAGTGATTACGAGGTCTAGTATATTCCTGTCTCGCGTCGGCTGTTTTACGTGTTGAGTCAAAAATTGTCCTGGATGAAGCTTGTCATTAGGCGTGACTCAGCATTTTTTCCGGTCGTGGTATTCCAGTCAATTAGGGGGAGGTTATAGTCACCTAGTAAAACTGTTTCGTCGGAATTAAGGGTTTTCTCTAGTATTTCATAAAAAATTGTATCATCGGCAACAGTTAGTCTCGGTGGTCGGTACGCTGTAGTGATATTTAAGTTCATGTTTTTTGTATTTATTTTGACGCACACTATTTCTGCATTACTTTCGGGGAGAGTCACCTCGACTGGGTTTAAGTAGGTTGCAACGTACATTGCAACCCCCCCTCTTTGTTTTCCATTGTTACGGTCTTTATGAAAAAATTTATATGGCTCTATGTGATATTCATGAAGTAGATCTTTATTTTTAAGGTTCAGATGTGTTTCCGTTATACAAATAACGTCAACTTTCTCATTTAATAACAGACATTTGAGTTCGTCTATTTTGTTTCTTATTGAGCAGGCATTTATGGATATTATTTTTATATCATTTCTCTCAGCATGCGCTGGATTTGTTTTTCTTATTGGTGAGGATGGGTTTGGGGTTATGACTTGAAGCCGCGGCGGGTTGTCAAATTCATTCAGTTGGTTGGGTTGGCTTGGATGGGGTTGGGTGGGGTTGTTTAGTTTGTTTTGTGGTTCAGGTAGGTAAGTTTTCGCAACTTGTGGGCCATTGGGGTTGACGGTTTCCTTTAAATGGTTGTGATGGACTTCTAAGGGTTGGGTGGGGTTATTTATTTCTCTTAACTGTGCGGGTGGAGTTTGATTGGGTGGGGTTTTGGGAGGGCTTTTCCGGGGGTAGCGATATCAATACTCAGAGGAGTCTATTAGCATAGTTATTTCTCGGTCCTGACTGGCGTTGTTTTCGTGGGCAATGTAGGTTGCTTGATTTAGGGTGTCACTCATGTGCTGAACGCCTTTTTCTGATAAATGAATGCCATCTCCGTTGTACAGGGACGAGTTCCCTACAAAGGTGGTCCAATTGTCCACATACAGTACCTTCTCTTGTTCGCACATGACCTTGACTGCGTTGTTAATTTCTATGGCTCTATTTTGTCCGTATGAGCTTGTTTTAATCCGGGGTATGACGCCGCTTACCACACATTTCGTGGTCTTCCTTTTCATGACTTTAATTAGGTTCTCAAAATCTTTTTCTATGGTCTTAATTGGGGCCTTACCTCCGTCAAAGCAGTCATTTGAGCCAACATTGACGACTACACAGGTGCCTCTGGTATGGCGGAGTTAGTTATGTCTTTCAGGATATGTTCGACTTTACCGCCTGGAATGACCTTTACTGACCTTTTTCCTCTGTTCTTGGTGGCAAAGGCAGCTCCTTGACCTCGCATGAGACTGTCACCATATACTAGGGTGAGTTTCTCCTTCCCGCTGACTCCGTGATTTGATGGTTTCGTTGTTTTCCTGTCAGGAGTTTTCTTGCCTTTCGAGCTTGCTTTCACGTGGTCAGTTACCTCGTGTGCAAATCTGTTTTTGATGGGGTTACCTGGTGTCGCTTTTCCATTCCCATTCCCATTCACGTGGTCAGTTACCTCGTGTTCGTTGTTTTCGGCGAGAACAGCAAATCTGTTTTTGAGAGAGAGAGAGAGAGAGAGAGAGAGAGAGAAGTGAGGGGGGTGTATGTTGCTTCGTAATGTTATGAATATTTTGACATTTTCAAATCATAATTTAAATCATCTACTTTATTAAAGCGGAGTAGATTACGTGATCATCGTCGTCTGTCTGTTTGTCGCCAGATATTAAACCCTTCAGTACCGGTGATGTCCTCTTCATCATATTCTGGCAACTATTAGACGATTTTATCCAGCGTAGGAAGGACGTATACAGATGAAAAAAGCTGCAGAGTATCCGAATTAATCCGTTTAGCTACCGTATTCTTCCGAAGCGCCGTGAAATCGTCTCAATGTTAGCTGAAATCTAAACAGAAAAGTCATTACCGGTAATGAAAGGGTTAAGCATTTTTTGTTATTAGATTTCAGTGACAATTGGGGGGCGCCTGAATATAAACACCATTTGAGGAGGAGCACTTTATCGGGGGAATAGTTACAACCTTGGCTATTAGATTTCAGTGACAATTGGGGGGTACCTGAATATAAACACCATTTGAGGAGGAGCACTTTATCAGGGGAATAGTTACAACCTTGGCTATTAGATTTCAGTGACAATTGGGGGGTACCTGAATATAAACACCATTTGAGGAGGAGCACTTTATCAGGGGAATAGTTACAACCTTGGCTATTAGATTTCAGTGACAATTGGGGGGTACCTGAATATAAACACCATTTGAGGAGGAGCACTTTATCAGGGGAATAGTTACAACCTTGGCTATTAGATTTGGTCGGGAATTTAGTTGTTTTCGTATTGATTTAAGTTTTCAGAAATATAGCTTCTGCAGGATCCGAATGGTTGGTTTACTTTTCTTAAGGGGAGATGGGCGTATATATTTGCGCCTTAATATATTTTTTTATTATTTTTAAAGTTTTCTCCCTAGACTTCCACCAAGTTTAAAAAAACACACACCCATGACCCTCCTTCAAGACAAATTTGTACATTTAAAAAAAGATCCCGGCCAAAGGCCGGTTCCTCTTAAATACAGGCTCGCTATCGCTCGTCAGGAAAAAATCAACTCCTGAATGACCGTAAAGTCTTAATATTGCCAAAGAAATGGGGCGAAAGGTCTTAAAATCGCCAAGCTAATGGGCCGAACATCTAAAAATCTGAAAACTAATGTGGCTAAACATGAGGCAGAAAGGGGACCAGAAAAACGACCCATCTCCCCTTAAAGTGCCGCACAAACCTACTTGGGGGGGGGGGGGGGTTCCATGGCATTGAAGCTCCAAGATGAGCGTGGTTGACAAGATTACCGTCAAGGGATGATGGGTCGTTTTTCTGGTCCCCTTTCTCCCTCGTGTTAAGTCTCATTTGTTTTGAGATTTTAAGACTTTCGTTCCACTAGTATGGTGATTTTTTAATACCTTTCACCCCATTTCGTTGTCAATTTTAAGACCTTTCGTACTATTTAGGTGTCGATTTTTTCCTGGCGAGCGAAAGCGAGCCTGTAATTTTAAGAGAAACCGGTCTTTGGCCGGGACATTTTTCTACCGTAAAATGTTCAAATTTATCTTGAAGGGGGCTCTAGCGGTCGTTATTTTTCCTCCGCGGAATTCACTAGCGCTGAGAACGTTTTAACCCCTTCTGTACCGGCGACGTCTCTTTCATTTTATTCTAGCTATAAGTATACGATTTTCTGCAGTTTCAAAAGGGCCTGCAGCAATTAACAACCTTCGAACTATCTCACTTAACCCTTTTCACTACCACAGATGCTTCTTAAACTCCACAACATCGTCTAAATATAGCTACAATAATAACAAAAAGACATCCTGATACAGAAGGGGTTAACACACAATGTTACTCTAGATGGGACGTTACAAATGCCGCTATACTATGTTCCATTTCACAGAGGCGTCGGTAATGAAAAGACAACCTAAATACATTCACCAGCCTGACCTCTTGGTTTTGAGCCAGGCATTCTACTAATTACACCACGGACACCCCCCCCCCCCGACCTGTAACTTACTCAAGTGTTTTTTTATCATTCTTCATTACACATTGACAGTCACAGTAAAAAAATAAGCAGAAAAAAATCGCCTGTCACATAGTCAACAACAACTAACATTTACCCATGAATATATACAATCAATACGACACAATCAATACCTCACAATCAAACAACACTATCAATACCTCACAATCAAACAACACTATCAATACGACACAATCAATACCTCACAATCAAACAACACTATCAATACGACACAATCAATACCTCACAATCAAACAACACTATCAATACGATACAATCAATACCTCACAATCAAACAACACTCAATACAACACAATCAATACCTCACAATCAAACAACACTATCAATACGACACAATCAATACCTCACAATCAAACAACACTATCAATACAACACAATCAATACCTCACAATCAAACAACACTATCAATACGACACAATCAATATCTCACAATCAAACAACACTATCAATACAACACAATCAATACCTCACAATCAAACAACACTATCAATACGACACTATCAATACCTCACAATCAAACAACACTATCAATACGACACAATCAATACCTCACAATCAAACAACACTATCAATACAACACAATCAATACCTCACAATCAAACAACACTATCAATACAACACAATCAATACCTCACAATCAAACAACACTATCAATACGATACAATCAATACCTCACAATCAAACAACACTATCAATACAACACAATCAATACCTCACAATCAAACAACACTATCAATACCTCACAATCAAACAACACTATCAATACGATACAATCAATACCTCACAATCAAACAACACTATCAATACAACACAATCAATACCTCACAATCAAACAACACTATCAATACGACACAATCAATACCTCACAATCAAACAACACTATCAATACGACACAATCAATACCTCACAATCAAACAACACTATCAATACGACACAATCAATACCTCACTATCAAACAACACTATCAATGCGACACAATCAATACCTCACAATCAAACAACACTATCAATACGATACAATTAATACCTCACAATCAAACCACTATCAATACGACACAATCAATACCTCACAATCAAACACTATCAATACGACACAATCAATTCCTCACAATCAAACAACACTATCAATACGACACAATCAATACCTCACAAGCAAACAACACTATCAATACGACACAATCAATACCTCACAAGCAAACAACACTATCAATATGACACAATCAATACCTCACAATCAAACACTATCAATACAACACAATCAATACGACACAATCAATACCTCACAATCAAACAACACTATCAATACGACACAATCAATACCTCACAATCAAACAACACTATCAATACGACACAATCAATACCTCACAAGCAAACAACACTATCAATACGACACAATCAATACCTCACAAGCAAACAACACTATCAATATGACACAATCAATACCTCACAATCAAACACTATCAATACGACACAATCAATACGACACAATCAAACAACACTATCAATACGACACAATCAATACCTCACAATCAAACAACACTATCAATACGACACAATCAATACCTCACAAGCAAACAACACTATCAATACGACACAATCAATACCTCACAAGCAAACAACACTATCAATATGACACAATCAATACCTCACAATCAAACACTATCAATACGACACAATCAATACGACACAATCAATACCTCACAATCAAACAACACTATCAATACGACACAATCAATACCTCACAATCAAACAACACTATCAATACGACACAATCAAACAACACTATCAATACGACACAATCAATACCTCACAAGCAAACAACACTATCAATATGACACAATCAATACCTCACAATCAAATACTATCAATACGAAACAATCAATCCGACACAATCAATACGTCACAATCAAACAACACTATCAATACAACACAATCAATACCTCACAATCAAACACTATCAATATGACACAATCAATACGACACAATCAATACCTCACAATCAAACAACACTATCAATACGACACAATCAATACCTCACAATCAAACAACACTATCAATACGACACAATCAATACCTCACAATCAAACACTATTAATATGACACAATCAATACGACACAATCAATACAACACAATCAAACCTCACAATCAAACAACACTATCAATACGACACAATCAATACCTCACAAACAATACCTCACAATCAATACGACACAATCAATATGACACAATCAATACCTCACAATCAAACACTATCAATATGACACAATCAATACGACACAATCAATACGTCACAATCAAACAACACTATCAATACGACACAATCATTACCTCACAATCAAACACTATCAATACGACACAATCAATACGACACAATCAATACGTCACAATCAAACAACACTATCAATACGACACAATCAATTCGATACAATCAATACATCACAATCAATACGACACAATCATACGACACAATCAATACGTCACAATCAATACGATACAATCAATACGTCACAATCAATACGTCACATCAATATGACACAATCAATATGACACAATCAATACGTCACAATCAATACGTCACAATCAATACGACACAATCAATACGATACAATCAATGTGTCACAATCAATACATCACATTCAATACGACACAATCAATACCTCACAATCAAACAACACTATCAATACGACACAATCAATACGACACAATCAATACGACAATCAATATGTCACAATCAATACGACACAATCAATACGACGCAATCAATACGACGCAATCAATACGACACAATCAATACGTCACAATCAATACGTCACAATCAATATGATACAATCAATACGACACAATAAATACGATACAATCAATATGACACAATCAATACGTCACAATCAATACGATACATCAATACGACACAATCAATACGACACAATCAATACGTTACAATCAATACGATACAATCAATACGACACAATCAATACGACACAATCAATACGACACAATCAATACGATACAATCAATACGACACAATCAATATGACAATCAATGTGACACAATCAATATGACAATCAATGCGACACAATACATACGACACAATCAATAGTACACAAACAATAGGACACAATCAATACTATACAATCAATACGACACAATCAATACGATACAATCAATACGAAACAATCAATATGACAATCAATGCGTCACAATGAATGCGACACAATCAATATGACAATCAATGCGACACAATACATACGACACAATCAATAGGACACAATCAATAGGACACAATCAATACTATACTATCAATATGACACAATCAATATGACAATCAATATGACACAATCAATACGACAATCAATACTATACAATCAATATGACACAATCAATACATCACAATCAATACATCACAATCAATACATCACAATCAATACATCACAATCAATATGTCACAAGCACCAACTTCACTCTCAATCACAAACACAGACACCACCAACAAAAATCACTAATAGCATCAACCACCACAAAAAAGGGCGGATGCCCGACCCCGAAAGGGGTTGAAATAGGGGAGCTATCCCCCCGCCAAAGGCGGCTTTCTAGGGCCTTTCCTAGCTGATGCTGAGAGGATTGGGTTCTAGTCATGTGGGCTGGTCTATCAGAGTGAGAACTGAGCGATCTCTGCCATACCCATAGCTTACTCTGACTGTTCCTTTAACTTATATATTTTCTAGATCTCAAGTGACGGCGTCTTTTCCGTGGATTGACCTCCCAATCTACCAAGATTGGAAGCCAAAGCGTCACATTTTTCCCTTGCCCCTCAACTTTCTCTTCATAATTGCTGAGGGGCACAGGGCCCTGGGTGGGGCTTTGGTTTCCCGGGCGTTTCCGCACCCTCCTCAGCTCCCCGCCATGGAGTGGCTTCGGTCACCCAGGCTTTATTGTGGTCGGCAGGAAGGGTTCTGTGGGGGCGCTCGGTTATGGCCTTGGAATTGCTCGGGGCCTTGGGGCTGTTCGGCCAGGCAGCTTGGGGAACAACAACAACAACAACAACAACCACCACAAAAAAAAAGAAAAAAAAAAAAACACATCACAATAGCCATTAGCCAAAAAATAACCACTGCCACAAGAAAATCACAACCAACACAACAACAACAACCACAACAACAAGCAACCATCAACCACCAGAATATTCATCAGCTCCAATATAACCACAACTACCACAAAAACGGTTCAACCAACCAAAACAACAACCAGTACTTACAACTACCACAAGAAGGGACCATTAACCAACACAACCAACAACCACAACAGCAAGCAACCATCAACCACCATAATACCGGTACTCATCAGCTCCAATATAACCACAACTACCACAAAAACGCCACAAGCAACCAACACAACAACCAGTATTTACAACTACCACAAGAAGGGACCATCAACCAACACAACCAACAACCACAACATAAAGGATCCGCCAACCAACATACCAACCAATATTACAACCAACCAGCACATTAACCACAACCACCACATAAAGGAACCATCAACCAACACAACAACCAAATAACAAGCAACCAACATAACAACCAACCAACATCACCACAACCAACAAAAAGGAACCATCAACCAATATCACGACAATCAATATCACAACCAACCAACATCACAACCAACCACCACCCCAAAAATAAATCCTGAACCACAGCAACCAAAGCAGCAGTCACAACAACCAACAACAACCCCAAAAATGAACCCTCAACCACAACAACCAACATCACAACCACCGCATAAAGGAACCATCAACCAACATCACGACAACCAATATCACAACCAATAACCACCACAAAAATGAACCTTCAACTACAACAACCAAACCAGCATCCACAACCACCAACATCACGACAACCGATATCACAACCAATACCCACCACATAAAGGAACCATCAACCAACATCACGACAACCAATATCACAACCAACCAACAACCACCACATAAAGGAACCCTGAACCACAACAACCAAACCAGCATCCACAACAACGAACATCTCCACCAACAACCCAAACATAAAGGAACCATCAACCAACATCACGACAACCAACATCACACCCAACAACCACCCCAAAAATGAACCCTCAACCACAACAACCAAACCATCATCCACAACAACCAACATCACAACCAACAAAAAGGAACCATCAACCAACATCACGACAACCAACATCACAACCAACAACCACCCCAAAAATGAACCCTCAACCACAACAACCAAACCATCATCCACAACAACCAACATCACAACCAACGAAAAGAAACCATCAACCAACATCACAAACAACCAACAATCACCCCCAAAATTAACCCTGAACCACAACAACCAACATCCCAACCGGAGCGAGGCGAACATGAGAGACAGAGCCGCGGTCTTGTGGTCTCGTGAGGGGCGGGATAATTATCTCGTGTGGGGAGCTGGACTAGTGCTGCTGCTGGTGGTGGTGGTGGTGATGGTGGTGGTGGTGCTGGTGAGTGGTGATTGTGGTGGTGATGGTAGGGGGGGGGGGGTGAGTGGTGGTGGTGCTAGTGGTGATGGTGAGTGGTGGTGAGTGGTGATTGTGGTGGTGATGGTAGGGGGGGTGGTGATGGTGGTGGTGCTAGTGGTGATGGTGAGTGGTGATTGTGGTGGTGATGGTAGGGAGGGGTGGTGATGGTGCGAGGTGGTGTTGATGGTGGCTGTGGTGATGGTGTTAGTGGTGAGTGGTGGTGATGGTGTTGGTGAGTGGTGGTGCATGTGGTGATGATGGTGGTGCTTGCGGTGGTGGTCATGATGCTAGTGGTGATGGTGGTGGTGAGAGGTGGAGAGTGGTGTTAGTGGTGGATAGTGGTAATGGTGTTGACGGTGGTAGTGGTAATGGTGGTGATGATATTGGAGAGTGGTACATAAGACTAGTGGTGGTGAGGTGGTGGTGACGTTGCTGGAGAAATATACAAGTCCAGGTTCGATGTGGTGGTGATATAGTGATGAGGGTGGATGTTATTGATTGTACTTGTTGTTGTTGTTGTGGTCGTGTTGGTGAAGGGTTGCGATAATTGCTGGGATAGTTATTGGATTCACCCTTTCAAAAGATCCGATTACGCATTTCTTTTCTGTTTTCTGGATAATATTAGACGATGGTATTCATATTAGGAAGGGTATATAGAAGTCAGGGGGGTAAAGACTATCTGTCTTCACCCTTATGATTCCCACAGTTCCTTCTAAAACTGTCTAAAATCGCCTAATGATATCCATAATACTCTCAAAATGCGCCATAAACCTGAAAGGGTTAAGTGGGAGATGAAAATGGTGATGGTTGTGGTGGTTGTGATGAAGAAAAGTGGTGATGATGATGATGGTTGTGATGAAGAGAAGTGGTGATGGAGGAGTTGATTAGTGATGAAGTGGAGGATTGAGATGGAATTTCGATAGTGATATTGAGGAATGGTGGTGATGGTGATGCAATTTTGGTTATGTTGATGGAGTGGTGGTGATGTGGAGGATATAAAAGAAGAAAATAATGAACTGTTGAATCTAGTTAAGGGGGCCCACCACGTTTTTTTTTTTTTAAATCTTTCTCTCTCCCTCTCTCTCTGGGCTGTATCCATTCGGCCCCATTCAGTCTACTGTTTTAAGATGTTTATCCCCATCCAGGTGTCGATTTTTTTCGTGGCAACCGGTAGCGAGCCAGCATATTTTTGAAAATGTGTTTAACAGCAGGCTAAATGTGTGCATTTTTCGATAGACAAATTTCTCCGGCGAAGCCGGATTTCTCCATACAATGCTGGCTCGCTTTCGCTCGCCATGAAGATATCGACACCTGGAAGGGGATAAACGTCTTAAAACAATTGGCTGAATGGGGCCGAATGGATACAAACCAGAGAAAGAGAGAAAAGGAGAGAACAAAAGCAGGTCACCCCCCTTAATTGCAATTAGGTTGAATTAAAATCATATGGATGCAGAGGGGAAGGTGGGGAGATGAAGGATGATTTTAGAACAATATTGGCTTTGATAACAAGGGGAGTAACATTTTGGCGACTAATAGAGTATATAAATTAATAATAATATTAACCCTTTGAGTACCAGCGACGTCTGTTACATTTTTATTCAAGATATATTTAGACGATATATATATTATGTAGCTTAGGACAAATCTGTGGTAGTTGAAATGGTAGGAGGAGATAGTTTGAAGCCTTATTATTGCTAGAGGTCCTTACTAAGCTGAATACAATCGTCTAATAGTTGCCAGAATACGGTGAAAAAGACGTCACTGGTACTGTACGGGTTAAGAGTATAGTGGTTATAATGACAGACTAAAACCACTAAATTATCGCACACTGGTTTCCTCATGATACCTTTAACGATATGAATGAGTTAGGATAGCATAGTCCGTTAATTCTAGGTTGGGCAGAAATCGTAACCTCTCTAACTCAAAAAGGACTAGAGTAATCGAACTATTTTTTCTACCAAATAGGAAGACTTGGCCAGGGAATAGGCGTGGCAATTTACAGCTCATTTGCTCTAGCCCTTTTTGAGTTACAGAGGTTAGAGGTTACGATTTCTGCCCTCCCTAGATTGAACGGACTATAGCAAGGATATTCGAAGACTACACCCTGTTCATTAGAGATTGGCCAAAAATCCCAACCCCAACCTCTCATAACTAAAAAACGGCTTCAATAAACGAGGTAATACTTCTACCATTTGGGAAGAGTCAACCAGGCAATAGGTGTAGAAATTTACAGCTCATTTCCTCTAGCCCCCTTTTTTTTTTTTCCTAGATGTGGGTTCGGGGATTTCTGGCCTACCTATAATGAACGTGGTATAGCAATTGAGTCTAATGTTAGTACAAAGGGAATCGAACAACAACAGGTTCAGCGACCCCTGTTCTTAGAAGTAGGCAGAGTAACAAGTGCTGAGGGCAAGGGGGGGGGGGGATACCTTCTTACGTTCGTATTGCTCTTATGTTCTTATTAGTCAGTTGGGCCTATAATTGGGCCTTATAATTAGGGTTGGGTGTGAGAGGGGTATGCCTTGTGTGGGCCAATCGGCTTCCTGCAGACTCCCATTTTCTTATTTTCCGGTTGTTGTTGTTGTTGTTGTTGCCCAGGCTGTCTGGCCGAACAGCCCCAAGGTCTCGAGCAAGGCCAAGGCCATAAACGAGTGCCCCCACAAAATCCTCCCTGCTCACCACTAACAAAGCCCGGGTGACCGAAGCCACTCCAAGGCAGGGAGCTGAGGAGGGTGCGGAAACGCCCGGGAAACCAAAGCCCCACCCAAGGCCCTGTGCCCCTCAGCAATTATGAAGGGAAAGTTGAGGGGTAAGGGAAAAATGTGACGCTTTGGCTCCCAATCTGGCAACTTCTAGGTTGGCAGTAGGGAGGTCAATCCACGGAAAAGACGCCGCCACTTGAGATCTAGAAGATATATAAGTAAAAGGAACAGTCAGAGTAAGCTATGGGTATGGCAGAGATCGCTCAGTTCTCACTCTGATAGACCAGCCCATCACCACATGACTAGAACCCAATCCTCTCAACATCAGCTAGGAAAGGCCCTAGAAAGCCGCCTTTGGCGGGGGGATAGCTCCCCTATTTCAGCTCCTTTCGGGGTTGGGCACCCGCCCTTATTTTCCGGGAGATAGAAAGAGTCGCGGAAGAGGGTTAATATGGGCTTGATGGAAGGCAAAGGGGCTGGGAGTTGTAATAATAAAGCTAATACTAATGATAATGATAAAAATAATAATAATAATGACAAATAAAATATATAATAATAATAATAATAATAATAATAATAATAATAACAACAATAAAGATAATAATAATAATAATAATAACAACAATAAAGATAATAATAATAATAATAATAATAATGATGGGGGAAGTGGAAGGGAAGGATCGTGGGAGGGTTAATAAGCGGTAATAGGATACAAATGGTGGGGCAAGGGGTTGTGAGAGGGAGGGTAAGGGTTCGTACAGGGAGGGAGGCATGGGCTAGCAGGGTCACAGAGAAGCAAGAGTGGGCAAGAGAGATCATGTGGGGTATAATCTATTTATTTATTTCACTCCCAACACCAAACACCTCCCAATGAAATATACAAGATCGTAAATATGGGCACGGGAGGGGTATAGTTCGTGAGAGGAGGGGGTAAGACACTCGTACTGAAGGAAAGATGGCTTACGTAAGGAACAAGAAGAGCCGTATAGAGGGAGGGAAAGGTACTGCAAATCATGTAAGGGTATGTACTGGTCCAAAATCCAAAAGAGTGACAGGTTAAAGGAAGGGTATTCCGCTCCTGAAGAGTGACAGGTAAAGGGCTGGAATACAGGGTCGTATGTATAGGGCTGGAATACAGGGTCGTATGTATAGGGCTGGAATACAGGGTCGTATGTAAAGACAGATGAATTATATAGGGGCAAGAGAGGTCGTAGTTTAGAGTAATAAAGGAGATCATGGAGGAGAGTAAGGCATCGCGAAGTATGACCGAGAAGGGGGTCGTGATTTTAAGAGAGTCACTTGTGCAAAAGGGGAAGTTGGATAATATAGGAGGCCAGAAAGAGAAGAAGAGGGATTATGTAGGGATTGTAGGGGGCAGAAGGATTATGTAGGGATTACAGGGGGCCAGGAGGAGGAGGAGAGGGATTATGTATGGATTGTAGGGGGGCAGAAGGATTATGTATGGATTGTAGGGGGGCAGAAGGATTATTTAGGGATTATAGGGGGGCAGAAGGAGGATCAGAGGGATTAGGTGGGGATTATAGAGGGCAGAGGGATTATGTAGGGATTATAGGGGGCCAGGAGGAGTAGGAGAGGTATTATGTAGGGATTATATGGGGGCAGAGGGATTATGTAGGGTTTATAGGGGGCCAGGAGGAGAGGGATTATAGGGGGCAGAGGGATTATATAGGGATTATAGGGGGCAGAGGGATTATGTAGGGATTATAGGGGGCAGAAGGAGGAACAGAAGGATTATAGGGGGCAGCGGGATTATGTAAGGATTATAGGGGGTCAGAAGGAAGAGCAGAGGGATTATGTAAGGGATCAAAAGGTCATGTGAAAGGCAATGATAGCAGAAGAGGTCATAAGAGGGATATGGAAGTCGTTCAAAAGGGAAGATACATTTTCCATTGAGCAAGAGAAGTGGTAGCACAGGGAAATAAGGACCGTGTATAGAAGTGCTAACAAAAATGGCACAATCTCTACACTATCGCTCTACATGGCTCAAATCTACAGACTATCGCTAGAATTTCAAGTCGCTAGATGTAAAAATGTGCCTCTAGATCGGTAAATACCTCTAGATCTAGCGGAAAAGTAGCTAAATTGACAACACTAGCCGTGAGTGAGTAGTGGGAGAGAGAGTTGTTCTAAGAGGATATTTGGATGAATGAGATCAAATGGATCACATAGAGGTTCAAGGGGTCATGAAAGGGACAAGGTAGTTCTCCAAGAGTGTCGTTCAAAGAGGAAGCTAGATTTAAGATGGGAATAGGAGGGACAAAAGGAGTGTCGTTCAAAGAGGAAGCTAGATTTAAGATGGGAATAAGAGGGTCGTAGCACAGAGTAGGGACAAGAGAGTCGTTCAGAGGGTCAACGAGTGGGCTATAGCTGTTCAAAGAGGAAGCCCGATTATGTAGGGGGTAAGTTGGGTCGTCTCGAAGAGGGGAGTACATTATCAAATAGAGGATTGGAGAGTCACGAAGGGGGGGAGGGGGGGGGGGGGAGGGAAGGGGGAAGGAGGAGGGGGGGGGGGAAGGGGAGGAAGATGGCAAGATGGGGGAGGGGGGGGGGGGAGGGAAGGGAAAAGGGCACGATGGGGGGCAAGGGGAGGGAGAGCAAGAGGGGGGGGGGGGGGGGGAGGCAGGGAAGGCAGAAGGGCAAGATGGGGCAATGCTAAGGAGATTAGGAGAGATCACAAGATTAGGGGGGGGGGAGGGGAGGGGGCAGGGAAGGGAAGAGGGCAATATGGGGGGCAAGGGGAGGGACATGGGGGGAGGAGGAGGGGGGGGGGGGAGAGGGCAAGATGGGGAGCCAGGGAAAGAAAAAGGGCAAGGGGAAGGAGAGGAGGGGGAGGGGGAGGGGAGGGAAGAAAGTGGGCAAGATGGGGGGCCAGGGAAAGGAAAAGGGCAAGAAGAGGGAGATGAGCGGGGGGGGGGGGCGGGGGGGGCTGATGACCAACGTTACGACACCAGAGGGAATCGTGTGCTTACCAGGATAAATGTAGGGCTCCCGCAACACTAGATCGACCCCCTCCTCCCCTCCATCCACACACCTTATTTTTTCACTTACAGCAATACAGCCTTTTTGTGCTGGGGGCTGGGGGGAGGAGGAGGGGGTTTGGTGGGAGCAGTAGATGGATTGTTGGTTAGTTAGTTTGTTGTTTATAGCTTTGGTGTGTGTGTGTGTGTGTGTGTTATTCACTTGCTTGTTCGTCAAGGGGAATCCACGCAATGCGAGCTAAGCTCATTATTATCGCGCCTCCTTAACTGGGAATGTATTGCGTGAAATGCATGTTAAGTGTTTATGTATCGTTGGAATGGCTGTGGATGTGTGTGTAGTCTGTATTTTAGCCGATTGGCGACATCTGGAAACGAAGGCTTAGGGTTAATCTGTACGGTACCATTCTCACTACGGTACCAGTCTCACCCGAAGGCTTAGGTTGACCAGTAGCTTAGGTTGACCAGTACGATACCCATCTCACCTTGTAACCGATCACCAACCCCAGATGGGACGTCACAACTTCGTCCACTTACACCAGGTTCCTATTTATACTGCTAGGTAAACAGAGGCTACACCGTTAAGAGACTTGCCCAAATGTCTCTTCCCCGCCCGGGTTTCGAACCCGGGACCTTCTGGTTGTGAGCCAGACGCGCTATCAGTTACGCCACGGGGAGGTGTGTGTGTGTGTGTGCGCGCGCGCGCGCGCGTGCGTGCGTGTAGGCTATGTGTATGCTGGTAATTTGTCACATCTCCATATTATTTACTCCTCTATTTGGAAGGTTTTTGTGGCGAAACGTGTTGTTTACTATGAGAACATGATCATTATTATGATGGAGATATATATTAGTTTCATGTTTGTCATTAATTAAATATCGAGAAATCTGCCGTGTGGACCATGGTTAGAGTGTTAGATAGTTTGTTCAGTAGAAATGCATACATGTATATTTGATGTCCTTAAGGGGAGATGGGCGTAATTATGTGATAATTAAAGAATTTATAAATTATTTTTAGTTTCCTCCCTAGACCTCAATCAAGTTTAACCCCCCCCCCCCGTGACCCTCCTTCAAGAAAAAATTCTAAATTTTTCGATAGCTAAATCTCACGGAAATTCCTAATATTGACAAATAAATAGGGTGAAAGGTCTTAAAATCGCCAAACTAATGAAGCCAACGAAGTCATAACATCTCAACACTAACTGTCTTGATAAAGAATGGATTGAGAGATGCTATGAGAGAAGGTAGTGTGAGTGTGTGTACACATGAGTATCACTGTCTCTGTAAATGCAGTGTAATAACGTGACTCTAGCACTAGATTATTATTATTATTATTATTATTATTATTATTATTATTATTATTATTATTATTATTATTATTAAAGAAGACAGTGTAAATCAAGATATGAATACATCAGAGTAAGGATGAGAGAAGTAGGGAAGGAAGAAAGGAATATAGGGAAGGAGACATATGAAAGAGAAGGCATGACAAAGAGCAAACACATATTAGAGAAGGGGGGAAACCGGTATAATGAAGATATGGAAGCAATCAGAGAGAGGAGGAGAGACGGGAGAGTAGCGAAGGAAATAAAGGAGGTAGAGAAGGAAGAGAGACGGGAGAGTAGCGATGGAAGGGAAGGATAGAGGGAGGGTGGTACGAAAGAAAGTGAGGGAGCGAAGGAAGGGAGTGAGGGAGAAAAGATGGAAGTGGAGGAGGGAGGGAGGGAGGGAAGGAAAGTAAGGCAGGGAGGGAATGAAGAGAGGTAGGGAATGAAGAAAGGAAGGAAGAGAGTTAGGGAATGCAGGAAGGAAGAGGAGGAGGAATGGGATGGAAGGAAAAGAAGGAGGAATGGGAATGGAAGGAATATTGAGAGAGGGAAGGGAAGGAAGAGCAGAGGGAGGGAAGTAATCGGAGTGAGAAGGAAAGGAGGGAGGCATGATGGGAGAGAACGAGTGAGTTAGGGAAATGAAGGAAGGGAAGGAGGATAGAGAGGAAGGGAAGTAAGAAGAGGAAGGGAAGTAATCAGAGTAAGACGGAAGGAAGGAAAGGGAAGTAATAAGAGGGAGGGGAGTAATCAGAGTGAGGAGGAAGGGAGGGAGGGAGACATGATGGAAGAGGTGGAGATAAGATAAAGAAGGAGGGAAGGGAAGATCGAGAAGAAGAGGGAGGGAAGTAATCAGAGTGAGAAGGAAGGAAGGGAGGGAGGGAGGGAGACATGATGGAAGAGAAGGAGGGAGACAAGGGGATGATGATATATTATCTGGACTCTCGTGATTCCATTTATCCCCTTCTGTTAACCTCCTCCGTGCTCCCATATTTCTTCTCTGCCTCTATGTCTCTCTCTCTCTCTCGTAATTATATTTCCTCAGATTATTTTGGAACTTTATACATCGCCTACACACACACACACACACACACACACACACACACACACACACACACACACACACACACACACACACACACACACACACACACACACACACCTATTTAGTTATTCTCTCTTCATATATATTATATGTATTTTATCATATATCTTGGTTACTCTCAATGTACTTATTTATAATATTACAAAAGTAGTGTATAATGGCATTACGTATGCATATTATGAACATATTTTAGTTAGCAAAACAATATATATACCGGTATGCATTCGGACTAAACAAGTTCGTAAATGTTGTAACCATAACTACGGCGTTGGATTGATATATAATTCAGCAGTATGCTATATAGAAACAAAAGACTCGAGAAAATAAATATTGAACAAATACATACAGTAAATTTAGCTATTGTTTTATATATTATTTCAGATTAATAATGTTTTTATAATACCCGAAAACATGCAACAATATTTGCGTGAATATAATATTATTCATATGTCAGGCCGTGTAATGCGGGCTACCATGGCCTGATATAATAAAAAGGTCTTTTGTAAACTCCAACATTGACTCGCTCTCTAAAAATACTGCCTCGATATTCAACCTCGATATTTTTCCCGGCAACTTCTCTCCATAAATCAACTCCGTTCTGCATGAGGAATAGAATACCATCACAACAAATCCAGCGGCGGGAAGTCCCAGAGGATGGAATGACAACTTGAGAATTAAAAAAAGATAATAAAACTGAGGACAAGGGAAGGGTGGAAGGCGCGCGCGTCAAAGATCTGGCAAGCTAGTGGTTGGGGTGGAGGCTGAGACCTTCCTGCCATTGGTCGAGAGCCTCCGCCACCCAGCCCACACAGCTCAATAGTCCACCAATCACGGGCCGCGCTCCCTTCTCCCACGGTGCCCCCTTGCTTACATCCAACGCTCCTGTTTCTCTCTTTTTAAAGTTTTTATTTTATTCGCCTGTTTTTTTTAGGAGGGCACGAATCCGCTTTCCTATAAGTCTGAATCTAGCTTGCGCGTTTTTTCTATAATCTTAGGAGAGAGCTCGGTAAATTTTGCCTCTCGTTTTAATAGCGAGAGAAAATATTTTGAACAGACGTAAGAAGGATCTAATATAATGGAAAGTGGGATACATCTGGAGGCCCTGAAGTAGAACGTTCTGAGGGAAGTAAGATATAGCAGTAATGATAAATATAATTAATAAGTTAATGACAGAGAGAGGACGAGTGGTTAATGGGAGGCACTACAGAGGAAATAAAGGTAAAATAATAAAGCCCTAATTACGATAGAAGGTAACATTAAAACTCTAAGAAAGATGAAGAGAAAAATAAAAAGGACCCAAGATAAAATGAATACACAGACGAAGGAGAGAGAGAGAGAGAGAGAGAGAGAGAGAGAGAGATCATAGGGTACAAAATGGAGAACGTGTAGCTGCTGGACGATCCCTTTAGAAAACAAGCATAACTTACAATATCGTCATATATAGCCGCAAAAACAACACGTGCAAAAAGAAATGATGATACAAAACAAAATCATGCATTCCTCAAATAAAAGGAAAATACGCCGAAAAGGGAAATGGCATGGAAGCAGAAGACACACACTTGGAAAACTATATATATACATAAGTTATAAAGTAGCTTGAATATATAATTGATAATATCCATACATTAATATATTTGCGATATGACCTGGCCGGGCCTCGAACCCGGTTCAGTAGCGCAGCAGTCCTAAGGGGGGATGCATCAGTTTTTGGTTGATTTTTTCATATATTCATTATTATTTTTAGTTTCCTCCCTAGACCTCCATCAAACTAAGGGAAAAAAAAAAAAAAAAAAAAAAAAAAAAAAAAAAAAAAAAAAAAAAAAAAAGGATCCCCCTTCAAGATAAATGTGTACATTTTTCGGTAGAAAAATTTCTCGGCCGAAGGCCGGTTACTCATATAATTACAGGCTTGCTATCGCTCGCCAGGAATAATTTGACACCTAAATGGCACGAAAGGTCCTAATATGGAGAACGAAATGGGGTGAAAAGTCTTAAAATCACCAAACTAATGAGCCAAACGTCTTACAATCTCCAAACTAATGGGGATAAGCATGAGGATGATTGGGGACCAGAAATACGGCCCATCTCCCCTTAATATTTTTCCGATATGACCTGGCCGGGCCTCGAACCCGGGTCAGTAGCACTGCAGTCGAAACACCAAGCCAACTAGACCACCCAGGAGCAAAGTAAATACAATTGCAACATAAGGGAAAGCAAAATAGAAAGCCAATTAAATATATAATATTTGTACTGTAATACTGGTGGGAGGAAAACCGTGCCAGAGGAAATGGAAAATACGACATGACAGATAATGACGAATATAGACTAAGAAACTATAACAAATACTATTTAATCGCTTCAGCACGATGACGTAATTTTCATCATATTTTGGTGGCCATTAGACGATTAAGTTTCTTTCACGTCTAATCTACCTATAGGACTCGAAGGAGGAAACGCGATTACAATATATCCTCTTCTTAAACTGCATACAATCGTCTAGTTTTAGCCAGAATCGGAAGGAAAAATGCGTCATCGTGCTGAAGGGGTTAAAGGATATTATTATTTTTAACATCGTTCTTAACACCAATACCTCCCCAAATGAAATTTATGAATGCATGTGATCCTCCCAGGATTCGAACCCAGGATCCCTCATACTGAACTTACAAGCACTAAGCATTACACCATCAAGACATTGATTAGAAGTCACATACAAATATTAATTCAATTAACAGGAGAGAGAGAGAGAGAGAGAGAGAGAGAGAGAGAGAGAGAGAGAGAGAGAGAGAGAGAGAGTCATAAAAGAGGGACAAGATCGAATTTAATTAATGACAAATTGGATTATAACTATATTTATATGGTTTACTAATTTTATCTAACATTTGGGATAATTCACACTAATTTGTGAAGTTAGGTAGTGTGTTGGTTTAAACACATTACTAAATAATGATCAGGTTTAAGATGTTAGTTCTTTCGTATAACTATCTACTTAGTTGTGTTGTAGCTTTCTCTGAATATCTGCAATAATCTAATTACACAGTAAATAATTATTGATTCAATACTGTCAATAAATCTAATGGCTGACTAATTTTGCTTAGTCATGTCTTCACATTTTCATATATTATTTGTGTTTAAATTGAACTAATATGTGGATCATTGCTTTCACAACTAGCCGGGATTGTTCTTGAATCACTGTACCACCCTGAGCAATTTATCCTTACAGTGCAGAAAGAGTATTGTATTTCTCATATCCTTACCTTGGCGAAGTTTCCATAAAATATGAAAACTCCCATAAGAAGAATCTAACTAATGTCTATCCACAAATTGACTTCAGGTCACTTTTTTTTTCACTTCAAAGATCAAAGGCCGACCCCACTGCGTTTGTCTGTTGTTTTTAAGGAGGGATGGGATATTTATTAGCTAATTTATTCATCTTTTTATTATTTTTTAGTTTCCTCCCCAGACCTCCATCAAGCTTAAAAGAATATCCCCTAGATCCCAC
This sequence comes from Paralithodes platypus, assembly GCA_032716605.1. Taxonomy (NCBI): domain Eukaryota; kingdom Metazoa; phylum Arthropoda; class Malacostraca; order Decapoda; family Lithodidae; genus Paralithodes; species Paralithodes platypus. The sequence continues at coordinate 17,575,216 of CM064528.1, read as the reverse complement.
TTCGAGATAAATATGTACATTTTTCGGTAGAAAAATTTCCAGGTCCTACAATTACAGGCTCGCTTTCGCTCGCCAGGAAAAAATCGACGCCTAAATGTCACGAACGGTCCTAATATTGACGAAGAAATGGGGTGAAAGTTCTTAAAATCGCCAAACTAATTGGTCGAACTTAATCAAATCTGAAAACTAATGGGACTAAGCATGAGGGAGAAGGTGGGCCAGAAAAACCGACCATCCCCCCCTTTAAGCTATACATGACCTAGCTGCCAAGTAGGGTATGCACGATCGAAGCTTTCAAAACACGAGTTGACGAACACAGGGCTCAGGCGACGAGTAGGACAGGTCTACCCAAGTTCTATTCTCTTTATACCGTGGGTCTACCTCTACACAATGTCCATAGATACATCGTTTCTATGGACCTTGCCTCTACAGTCCCCTCCCCACTCCGCAGCAAGGGTTCATCATTATCTGGGTGTCAAATGAAAGCCGAGTTATTATTATTATTATTATTATTATTATTATTATTATTATTATTATTATTATTATTATTATTATTATTGAGTTGTTGTATCTTTATTATTGTATATCTATAGCTAAAATTATTATTATTAGTATTATTATTATTAGTATTATTATTATTATTATTATCATTATTATTGTTTTATCTTTATTATTGTATATCTATAGCTAAAATTAGGGTTCAAATTATGTCTTTGGAAGTGATATCATGGCCAAAATAATGCTATTTCGTGTTAATTGTCCTGTATTCCTTCTCATATTCATTCAAGTTTTCACAAAAAATTGCTCCGGTTTGAAACCCTGATGCTTATCATTGTAACGCTTCAAAATAGTACATTTTAGTAGTAGCATAGATTTAAGAATCCTTGAATCCCTATTATATTCACAATCTAAAGCCTTCCTACAATAACACAGTATCCTCAGTCCCCCTGCATCTGTTTTAAGGGGGGTGACCTGCTTTTGTTTCCTCTCCTTGACTCTCTTTATCTGGCTTGTATCTATTCGGCCCCATTCAGCCAACTGTATTAAGACGTTTATCGCCATCCAGGATGTCGATTTCTTCCTAGCGAGCGATAGCGAGACAGCATTGTATGGAGATATCCGGCTTCGCCGGAGAAATTTTCTATCGAAAAATTTACAAATTTAGCCTGCTGTCAAAAACATTTTAAACATTTGCTGGCTCGCTACCGCTTGCCAGGAAAAAATCGACACCTGGATGGTGATAAACGTCTCAAAACAGTAGGCTGAATGGGGCTGAATGGATACAACCCAGAGAGAGAAAAAAAAAGACATAATATAAGATATAATTAATATATCTCGCGTCCTCTCCACTTTGACTGTTGTAAATATGGCATTTATCCCTAAGTATACCTTTATTTATTGTTAATTATTATTTGTTTTTATTAATTACTTCCCTACATATTGATATTCATGTGATTATTAATTACTTCCCTACATATTGATATTCATGTGATTATTAATTACTTCCCTACATATTGATATTCATGTGATTATTAATTACTTCCCTACATATTGATATTCATGTGATTATTAATTACTTCCCTACATATTGATATTTATGTGATTATTAATTACTTCCCTACATATTGATATTCATGTGATTATTAATTACTTCCCTACATATTGATATTCATGTGATTATTAATTACTTCCCTACATATTGATATTCATGTGATTATTAATTACTTCCCTACATATTGATATTCATGTGATTATTAATTACTTCCCTACATATTGATATTCATGTGATTATTAATTACTTCCCTACATATTGATATTCATGTGATTATTAATTACTTCCCTACATATTGATATTCATGTGATTATTAATTACTTCCCTACATATTGATATTCATGTGATTATTTGCTTAGTGTAACTTAATTCGTGTGTTTTCTTATATTTCGAGATTTCATTAGAATGTAATTATACATTTGTGGTTTCTGATTACAAAACGATTATACGAGGTTTTACGAGCATTAACTTGAGTAGTCCGGTTAAAACTATATTTAGAATCTCTAGAATCAATCGAGGTTCATTGTATAATATTATGTTCATTATAAATAATAAATAAAATTCTTTCACTTTACAGGTTTGTGGTTGGGTTCTGTCTCGAGTCGGCCACTCCCAGGAATAGGGTATGTGCCTGAGTACATACATACATACATACATACATACATACATACATACATACATACATTTTTTATTAAGAATTTCTCTGTGATTTCATAGATTCACTGAAGATGACATATGCCCAGTATGTGAACACGTCTGGCCAATAAAGATGAATTAGTTTGTGAAATCCCTGGTTCTTCTTTTCCTCCTCACACTACGTTTCTCTACCAACAAATCCCTGGTTCATCTTTTCCTCCTGACACTACGTTTCTCTACCAACAAATCCCTGGTTCTTCTTTTCCTCCTCACACTACGTTTCTCTACCAACAAATCCCTGGTTCTTCTTTTCCTCCTCACACTACGTTTCTCTACCAACAAATCCCTGGTTCTTCTTTTCCTCCTCACACTACGTTTCTCTACCAACAAATCTATCTTAGAAGTCGTAGGTTTAGATGTTTATGTTCTGGGTTTGGTATCCCAAGTTAGAATCCCGGGAGGACCATATGCTTTCATTAGTTTATTCAAGTACATTGGGGTTTGTAATGGATGATTAATGTTAAGAACGGGTGTTACTTATATATATTATTATATCCAAGAACACACACACAAACATACACACACACACACACACTTTTGTTAATATACCTAAAATGTGGCTTATAGCTTGTTGATGTTACAATATATGAGTCATAAATATGTATAACGAGCTTCATAGAAAACGGGTATATATAATATATATATATATATACACCCGTGCAGTGCCGGTGATTTCCATATTCATTATATTCTGGCAACTGTTTAACGATTTTATTCAGCTGAGGCAGGACGTCTACCCATCAAAAAGGCTACAGACTGTCTTCATTAATCCTTTTAGCTGCCATATATCCACCCTAAGCTTCATAATATCGTCTAAATGTCCCTTAACTGTTGTGTCCTGTTACCATCTTTTACGTCACCCTCCCACCTTTGGTCACGTCTGTTTACTTTTGGGTGCAGTTTAAAGGGGGTTGTGGTTGTTTTTTGGTGTACTACATTTTCTTTTCTGTTTTTAAGTTTCCTTGCTAAGCCTCCATCAAGCTCTAGAAATACCCACAAGACCCCCCCCCCCCATCGAGATAAATGTATACATTTTTCGATACAAAATGTCCAGTTCGTCCTAAATTACAGGCTCGCTATCGCTCGCCATGAACAAATCGACACCTAAATGGTACAAAAGGTCTTAAAATCGCCAAACTAATGGAGATAATTCCTTAAAATCACAAAACTAATGTGACTAAACCTGCGTGATAAAGGGGTCCAGAAAAGCGCTATACACCCCCTTTAAATTGTCCGGTCTGTTACTAGGGGTTATGTATATTCAACAGGATATGCTTAAGGTTTATTTTTCTGGGCCCCCTTCTCCCTCGTGTTTAGTTAGCCCCGTTAGTTTTGACGTTTGAAGGCGTTCGCTCCCGTTTGTTTTGACATTTCAAGACGTTCGCCCCTATTAGTTCAGCTCTTTTAAGACCTTTCACCCCATTTCTTTGTCAATATTATAAAGCTCGAAAGGGGAAGGGTCGATGAAAGTGGAATGATGGAGACGACTGATAACGGAAGAAATAAAGATGAAGGGGAGATTTTTCCTGAACCCCCCCCCCCACCTTCTCCCTCATGTTTAGCCTAATTAGTTTGAGATTTTAAGACTTTCGTCCCATTAGTTTGGCGAAACTACGACCTCTCGCCCCCCATTGCCTCATCCATTTTAAGACCTTTTGTGCCATTTAGGTGTCGATTTTATCCAGACGAGTGATAGCGATGCAATTTAGAAGGAACCGGTCTTCGGCTGGAACATTTTCTACCACAAAATGTACAAATTTATCTCGCAGGGGGATCCTTGGGTTATTTTGTTAAGCTTTATGTAGGTATAGGGAGAAAACTAAAACCCATCTCTTAAAATGAACTCCCAAAAATTGACAGAATGAACTTTTATATAGATAGCTAGATAGATAGATAGATAAATACACAAATAAATACATAAATAAATAGAAAGATAGATATATATATATATATATATATACGTAGACAGAGAGGGAGGAGAGAGAGAGGGAGAGATAGATAGACAGGGAGGAAAGAGAGAGAGAGATAGATAGATAGATAGAGATAGAGAGGGTATTCCCCATGTACCTCGCTCTGATCAACTAATAACAGGATCGTGATGAGGGGGGGGGGGGAAAGGGGGGCTGTAAATTGGCGATTGGTGAGGGCTGGTGGAGAGAGGAAGGGCTGGTCGAGAGAGGGGTGATGGAGAGAAGAGAGGGCTGATGGAGAGAGGAAGGGCTGGTCGAGAGAGGGGTGATGGAGAGAGGGAAAGGGTTGGTGGAGGGAGAGAAAATGGGGTGATGGAGAGAGGGTTGGTGGAGGGAAGCTTGGTGGAGAGAGGGTTGGTGGCTATGGTGGAGAGAGGGAGAGGTGCTGCATGGTGGAAAAGGGGGAAAGGTGATGGTGGAGAGAGGGAGAGGGATTGCTGGAGAGAAGGACAAGGCTGGTGGGGAGAGGGAGAGGGATTGCTGGAGAGAAGGAGAAGGCTGATGGAGAGACAGGTGATGGTATAAATATAGAGAGACAGAATACTGGGAAAGATGAAAAATATGATCGACAGTCGGAGATTTGGTGGGTAAAGACAGAATATTGAATCGAGAGAGAGAGAGAGAGAGAGAGAGAGAGAGAGAGAGAGAGAGAGTTGAAATATCTTTGTAAAGTTGACAGAATGAATATAAGCACCATATGAGGAGGAACACTTTATTGACAACGTTTCGCAGATACCGGTAGCTTCTTCAGTTATGTCTTACATAATACTGTACTGTGTGTGTGTATCGTTTAAACATATTCATACTATACATGTACTTGTGTTGTGTACGTACGAACGCATTCTCCCCTTTTCCCGTTCCGTGTGTGAGCAAGTGTGTGTGTGTGTGTGTGTGTGTGTGTGTGTGTGTGTGTGTGTGTGTGTGTGTGTGTGTGTGCGTAGAGTACTGTATATTATACTGCTTTATGCTTCTTATTATTTTTTATAAATTTTATCATTATTATTCATATTTATATTTTATTAATTTCACCACAGGGAAGAGCAAGGTTATGGTCTTTGAAAGGGGTGAAGTCACAGAGTGTGAGGTGAAGCTGAACGGTCAGGCTATGGAGATCGTCAACTCTTTTAAGTATCTGGGCAGTGTGTTGAGTAAAGATGGGACTATGAATGAAGAAGTGCGGGAGAGGGTACAACAGGGGAAGAGGGTTGTAGGAACGCTAAAAGCAGTAACAAGAAATAGGGTGGTCAGTATGGAAGTGAAGAAGTCCTTGCATGACAGTGTGGTAATCCCGACACTGACTTACGGAAGCGAAGCATGGACGTTGGTTGAGAGACTCAGACCAAGAGTGAGAGCAGTGGAAATGAATTACTTAAGGAGTGCGTGCGGAGTTACATGGAGGGATAGACAGACTAATGAGGAAGTAAGAAGGAGGTGTGGTGTGGAGGTAGATGTTCTGGAAAGTGTGAAAAGGAACAACTTGAGATGGTTCGGCCATATGGAACGTATGGGAAGCGAGAGAATGACTAAGAGGGTGTACGAGAGCGAGGTGGAGGGACAGAGAGGGAGAGGTAGACCGAATGAGAGGTGGAAGGATGGAGTGAGGAAGTACATGAACGAAGGCGGTGCTGGTTGGGGGGAGGGGCGTCGACTGACTGGGGACAGAGGTGCATGGGGGCGGTTCGTTCGTGGCCACCCCTTCGGGGATCACGGCGTCAGGCAATAGATAGATAGATAGACCACAGCACCAGACACCCCCAATGAAATTAATTAAAGTATATGTGATCCGCCGGGATTCGAACCCGGGTTATCACACACAGACTTTTGCCACCTTAACCATTACACCACCAGGACGGTTAATAATAGTATCTACATATTGTGTTCCGTTGTTAGCCCATAACAATGTGTGTATTTGTGCATACTGCTGTCTACTACCCAATACCCATACCCCCCCTACTCCTTCCCCCTCCTTGTCCTTCATACCCCCTCCCCCTATTCTCCGTCTCCCCCACTTGTCATGACTGATACTTAAGGGGTTTAAGGACCTAGCGTCTGTTAGTGACCTGAAGAAGCTATCTGCGAAACGTTGTCAATAAAGTGTTTCTCCTCATTTGGTGTTTATATTCATTCAGAGAGAGAGAGGTTTGAGAAATAAATGGTATGTTAGGCTACAGTAAGAACAATGAGTTACGAGTGCCAGGTATTTAAGTTTGATTTATTTATTTGTTTATTATATATGTTTTACTTTGATCCCTAGACCTTTATTAAGCATAACAAATATAAAAACCGGCAAAACCGGATTTTTCCATACAATGCTGGCTCGCTTACTGCTCGCCAGGAAGAAATCGACACCTGGATGAGGATAAACGTCGTAAAACAGTATGATGAATGGGGCCGAATGAATACAACCCAGAGAGAGGGAGAGAGAGAGATAAAAAAACAAAAACCCCGAGTCGGAGCCTCTTAACCTTAACCCAACACCAAGGCTCCCCCTCCCCCCTTAACCCAACACCAAGGACCCCCCCCCCCCTCCCCCCTTTTCATTTAAGGGGGAAGGTAGTTGCTTTTTCTCCCTCCTGTTTAGTCCCATTAGCCTTCAGATTTTATGACGCTCGATCTCTTAGTTTGGCGAGTTGAAGACCTTTCGCCCCCATTTTTTGTCAATATAAGCACATTTCGTGCCATGTAGGTGTCGATTATTTCCTGGCGATCGTTAGCGAGCCTGTAATTCTAGGAGGAACCGGCCATTTTCCGGGACTTTTTCAACCGAATAATTTACAAATTTGTCTTGAAGGGGGTCTAGCGAGCTTACTATAGAATAAATAAATATACCAGAAAATAACACCTACCCCGACTAACTGACCCCTGCATGTCGCCTGCTACACGCAAACCCTTTCAGTACAGGTGCCGTCTTTATTTACTTGATACTGGCTACTATTAGACGATTTTGTTCAGTTCAAGAAGGCCCTCCAGCAATAAACAGGTTTTGAACTATCTTGATTACCCCATTATACTCCACCTTATATATACCACCTCCTTTACGTAGGGCACGTGGTACCCGTCTTGCAACTCAATCCCACCCCTACTCTGTGCAACTCTCCAACCCAAGAGTGAAACGTTACTCTCAAACTTTCTTCTACTCAACAGCTGAGCTCTGGAACTCTCTCCCAGAATCAGTCTTTCCCTCTTCCTATGACTTAAATTGCTTCAAACTCCGTGTGTCCAGGCATTTTGGCTCGAACGTCCCTTGATTTTGGCCCTGTCACTCTTTCAACTATGGGAGAGGCACTCGCTATAGGCAGTTATGCCTTTTGCCTCCCTCAATCACATAGAAAACAAAAAATACTACCGTAGATCCTTTCTTAAGCTGCAGAATAGTTAGAATAAAATATATATGACGTCACTGGTACAGAAGGGAGTAAGGGGGTGTTTTTGTGTACTCACTTCTCCCTCATGTTTAGCCCCTCTAGTTTTGATATTATTATGTTCCCTCCACCAACCGACTTTACTCCTAAACTCAATTAATGAAATCAACAAATACATGTGGCAGTCCAGGGATTCGAACCTAGGATGCTTACACCGATATTCAGTGCATTTATCCATTGCGCTACGAAGACAGTTAAAGAATGGTGGACAAGCCTACGATTTATTATGCAGTTTCGAATCCTGCCGGCCAAGATTGTTTGGCGATTTTATAACCTTTCGCCCTTTTTAAAAAAAATCGTGCCTTTTAGGAACGATAGCGAGCCTGCAATTTAGGAAGAATTATTATGTTCTCTCCACCAACCAACTCTACTCCTAAAATCGATTAATGAAATTAACAGACACATGTCAGTATGTAATTATAGAGATGTATCTTTAACTCGTTCAGTACCGGTGATCTCCTTTGCATTATATTCTGGCAACTACAGTATTATGGGTTTTTATTCAGTTTAGGAAGGCCCTCTAGCAATTATAAGACCTCCAACCCTCTCACTTCCAACTGTCTTCATGTACAGCAATTGCCGGAGGGAACCGAGGGTGGGGAGAGAGAGAGAGCCTTCTTCTTTGCTATCCTTTCCTTCCACTTTCCCTTACTCACGGGTTAGCTATCTCTACTTGAATTTAGTCCCGACCACCTCGCTGGGATCGTAAGGTCTGTGTGGTCAGTATATACAGTATGTGTAACTCTCTCTCTCTCTCTCCATCAGTCTTCATCACCAGTTCACCCCAACCCTCCTCTACTATACACCCCATATCCGCGTCGTACACGGTCGCGTTCAAAAATCCCCCTTCAATCTTGATGAGGTGTTCTGCAACCTCGAGGGGACAATCCATTCAGCTGTCTCTCTCTCTCTCTCTCTCGCTCTCGCTCTCGCTCTCGCTCTCGCTCTCTCTCTCGCTCTCTCTCTCTCTCTCTCTCTCTCTCTCTCTCTCTCTCTCTCTCTCTCTCTCTCTCTCTCTCTAAAACCCCTTCAGTGCCCCGTACACCCATTTGATCCCCCCTTTCCTGGCTTATATTAGACGATTTTATTCAGGTTAGAGAAGGCGTGCTTTTTTAGTCGAAGAGTTGCGAATTAACTCGAATAAGGCCTTTAGTACATGGATGAGTAATGTTTTGGGCTCTGAGAAAGGGGAGGTTTTGTTTTTTTCCTGACCCATTCTCCATCATGATTATCCCCATTGATTTTGAGATTTTAAGACATTCGACCCTTTAGTTTGGCTTATAATGCGCTTCTAGGAATCAGCAGGGTAACACATATCTCAATAAACCATCTTAAGGGGAAATGGGTCGTTTTTCTAGACCCCCTTCTCCCTCATGTTTAACCCCATTAGTTTTTATATTTTAAGATTTTGCCCCATTAATTTGTCGATTCTAAGACCTTCCGCCCCATTTCCTTGTCAATATTAAGACATTTCGTGCTATTTAGGTGTCGATTTTTGTTTTCATGGCGAACGATAGTGAGCCTGTAATTTTAGAAGAACCGGCCATTTTCTACAGAAACATGCACACATTTATCTAGAATGGATTTTTGTTTTTAAGTTTGATGGAGGTCTAGGGAGACAACTAGAAAAATAATAAATATATGAACACATCGACCTAAAAGTGAATCATCCCCCTTTAATAATAATAATAATTAATACTCCGTAACTGCATAAAATCGTGTAGTGTCAGCCAGAATAAATAGTTATAAAAGCGTCATCGTGCCTAGGGGGTTAAGGGGAGGTTTTTAGTTTGGTCTCTAGATATCCATCAAGCTTAAGATTACACCCCCTTGACCCCCTTTCAAGATAAATGTTTAAATTTTTCGGTAGACAAATGTCCCGGCCGAAGGCCGATTCCTCTTAAATTACAGGCTCGCTATCGCTCGCCAGGATAAAATAGACACCTAAATGGCACAAAAGGTCTTAAAATTGACAGATATGGGTCGAAAGTTCTTAAAATCGTCAAAATAATGGGGCGAACGTCTTAAACTTAGAAAAATCAATGGGACTAGACATGAGGGAGAAAGGGGTCAAGAAAAAAGTCCCTCAAGTGGAAATCTCCCCTTAAGAGTGATATAAATAGAACCCTGGATATTTATTTCTTAAATGTTTGTGGCATGAAGAAAAACAACACATATCTAAAGGGGTATCACGACTGAGAACTGTGAGGACTGAGGACTGTGACGACTGAGGACTATGGTGAATGAGAACTATGACGACTGAGGACTATGGGGAATGAGAACTATGACGACTGAGGACTATGGGGAATGAGAACTATGACGACTGAGGACTATGGGGAATGACAACTATGACGACTGAGGACTATGGGGAATGACAACTATGACAACTGAGGACTATGGGGAATGACAACTATGACGACTGAGGACTATGGGGAATGAGAACTATGAGGACTGAAGACTGAGAACTATGAGAACTGAGAACTATGATAACTGAGAACTATGAGGACTGAGGACTATGAGGACTGAGAACTATGATGACTGAGAACTATGATAACTGAGAACTATGAGGACTGAGGACTATGAGGACTTGAGAACTATGATAACTGAGAACTATGATAACTGAGAACTATGATAACTGAGAACTATGATGACTGAGAACTATGATGACTGAGGAATGTGAGGACTGAGACCTATGAGGACTTGAGAACTATGATAACTGAGAACTATGATAACTGAGAACTATGATGACTGAGAACTATGATAACTGAGAACTATGATAACTGAGAACTATGATAACTGAGAACTATGATGACTGAGAACTATGATGACTGAGGAATGTGAGGACTGAGAACTATGCTAACTGAGAACTATGATGATTGAGGACTGTGAGGACTGAGACCTATGAGGACTGAGAACTATGCTAACTGAGAACTATGATGACTGAGGACTGTGAGGACTGAGAACTATGAGGGTTGAGAACTGTGAGGACTGAGAACTATGAGGACTGAGAACTATCAGGGTTGAGAACTGTGAGGACCGAGAACTATGAGGACTGAGAACTATGATGACTGAGAACTATGATGACTGAGAACTGTGAGGACAGAACTATGAGGACTGAGAACTATGAGGACTGAGAACTCTGAGGACTGAGAACTCTGAGGACTGAGAACTATGAGGACTGAGAACTATGAGGACTGAGAACTATGATGACTGAGAACTATGAGGACTGAGAACTGTGAGGACTGAGAACTATGATGACTGAGAACTATGAGGGCTGAGAACTATGAGGACTGAGACCCATGAGGACTGAGAACTATGAGGACAGAACTATGAGGACTGAGACCCATGAGTACTGGGAACTATGAGGACTGACAACTATGAGGACTGAGAACTATGAGGACTGAGAACTATGAGGACTGAGAACTATGAGGACTGAGAGAACTATGAGGACTGAGAGAACTATGAGGACTGAGAACTATGAGGACTGAGAACTATGAGGACTGAGAACTATGAGGACTGAGAACTGAGGACTGAGAACTGAGAACTATGAGAACTGAGAACTTTGATAACAGAACTATGAGGACTGAGAGAACTATGAGAACTGAGAACTATGAGGACAGAACTGTGAGGACTGAGAACTATGAGAACTGAGAACTATGATAACAGAACTATGAGGACTGAGAGAACTATGAGGACTGAGAACTATGAGGACTGAGAGAACTGTGAGGACAGAACTATGAGGACTGAGAGAACTGTGAGGACAGAACTATGAGGACTGAGAGAACTGTGAGGACAGAACTATGAGGACTGAGAGAACTATGAGGACTGAGGGAACTATGAGGACTGAGAACTATGAGGACTGAGAGAACTATGAGGACTGAGGGAACTATGAGGACTGAGGGAACTATGAGGACTGAGGGAACTATGAGGACTGAGAACTATGAGGACTGAGAGAACTATGAGGACTGAAAGAACTATGAGGACTGAGAGAACTATGAGAACTGAGAGAACTATGAGGACTGAGAGAACTATGAGAACTGAGAGAACTATGAGGACTGAGAGAACTATGAGAACTGAGAGAACTATGAGGACTGAGAGAACTATGAGAACTGAGAACTATGAGGACTGAGAGAACTATGAGGACTGAGAGAACTGAGAGAACTATGAGGACTGAGAACTATGAGGACTGAGAGAACTATGAGGACTGACAACTATGAGGACTGAGAACTATGAGGACTGAGAACTATGAGGACTGAGAACTATGAGGACTGAGAGAACTATGAGGACTGAGAGAACTATGAGGACTGAGAGAACTATGAGGACTGAGAACTATGAGGACTGAGAACTATGAGGACTGAGAACTATGAGGACTGAGGACTGAGAACTGAGAACTATGAGAACTGAGAACTTTGATAACAGAACTATGAGGACTGAGAGAACTATGAGAACTGAGAACTATGAGGACAGAACTGTGAGGACTGAGAACTGAGAACTATGATAACAGAACTATGAGGACTGAGAGAACTATGAGGACTGAGAACTATGAGGACTGAGAGAACTGTGAGGACAGAACTATGAGGACTGAGAGAACTGTGAGGACAGAACTATGAGGACTGAGAGAACTGTGAGGACAGAACTATGAGGACTGAGAGAACTATGAGGACTGAGGGAACTATGAGGACTGAGAACTATGAGGACTGAGAGAACTATGAGGACTGAGGGAACTATGAGAACTGAGGGAACTATGAGAACTGAGGGAACTATGAGGACTGAGGGAACTATGAGGACTGAGAACTATGAGGACTGAGAGAACTATGAGGACTGAAAGAACTATGAGGACTGAGAGAACTATGAGAACTGAGAGAACTATGAGGACTGAGAGAACTATGAGAACTGAGAGAACTATGAGGACTGAGAGAACTATGAGAACTGAGAGAACTATGAGGACTGAGAGAACTATGAGAACTGAGAACTATGAGGACTGAGAGAACTATGAGGACTGAGAGAACTGAGAGAACTATGAGGACTGAGAACTATGAGGACTGAGAGAACTATGAGGACTGAGAACTACGAGGACTGAGAACTATGACGAATGAGAATTGTGAGGACAGAACTTAGAACTATGAGAACTGAGAACTATGAGGACTGAAAACTATGAGAACTATGAGGACTGATGACTGTGAGGACTGAGAATCATGAGGACTGATAACCATGAGGCCTGAGAACCATGAGGACAGAACTATGAGGACTGAGAGAACTGTGAGGACTGAGAACTATGAGGACAGAACTATGAGGACTGAGGATTGATAACTATGAGGACTGAGAACTATGAGACCTACAAACCATTAGAACTACGAGGACTAAGGGAATTATGAGGACTGAGGGAACTATGAGGACTAAGGGAACTATGAGGACTGAGAGAACTATGCGGACTGAGAGAACTATGAGAACTGAGGGAACTATGAGGACTGAGAGAACTATGAGGACTGCGAGAACTATGAGGACTGAGAGAACTATGAGGACTGAGGGAACTATGAGGACTGAGAGAACTATGAGGACTGAGAGAACTATGAGAACTGAGGGAACTATGAGGGCTGAGAGAACTATGAGGACTGAGTGAACTATGAGGACTAAGTGATCTATGAGGACAGAGAACTATAAGGACTGAGTGAACTATGAGGACTGAGGGAACTATGAGGACTGAGGGAACTATGAGGACTGAGTGAACTATGAGAAATGAGGGAACTATGAGAACTGAGGGAACTATGAGGACTGAGGGAACTATGAGGACTGAGAGAACTATGAGGACTGCGAGAACTATGAGAACTGAGTGAACTATGAGAAATAAGGGAACTATGGAACTGAGGGAACTATGAGGACTGAGAGAACTATGAGAACTGAGGGAACTATGAGGGCTGAGATAACTATGAGGACTGAGATAACTATGAGAACTGTGGGAACTATGAGGACTGAGAGAACTATGAGGACTGAGAGAACTATGAGGACTGAGGAAACTATGAGGACTGAGGGATCTATGAGAACTGAGGAAACTATGAGGACTGAGAGAACTATGAGGACTGAGGACTGAGAACTATGTGAACCATGAGTACTAAGAACCATGCGGACTGAGAACCATGAGGACTGTGAGCACTAAAAACCATGAGGACTATGAGGACTGAGAGAACTATGAGGACTGAGAACTATGAGGACTGAGGACTATGAGGACTGATAACTATGAGGACTGAGATAACTATGAGGACTGAGAACTATGAAGACTGATAACTATGAGGACTGAGAGAACTATGAGGACTGAGGACTGGGAGAGAACTATGTGGACTGAGGACTATGAGGACTGAGGACCGATAACTATGAGGACTGAGAACTATGCGACCTAAAAATCATGAGAACTATGAGGACTGAGTGAACTAGAGGACTGAGGACTGTAAAGGGTGTGCGTGGATGATGATGATGTATAACCCACCTCACCCCTCTAATCCCCAAGGTACTGAATGGTAGCAAATCTGTTGTTGGCAGAGTAGGGGTGGTGGTGATGAGCAGTGGTAAGGCTCATGGTGAATGTGATGGTGTAAGCAATGATGGTGATGGTGTAAATAATGATGGTGATGGTAAGATTGATGTAAACAATTATGGTTAGGGTGAGCTGGGTATAAATATTGATGGTGATGGTGAAAGGGATGGTGTAAATATTGATTGTGATGGTGTAAGTAATGATGGTGAGAGTAATGGTGTAAATAATGATGGTGATGGTGAAAATGATTATGGTGATGGTGAGAGTGATGCTGTATGGTTGAGTTGATAGAGAAGTTTTGTGGTAAGTACTGAGAATATACGGAGTAATTGGTAAGTTGGTGGAAGTGGTGCAGAACATATATTAAAGAGGGCACAAGAGCGGCAGTGCGTGTAGAGGATGAAGAGATTTTTTTTTTTTTTTTTTTTTTTTTTTTTTTTTAAATGTTGGGTTGAAGCAAGGGTGTGTGATGTTCCCATGGTTGTTCGTTATATACGAGTATATGGATGGAGTATTACAACAAATATAAGGAAGAGCAATGGCTGTTGGAGTACCCCTGATATGGGAAGGGAGTTAGTACAGGTTACCTGGGCTACTATTTGCTTATGATGCAGTTATGATGCTTGATGATGAGTAAGAGTTGCAGGATTTGGTAAATATGCTTGATGTTGTGTGTGAGGAACGGAATCTGAGGTCAATATACTATAGAGTAAGATTATGATCTTTGAGAGAGATGTAATCACAGATTGTGAGGCGAGTTTGAATGGACAGGAAATGGAGAATGTCAGCTC
>CM064528.1:17530256-17555256 GCA_032716605.1 Paralithodes platypus | reverse complement strand
AGAGAGAGAGAGAGAGAGAGAGAGAGAGAGAGAGAGAGAGAGAGAGAGCAAAGTCGCAGATAAAGACCTCTCTCTCTCTCTCTCTCTCTCTCTCTCTCTCTCTCTCTCTCTCTCTCTCATATGTCTTTCCCTCCCACTCCCCAATCTGCTCCCCCCTCTCTCTCTCTCTCTCTCTCTCTCTCTCTACAGGCAAGGGAGGGTACATTCTTGAGACGAGCCGGGATGTACTGCTGGAAGTCATCAAACACTCCTCCAAGCATTTCTCCCCCTATGGTTGGCCTTTCTTCACTGAAATCTATAGTGTCTCTCTCGCTCTGTTTCTCTCTCTCTGTCTCTGTCTCTCTCTCTCTCTCTCTCTCACTCTCTCTCTCTCACTCTCTCTCTCTCACTCTCTCTCTCTCTCTCTCTTAATTGATTAAACACGCAGGTAACAAGGTAAGCTCATTGAAGTTTTTAAAATTCTTAATGGGTTTGACAATGTGAATTACAGCGAAATATTTAGTCTCAATATAAATACAACACGCAATCACGGCTGGAAGTTAGAATTGAAAAGGTTCAGCACTAATATTTGTGGATACCTTTTCACATAATTATATCATCTGTTCTACCTGTAACAAACTTCCCTTAGAAATTTCGTAAACAGTTTTTCAGTAGACCAATGTAAGAAGAGAGTAGATCGTATTTTAGACACTCTGTAGTGAGTGTAGTGCGCTAAACAATCTCTCTCCTTCCACTTCGAGTATCTCCCCGGAATGGACCGCAAGGGGTTTGAAATATTAACTATTCCTCGTAACTCCTTGTAATTTTAGACTTTTTTACGTATTTTATTGTATATATATATATACCGGTATATATATATATATATATATACAGTATATATTATTATTATTATTATTTTATATATTTATTTATTTATTTGTGCTTGTTCCCTAGGCCACTATCAAACCTTAAAACAATAACCCCAACATCCTCATTCGAGATAAATATTTACATTTATCGGTATAATAATGTGCTGATCGAAGGCCGGTTACTACTAAATTTAGAGGCTTGCTAATGCTCGCCAGGGAAAATCCACACTTAAAGGGTACGAAAGGTCTTAATATTGACAAAGAAATGGGGTGAAAGGTCTTAAAATCGCCAAACTGATAGGTCGAAAATCTTAAAATTTCATAACTAATGGCGCTAAGCATGAGGGAGAGGGGGTTCCAGAAAAGACATACACCTCCCCTTAAACAATGAACACTAGACATAACAGGCCTTCCCAAAGCCGCACTGGAGTCATTGAGCAGCCATTATAACCACAACAACAACAACAACAACATTACAATAACCCCATCAGTAGGATGACAAGTTCCCTCATTTCGTGTTGGCTCTCATTAGACAATTTTATGCAGTTAGGAAGGACCTCTGGGAAGCCAAGGTCAACGAAGTACGTAAATGCATCTTTTGACTCCCATTGGTCCTTCCGAAACTGCCTAAAATCGTCTAATGATAGCCAGAATAGCACGGGTGGTTTGACAAGCAATGTGTATACATGTAAACTATATAATGAATGGAGATATATTTGAATGCAGAGAGAGAGAGAGAGAGAGAGAGAGAGAGAGAGAGAGAGAGAGAGAGAGAGAGAGAGAGAGAATACATAAATGAACGGATATCACAATAAAGAGAGTGAGAGTGAGAGATTGAGTGAGTGGGAGAGAGGGAGAAAGAGAAATAAATGAATGGATATCAACATAAAGAGAGAGAGAGAGAGCGAGAGCGAAAGCGAGAGAGAGAGCAGTAGCTATCTTTCAGTCTTGTCTGGAGTGTGGTACAAGATACGGTGCCTATTTTAAGCCCTAATTAGATCACCTATTCTGCTCACTTTTCCGAGAACTGAGAAGAGCTATACCCCGTTCCAAGTAAGTAGGCCAAAACTCATTTACGTTAACCTCGATTACTCACAAACGACTAGAGTCATCGAGCTAATATGTCTACCATCTGGGAAGAGTCAGTCAGGGAATAGGTGTGGACATTTACAACCCATTTGCTTTAGCTCTTTTTGAGTTACAGATGTTAGGGTTCACGATTTCTGGCCTACTAATTTGAAACATATATACTACCGAAAAATGCACACATTTATCACGAAGGAGGGTATTGGGTGTATTTTTTCAAGCTTGATGGAGGTTTAGCGAGGAAATTGAAAACAAATGTTAACTAAATAAAATACTAATCATTGTTAAATAAATATTGGAGTATTCTCAGACACAGATTATATATAAAGTAAATCAAAGGCCTTTTGCACAATAAGATCAACCACACTAAGAACACCTCTGATATAGGCTGTGCAATTTGGTATTCAGGTATAGGCTGTGCAATTTGGTATAGGCTGTGCAATTTGGTATTCAGGTATAGGCTGTGCAATTTGATATAGGCTGTGCAATTTGGTATGGGCTGTGCAATTTGGTATGGGCTGTGCAATTTGGTATAAACTGCAATTTGGTATAAGCTGTGTAATTTGGGATAAACTGCAAATTGGTATAAGCTGTGTAATTTGGTATAAGCTGTGTAATTTGGTATAAACTGCAATTTGGTATAAGCTGTGCAATTTGGTATAAACTGCAATTTGGTATAGGTTGTGTAATTTGGTATAAGCTGTGTAATTTGGTATAAACTGTGGAATTTAGCATAGGTTGTGCAATTTTGGTATAAGCTGTGCAATTTGGTATAAACTGTGCAATTTTGGTATAGGTTGTCCAATTTTGATATAGGCTGTGCAATTTGGTATAAACTGCAATTTTTATATAGGCTGTGCAATTTGGTATAGGCTGTGCAATTTGGTATAGGCTGTGCAATTTGGTATAGGTTGTGCAATTTGGTATAGGTTGTGCAATTTGGTATAGGCTGTGCAATTTGGTATAGGTTGTGCAATTTGGTATAGGCTGTGCAATTTGGTATAGGTTGTGCAATTTGGTATAGGCTGTGCAATTTGGTATAGGCTGTGCAATTTGGTATAGGTTGTGCAATTTGGTATAGGATGTGCAATTTTGGTATAGGCTGTGCAATTTTGGTATTCAGTACCCTTGAATAATTAAAGCGATTCAAAATAGTTTAATCTCGCGCTTTGACATTTATTCAAACTAATTGGAGACTTGAGTTGAAAGGAATGGTTGAGAATGTGATCATTATTCACTGAAAACTCCTGTAGTTCATTCATTATAGTTACGCCAGAAATCGTGACCCCTAATAGTTCATTCATTATAGTTACGCCAGAAATCGTGACCCCTAATAGTTCATTCATTATAGTTACGCCAGAAATCGTGACCCCTAATAGTTCATTCATTATAGTTACGCCAGAAATCGTGACCCCTAATAGTTCATTCATTATAGTTACGCCAGAAATCGTGACCCCTAATAGTTCATTCATTATAGTTACGCAAGAAATCGTGACCCCTAATAGTTCATTCATTATAGTTACGCCAGAAATCGTGACCCCTAATAGTTCATTCATTATAGTTACGCCAGAAATCGTGACCCCTAATAGTTCATTCATTATAGTTACGCCAGAAATCGTGACCCCTAACCTCTGTAACTAAAATACCACTAGAGTAATCGACCTTTCGTGCTCATGGAGGAGATTGTAGGCACCAATCGAGCAGGGCAGTACCCATGGGCCACATAGGCATATGATAAGAAGTTGCTGGAACCCCTGTTTCATTTGCCTGGCGTCCCCCACTGTTGCTATTTGTGCCTCACCTACTGTACACAGAGAGTAATCCAGCTAACTCTCACAAACAGCACCTCCTCCTATTCATTGCACTACACTTAACAAACACACCAGACATCTTTCCAAAACATCTAAATTATCAATAATGTACCTTGATTTTGGCTCTCTGTCACTCTTTCAACTTTTGGGGGAAATTAAGGTGTCGAGCGATAGCGAGCCTGCAATTTAGGATTCAGCTATCAGCTACTGAACTCAAACTAGTGTCCTCAACCCCATAGCGACCAAGTGCAATTTCGCCAGGGAAAAACAAATAAATAGATAAATATATAATATACCGGTATATATATATACTGTATATATATATATATATATATATTTTTTGTTTTTTCTACCAGATGTCATTGGCTAAGGTGGCAACTATTGGTAAACAGGTAGCAAGTGATATACACGATAATACTCGCAGCAGGCTATTACTTCTGTATACGACTATAGTCTGTTCATTATAATAGGACAAACATATTGGCCACTATATCTATACCCTCTATAACTCAAAAACAACCTGATTAATCCCTTCTTTACTGACGACGTTTTTTTTTATTGTTTTCTAGCTATGTTTAGAAAATGTTGTTCAGTTTAAGAAGGATCTGAGGTAGTAAAATGGTTAAGTGAGATAGTTCGAAGCCTGTTGACTGTTGGAGACTCTTTTTAAACTGAATAAATCGTCTAACAGTAGCAAAAATAAAAGTTAAATGACGTCGTCGATACAGAAGGGGTTAATCGAGCTAATGTTTCTACCATTTCGAAGAGTCAGCCAGGGAATAGATGTGGAAATTTATATTTCATTTGCGGTAGCCCTTTTTATAGTTATTATAGAGATTAGAGGTCACTATTTCTGGCCGGTTCCTTCGCTCGCCAGGAAAAAATCGACACCTAAATGGCTCGAAAGGTCTGAATATTGACAAGGAAATGAGGCGATAGGTCTCAAAATAGCCAAACTAACAGAACGAACGTCTTAAAATCTCAAAACTAATATGCTAAACACGAGGGAGATGGGGGTCCAGAAAAAGCGACTACCTCTCCCTTAATCAATAATACTAAGAAGAATGCATATATATTCACACGTTGAGCCATAAGCAAAATGACCGTGCCATTAATCTCCAGTAATCTCTCTATCGTTCACTACAGATGGGGTCCAATAATGATCACCCTCTTATACCATGATGAGACATATTTAACCCTTTCTGTACCGGTGGTGTACTTTTCATTATACCCTGACGATTGTGTTCAGCTTAGGAAGGACAAACAGTGCACCTCGTCGACGAAATAAGTTCTAACCCTAAAAGACAACCAGCATCACACCCTCATAATCAGCTCAATCTTCATTTGTCACCGCTAAATATATAGATGAATTAGGTATCAAGATAAACGCTGCATCTCAACTACAGTGATCATTCTAACCATCAAGACATTCATAGCCGTCATATATCAGCTACATCTCCATTTTCCACCGGTAGATGACGCCAAATATAGCCATTAGGAGGTGGGAGGGAGGGAGGGAGGGAGGCAACTCGGAGCAAGAGAATCATGAGGCAATGTCGACCTCCACATCCAAACCCCCCTCATGTTCCCTCCCCTACCCTTTCCCCTCTTCCCTCCCCTCTTCTCTCCCCCTCCCCTCTCTCCCTACTCTCTCCCATCCCCTCCTCTTCCCCCCCCCCTTCTCCCCTCTCCTCCCCCTTGCTCTGCCCCCTCGCATACTTTATCAGCTGGGGCGTGTACGGTGCAAAATGCGGGTTTGGGCCATTTTTACGTATTAGTTGTGGGGGATTGGGGGCTGGGATGGACGGATTTTTGGGAGGGTATAGGATAGTAGAGGGATGGATGTATGGATAGATTGATAACGAATAGATGCATAGATAAAGGATGATAGGTAGGTAGGTAAGTGGATATTGACAGATAATTAGGGAGATCATATTATGTATAGGTATTTAGTGTGATGATCATGATTGGGAGTTGGAGTCTGCGGAGTTTAGAAGGTATAGGTACGAGATAAAGAGGAATTTTTTGGAAGGGATAGGCATGAGGTGTAGAGGAGTAAATGTATAATCATTAATGGATAGTTAGTTGTTTTTGGAAGGTATAGATACGAGGTGTAGAGGGAGGTTATTTCTTTAAAGTTATAGGTATGAGGTGTAGAGGGATTTATATGAAAGTATAGGTACGAGGTGTAGAGGAATTTATGGAAAATACTGTATAGGTACGAACATAGGTACGAGGTATAGAGGGATTTTTGGAAGGTATAAGTACGAGGTGTAGAGGGATTATTGGAAGATACAAGTACGAGGTGTAGAGGGATTATTGGAAGATACAAGTACGAGGTGTAGAGGGATTTTTGGAAGGTATAAGTACGAGGTGTAGAGGGATTATTGGTAGATACAAGTACGAGGTGTAGAGGGATTTTTGGAAGGTATAAGTACGAGGTGTAGAGGGATTATTGGAAGGTACAAGTACGAGGTGTAGAGGGATTATTGGAAGATACAAGTACGAGGTGTAGAGGGATTTTTGGAAGGTATAAGTACGAGGTGTAGAGGGATTATTGGAAGATACAAGTACGAGGTGTAGAGGGATTTTTGGAAGGTATAAGTACGAGGTGTAGAGGGATTATTGGAAGATACAAATACAAGGTGTAGAGGGATTTTTGGAAGATATAAGTACGAGGTGTAGAGGGATTATTGGAAGGTATAAGTACGAGGTGTAGAGGGATTATTGGAAGATACAAGTACGAGGTGTAGAGGGATTATTGGAAGGTATAAGTACGAGGTGTAGAGGGATTATTGGAAGATACAAGTACGAGGTGTAGTGGGATTTTTTGGAAGGTATACAGTAGGTACGAGCTGTTGATGGATTATTGGAAGATATAATTACCAGATGAAGAGGGAATATTGGAAGGTATAGGTAGTCAGGTACGAGGTGTAAAGGGATTTATGGAAGGTATAGGTACGAGGTGTAAATGGATTTATGGTAAGCATAGGTACAAGGTGTAGAGGGATTATTGAAAGATATAAGTACGAGGTGTAGAAGGATTTATGGAAGGTATAGGTACGAGGTGTAGAGGGATTTATGGAAGGTATAGGTACGAGGTGTAGAGGGATTTATGGAAGGTATAGGTACGAGGTGTAGAGGGGTTATTTCGAGGTGTACGAGGTGTAGAGGGGTTATTGGAAGGTATAGGTACGAGGTGTAGAGGGATTTATGGAAGGTATTGGTACGAGGTGTAGAGAGATTTATGGAAGGTATTGGTACGAGGTGTAGAGGGGTTATTAGAAGGTATAGGTACGAGGTGTAGAGGGGTTATTGGAAGGTATAGGTACGAGGTGTAGAGGGATTTATGGAAGGTATTGGTACGAGGTGTAGAGGGATTTATGGAAGGTATTGGTACGAGGTGTAGAGGGATTTATGGTAAGTATAGGTACGAGGTGTAGAGGGATTTATGGAAGGTATAGGTACGAGGTGTAGAGGGGTTATTGGAAGGTATTGGTACGAGGTGTAGAGGGATTTATGGAAGGTATAGGTACGAGGTGTAAAGGGGTTATTGAAAGGTATTGGTACGAGGTGTAGAGGGGTTATTGGAAGGTATTGGTACGAGGTGTAGATGGATTTATGGAAGGTATAGGTACGAGGTGTAGAGGGATTTATGGAAGGTATAGGTACGAGGTGTAGAGGGATATATGGAAGGTATAGATACGAGGTGTAGATGGATTTATGGTAAGTATGGGTACGAGGTGTAGAGGGATTTATGGAAGGTATAGGTACGAGGTGTAGAAGGATTTATGAAAGGTATTGGTACGAGGTGTAGAGGGATTTAGTGGAAGGTATTGGTACGAGGTGTAGAGGGATTTATGGAAGGTATAGGTACGAGGTGTAGAAGGATTTATGAAAGGTATTGGTACGAGGTGTAGAGGGGTTATTGGAAGGTATTGGTACGAGGTGTAGACGGATTATTGGAAGGTATTGGTACGAGGTGTAGAGAGATTATTGGAAGGTATAGGTACGAGGTGTAGAGGGGTTATTGGAAGGTATTGGTACGAGGTGTAGAGGGATTTATGGAAGGTATTGGTACGAGGTGTAGAAGGATTTATGAAAGGTATAGGTACGAGGTGTAGAGGGATTTATGGAAGGTATTGGTACGAGGTGTAGAGGGATTATTGGAAGGTATAGGTACGAGGTGTAGAGGGGTTATTGGAAGGTATAGGTACGAGGTGTAGAGGGATTATTGGAAGGTATAGGTACGAGGTGTAGAGGGGTTATTGAAAGGTATAAGTACGAGGTGTAGAGGGGTTATTGGAAGGTATAGGTACGAGGTGTAGAGGGATTATTGGAAGGTATAGGTACGAGGTGTAGAGGGTTATTGAAAGGTATAGGTACGAGGTGTAGAGGGGTTATTGGAAGGTATAGGTACGAGGTGTAGAGGGATTATTGGAAGGTATAGGTACGAGGTGTAGAGGGATTATTGGAAGGTATAGGTACGAGGTGTAGAGGGATTATTGGAAGGTATAGGTACGAGGTGTAGATGGATTTATGGAAGGTATAGGTACGAGGTGTAGAGGGATTTATGGAAGGTATAGGTACGAGGTGTAGAGGGATTTATGGAAGGTATTGGTACGAGGTGTAGAGGGATTTATTGTAAGTATAGGTACAAGGTGTAGAGGGATTATTGGAAGGTATAAGTACGAGGTGTAGAGGGGTTATTGGAAGGTATAGGTACGAGGTGTAGAGGGGTTATTGGAAGGTATAGGTACGAGGTGTAGAGGGATTTATGGAAGGTATAGGTACGAGGTGTAGAGGGATTTATGGAAGGTATAGGTACGAGGTGTAGAGGGATTATTGGAAGGTATAAGTACGAGGTGTAGAGGGGTTATTGGAAGGTATAGGTACGAGGTGTAGAGGGGTTATTGGAAGGTATTGGTACGAGGTGTAGATGGATTTATGGAAGGTATAGGTACGAGGTGTAGAGGGATTTATGGAAGGTATAGGTACGAGGTGTAGAGGGATTTATGGAAGGTATTGGTACGAGGTGTAGAGGGATTTATGGAAGGTATAGGTACGAGGTGTAGAGGGATTATTGGAAGGTATAGGTACGAGGTGTAGAGGGGTTATTGGAAGGTATAGGTACGAGGTGTAGAGGGATTTATGGAAGGTATAGGTACGAGGTGTAGAGGGATTTATGGAAGGTATAGGTACGAGGTGTAGAGGGATTATTGGAAGGTATAAGTACGAGGTGTAGAGGGGTTATTGGAAGGTATAGGTACGAGGTGTAGAGGGATTATTGGAAAGTATAAGTACGAGGTGTAGAGGGATTATTGGAAGGTATTGGTACGAGGTGTAGAGGGGATATTGGAAGGTATAAGTACGAGGTGTAGAGGGGTTATTAGAAGGTATAGGTACGAGGTGTAGAGGGATTATTGGAAGGTATAGGTACGAGGTGTAGAGGGATTATTGGAAGGTATAAGTACGAGGTGTAGAGGGATTATTGGAAGGTATAGGTACGAGGTGTAGAGGGATTATTGGAAGGTATAAGTACGAGGTGTAGAGGGGTTATTGGAAGGTATAGGTACGAGTTGTAGAGGGATTATTGGAAGGTATAAGTACGAGGTGTAGGGGGATTATTGGAAGATACAAGTACGAGGTGTAGTGGGATTTTTGGAAGGTATACAGTAGGTACGAGGTGTTGATGGATTATTGGAAGATATAAGTACCAGATGAAGAGGGAATATTGGAAGGTATAGGTCGTCAGGTACGAGGTGTAAAGGGATTTATGGAAGGTATAGGTACGAGGTGTAAATGGATTTATGGTAAGCATAGGTACAAGGTGTAGAGGGATTATTGGAAGATATAAGTACGAGGTGTAGAAGGATTTATGGAAGGTATAGGTACGAGGTGTAGAGGGATTTATGGAAGGTATAGGTGCGAGGTGTAGAGGGATTATTGGAAGGTATAGGTACGAGGTGTAGAGGGATTATTGGAAGGTATTGGTACGAGGTGTAGAGGGGTTATTGGAAGGTGTAGGTACGAGGTGTAGAGGGGTTATTGGAAGGTATAAGTACGAAGTGTAGAGGGATTTATGGAAGGTATAGGTACGAGGTGTAGAGGGGTTATTGGAAGGTATAGGTACGAGGTGTAGAGGGATTATTGGAAGGTATTGGTACGAGGTGTAGAGGGGTTATTGGAAGGTATAGGTACGAGGTGTAGAGGGATTATTGGAAGGTATTGGTACGAGGTGTAGAGGGATTATTGGTAGGTATAGGTACGAGGTGTAGAGGGGTTATTGGAAGGTATTGGTACGAGGTGTAGAGGGATTATTGGAAGGTGTTGGTACGAGGTGTAGAGGGGTTATTGGAAGGTATAGGTACGAGGTGTAGAGGGATTATTGGAAGGTATTGGTACGAGGTGTAGAGGGGTTATTGGAAGGTATAGGTACGAGGTGTAGAGGGGTTATTGGAAGGTATAAGTACGAGGTGTAGAGGTTTCACTCCAAGGGAAATACTCTAGCTGAGAAAATAGTAGTGTAATGGACTCATTGAAAATCAATCATTACAAAGTATATATACACCGTGTTATCCAGCTTCTTCTTGAGTTGTTCTATAGTCCGTTCAATATTATTAGGCCAGAAATATTGACCACTAACCTTTATAACCCAACAACGACTAGAGTAATCCGGCTAATACTTCTACCATTTGGGAAGAGTCAGCCTGGGAATAGGTGTGGAAATTGACAGCTCATTTGCTCTAGCCCTGTTCGAGTTACAGAGGCCTGGGGTCACGATTTCTGGCTTACCTATAATGAATGGACTAGTGAAGCATGATTTAAGGGGAGATGGGTCGTTTTTCTAGACCCCTTCTCCATCATGTTTAGCCCCATTAGTTTTCTGATTTTAAGATGTTTTCCCCATTAGTTTGTTGGTTTTAAGACCTTTCGCCCCCATTTCTTTGTCAATATTAAGACCTTTCGTCCTATTTAGGTATCGATTTTTGTGCTAGCGAACGATAGTGAGCCTGTAATTTTGAAATCACCGGCATTTTTTCTACCAACAAATGTACACATTAATTTAGAATGGGGATCTAATGGATATTTTTTTAAAGTTTGATGGTCTAGGGAGGAAACTAGAAAAATAATAAATCAATGACAAAATAATCGACCTAAAAATGAACCATCCTCCCTTAACCCTTTTAGTTTTCGGTGACGTGTTTCTTAATTTCATTATGAATAGCATTACACGATAATAAGGAGCTTAGGAAAGAGCTATAGGAAGTAATACATACCTCGAATTTCCAAATATTTCTCCCTAAGCTGAAAAAAATCGGTTACTGATAGCTGAATAAAAGTAAAAAACGAGCCCTCTCGTATACTAAGAGGGTTAAAAGGAGAGTTCATTATTATTATTATTTATATTATTATTATTATTATTATTATTATTATTATTATTATTATTATTATTATTATTATTATTATTTTTATTATTATAGTTTCCTCCCTAGACCCCATCATTCATTAAAGAATAAAATAGAAACAATAACAAATATATACCGGTACATAAATAGATCTTTCAATATAATTTTGTGCTTAAATTTGTCCGCCAATGAAGTTGACGGAGGTAATGTTTTTGCCTACATTTGTATGTCCGTGTGTATGTCTGTAAATAAGATATCTATCTAAGTTATTAACCGATGCTCCCAACATTTGGACAAAAATAGACACCTAAATGACACGAAAAGTCTTAATATTGACAACAAAATGGGGCGTAAGGTCTTAAAATTGCCAAACTAATGGGCTGAACGTCATAAAATCTGAAACACTAAATGGGCTAAACATGAGGAAGAAGGGGGACCATAAAAATGACCATCTCCCCTTAACTTATGCTCTCATTAACCCCTTCTGTACCGCTGACGTCGTTTTAACTTTACTTTGGCTACTGTTAGACGATTGTATTCAGTTAAGGGGAGATTTCCACTTGAGAGACTTTTTTCTGGACCCCTTTCGCCCTCATGTTTAGCCCCATTGCTTTTGAGATTTTAGACGTTCGCCCTAGTAGTTTGGGCATTTTAAGATATTTTGCCCCATTACTGTCAATTTTAAGACCTTTCGTGCCATGAAGGTGTCGATTTTTTCCTGGCGAGCGATAGCGAGCCTGTAATTTAAGAGCAACCGGCCTCCGGCCGGGAAATTTTTCTACCGAAAAATGTACAAATTTATCTTGAAAGGGGGTCTAAGGGGTGTAATTTTAAGCTTGATGAAAACGTAGGGAACAAACTAAATACCTCCCCTTAAAAGAGGGCCTCCAGCAATTAACAGGCTTCGAACTCTCACTTAACCTTTTTTTTTTTACTACCGCAGATCTTTCTTAAACTGCACAACATTGTCTAAATAATTGTATAGCTAGAATACAACTACAAAGACGTCCGCGGTAACGAAGGGGTTAACCTTTTCAGTATTGGCGGACGCATTTGTACACTTTATTCTGGTTACCGTTCGACGATTTTGTGCCATTATGAAGAGAGGATATCTAGGTATAAAAGGGGTCAAACTATCGCCATCAACTCTCAAACTCCCGCATATCCTTACTTCAAGGGAGGTATAGGGTTTTGCTGGACCCTCATGTTTAGCCCCATTAGTTTTGAGATTTTAAGATGTTCGGCTCATTAGTTTGGCGATATTTCCATCTTTCGCCACATTTTCTTGTCAGTTTTAAAACCTTTCGTGTCATTTAGGTGTCAAATTTTTCCTGGCGAGCGATAG
Organism: Paralithodes platypus; assembly: GCA_032716605.1. Lineage (NCBI taxonomy): Eukaryota > Metazoa > Arthropoda > Malacostraca > Decapoda > Lithodidae > Paralithodes > Paralithodes platypus. The sequence continues at coordinate 17,542,757 of CM064528.1, read as the reverse complement.
CGAGCCTGTATTTTTAAGGAGAATCGGCCTTAGGCTGGGACATTTTTCTACCGAAAAATTTACAAATTTATCTTGAAAGGGCATTTAGGGAGTGTTTTCTTTTTTTAAAAGCTTGATGGAGGCCTAGCAAGGAAACTAAAAAATGTATGAATGAATAAATAAATAGACCAAAAACACACCACTACCCTCCCTTAACCGCATAATATCGTCTAATGATAGCCAGGATAAAGTAATACAAATGCGTTATTCATCTGAGGTAGTTAACCCTTTCAAAATCCCATTATGCATGTCGGTTTTCTTCTCTGGCTAGTATTAGACGATTTTATTCAGATTGGGAAAGGTACGTGGCAGTCAAAGGGTTAATTGCGATACTCTCTACCTCTTTTATTCCCACAAAACCTTCCTAAGCTGAATGAAAACGTCTAATGATAGCCAGAATAAATGTTAAATGTACAAAAATAAATAAAAACAATATATATATATATATATATATATATATATATATATATATATATATATATATATATATATTTATACAATATATATATATTTATACAATATATATATATAATAAAACCATTGTTATTTGCATTCAAAATTAAGGCTTTAAAACATCTTCACCCGAAACCACCAGTTGAAATTCATCTCTCTCTCTCTCTCTCTCTCTCTCTCTCTCTCTCTCTCTCTCTCTCTCTCTCTCTCTCTCTCTCTCTCTCTCTCTCTCACTCTCTCTCTCTCTCTCTCTCTCTCTCTCTCTCTCTCTCTCTCTCTCTCTCTCTCTCTCTCTCTCTCTCTCTCTCTCTCTCTCTCTCTCTCTCTCTCTCTCTCGCCAGTCAGTCACCCTTTAATTGGCGCCCTCTGGTGGTGCAAAATGGAGGCTTCGGGGGAACAAAAAAATCAATGGGTGAAAATGATGGGGGGGAAAGTTTGTATGATTAATATGTCGGATTGTGATATGGGGAGATTTGAGTTATTTATTTATATATTATTTAACTTATTTATTTATCTATATTTATTTTGTTTCCTCCCTAGACCTCTAAACCTTTCTTCGTCACAAATTTCTGCATTTTTTGTAAGAAAATTGCCATGCCCGGAGGCCGGTTCCTCTTGAAATGCAGGATCGTTATCGCTCGCCAGGAAATATTCGACACCTAAATGGTGGGAATGTCTTAAAATTGCCAAACGAATGGGGCGAATATCTTGAAATCTCAAAACTAAGGGGCTTAACTTGAGGGAGAAGGAATCCAGAATCCCTCCTTTTAGGGGATATTTTTAGTTTGTTCCCTAGACCTCCATCAAGCTTAGAATTACGCCCCCTCAAGATAAATGTGTACATTTTTCGGTAGATCGGTTCCTCTTAAATTTTATACATAACAATATATATGTATAATAAATGATAAATATATACATAAATATAACATAATATGAAAACATATAAAATCAAGGAAAGAAGATGATTGGAACTGTTATTGTAATAATTATTATTCTCAATTTATTATATCGTGTTAAGGGGGCGTTATTTTTCTGAGCCCCCTTAATTCTATCTATCTATCTATTGCCTGACGCCCCTTAATTCTCCTTCATGGTTATCCCCATTAGGTTTGGGATTTTAAGACATTCGACCCATCAGTCTGGCGATTTTAAGAGACAAAAAAGAAAAACCATAAATAAGCACAATAAATAAATCCCCTTCAGGGGAGATGGGTAATTTTTCTATTTCCCCTTCTCCCTCATGTTTAGCCCCATTAGTTTTCATTTTTTAAGATGTTTGCCCCATTAATGTGTCGATGTTAAGACCTTCCGCCTCATTTTCTTATCAATATTAAGACCTTTCGTGCTATTTAGGTGTCGATTTTTTTTTTCTGGCGAACGATAGGTCTTAGCATTGACAACGAAATGGGGCGAAAAGTGTTAAAATCGCCAAACTAGTGGGCTGAACGTCTGGGCGGGTGCCCGACCCCGAAAGGGGTTGAAATAGGGGAGCTATTCCCCCGCCAAAGGCGGCTTTCTAGGGCCTTTCCTAGCTGATGCTGAGAGGATTGGGTTCTAGTCATGTGGTGATGGGCTGGTCTATCAGAGTGAGAACTGAGCGATCTCTGCCATACCCATAGCTTACTCTGACTGTTCCTTTAACTTATATATTTTCTAGATCTCAAGTGACGGCGTCTTTTCCGTGGATTGACCTCCCAATCTACCAAGATTGGAAGCCAAAGCGTCACATTTTTCCCTTGCCCCTCAACTTTCTCTTAATAATTGCTGAGGGGCACAGGGCCCTGGGTGGGGCTTTGGTTTCCCGGGCGTTTCCGCACCCTCCTCAGCTCCCCGCCATGGAGTGGCTTCGGTCACCCAGGCTTTATTGTGGTCGGCAGGGAGGGTTCTGTGGGGGCGCTCGGTTATGGCCTTGTAATTGCTCGGGGCCTTGGGGCTGTTCGGCCAGGCAGCTTGGGGAACAACAACAACAACAACAACAACGTCTTACAATCTTAAAAATAGTAAGAAAATACACGAGGGAGAAGGGGGCCTGAAAAACCAGCCCATCTCCCCTTAGAACTGTCACCATCAACACTCTGGTGGCATCAAGTCCTTCCTAAGCCGAATAAAATCGTCTACTGATAGCCCGAGTCCCTATTGTTTTGTTTCGTGTTTTGAATCTTATCCATGACACCAGGTGGAATTTATAACACTTTATTTCTGGCTATTATTAGACGGTTTTATTGAGCTTAGAAAGGGTGTGTTGGTGTCAGAGGGATAATTGAAACAATCTAGTAAAATATAGATACAATTAAGGTAATGGGAAATAAAGTAGCGCAATATATATATTTTTTAAATAAGCTAGTCAAATATAGTTAAAGTAAAGGTAATGTCAAATAAAGTAGTAAAGTAGTATAATAGTAAATACACTAGTAAAAATAGCTAAAGTAAAGGTAATAGCAAATAAAGTAGTAAATTAGTATAATAGTAAATAACCTAGTAAAAATAGCTAAAGTAAAGGTAATAGTAAATTAATAATTAAAGTAGTGAATAAACTATTACACTAAAGTTAAAGTAAAGGTAATAGTAAATATAGTAGTGAAATAGTAAATTAAATAGTAAAATAAAGTTAAATTATTTGTAATAATATTGTCTTCAATACTATGAAGCCTATAACCGTTAGTCTTTGTTCAATATATTTTTGGTAACATTTGGCGAGATTAGTCAGCTTAGGAATGTCCTCCAGGGACCAGAGTAGTATATTGTATCTCCGTTGTCCCTTTTACTCACACAAGCCCCTTTTAAACTTAAAACATATGTTAATATTTTTTTCTGAACCTCCTACCTCCTGTTTAGCCCCATTATTATTATTTTTTTAAGACGTTCGCCACATTAGTCTGGCGATTTTAAGACCTATCGATACATTACTTTGTTATTTGTATCACAATTCGTGCCATTTATGTGAAGAGTTTTTCCTGGCGAGCGTAAGCGAGCCTGTTATTTAGGAGGAACAGGCCTTCGGCCGAAACATTATGTCTACAGAAAAATGTACAAATTCATTTCGAAAGGGGAATCTTGGGGGAGGATTATTTAAAGTTTTATGGAGGTCTAGGGAGCAAACTAAACAGAAAATATACATAAGAAAAATAAACAATAAAGAAATAATAATACCGAATATTATAAAATAAACCTTACTAATTAGTCAGAATATAATAGCAGACTGGGTCGTAATGTACTCAACAGATTAGCAACATTAAGATAGCGAATATTCCGTCAATAATAAATAACCTTGTTCGTGGGTCTGATCATAAGATACATTAGGGGGGGGGGGGGGGGGAGGGGCGTATTTATTTGCTCATTTATGTATCTTTTCATTCATTTGTTAGTTTCCTCCCTAGACCTCCATCAAGCTTAACAAAACAAAAAACACCCGCCCAAGACCCTCCTTCAAGATAAATGTGTAAATTTGTTTCGATATAAAATATTTCTGTCCGAAGGCCGGTTCCTCTTAAATTACAGGCTCGCTATCGCTCGCCAGGATAAAATCGACACCTAAATGCACGAAAGGTCTTAACATTGACGGAAATGGGGCGAAAGTTCTTAAAATCGCCAAACTAATGGGGCGACTGTCTTAAAATCTCAAAAGCAATGGGGCTAAACATGAGGGAGAAAGGGGTCCAGAAAAAAATCCCTCAAGTCGATATCTCCCCAGTTAATATAGATAGTCTTCCCTGTTTTAATTCCCACAGATCCTTCGTAAGCTGTACACAATTGTCTTAATGATCGCCAGAATAAACTGTTAATATATATATATATATATATATATATATATATATATATATATATATATATATATATATATAATTTCTTTGTCAATTCTAAGACCTTTCGTGGCATTTAGGTGTTTATTTTTTGTTTCTGGCGAGCGATAGTGAGCCTGCAATTTAGGGGGGGGGGATCTCTGGCTCCCTTTCTGCCTCATGTTTAGTCCCATTATTACTTGTTTAGATTTTATGGCGGTCGGCACATTAGTTTGGCGATTGTTTTTACTTTCCCTCATGTTTAGCCACATTGGTTTTGGGATTTTAAGACGTTCGCTTTATTAGTTTGGAGATTATATGATCATTCGCCCCATTTATTTGTCAATTTTCAGACCTTTCGTACCATTTAGTTGTCAATATTATCGCGAACCTGAAACTTAGGATTAACATTTTCCAACTGAATTTGTTTACATCTCCGAGGGGGGAGGGGGGGTCGTGTTTGTGTGGTGTGTGTGTGTGTGTGTGTGTGTGTGTATGTGTGTGTGTGTGTCTGTGTGTGCGTGTGGGTGTGTGTGTGTGTGTGTAGTGTGAGTGTGTGTGTGTGTGTGTGTGTGTGTGTGTGTGTGTGTGTGTCTGTGGATGTGGGTGTGGGTGTGGTGTGTGTGTGTGGGTGTGTGTGTGTGTCTGTGGGTGTGTGTGTGTGTCTGTGTATGTGTGTGTGTGTTACGGAGGTCCAAATGTAAAAGGAAGAAGTAGTTAGGTTTGACTTGACTAGCTCAGGTTAGTTGTGAAGGATGAGGTTTGCTTAGGTTGGTTATTTCAGGTTAGGTTAGTTAGATTAGGATGGGTAGAGTAGATCATAGCTATTCAACTTAAGGGAGGATGGTTCACTGTTTGGTCATTTTTTTCATTTATTCATTATTTTTCTAGTTTCCTCCCTAGACCTCCATCAAACTAGAAAAAACCTCATCCATTAGATCTCCCTTCTAGATCATTTGTACATTTTTCGGTAGAAAATTATCACGGCCGAAGGCCGGTTCTTCCAAAATTACATGCTCACTATCGTTCGCCAGGAAAACAAATGACACCTAAATAGCACAAAAAGATCTAAAATTGACAACGAAATTTGGCGAAAGGTGTTACAATTGTTAAATTAATGGGCCGAACCTCTTAAAATGTCAAAACTAATGGGGCTAAATACGAGGGAGAAAGTGGTCCAGACAAAAAACCCATCTCTCCTTAATAGACGCTTAGTTTTACCAAGTTGCATATCGATTAAGATAGTTAAATAAGTCATCGAAAAGACCAATTTGAAGGCTGAATATGAAGATGGAACAAAAAACAACAAAACAAAAGGAATACAAAATTACACTGCCCAGACAGAATTCCACGAGCTAAAATACAACATGGCGTCTACATAGGGAAAGACGAAGATATACGAGCGATTTTCCGACAATTATTTAGTGATTCGGAGCTAGCATCTTCGGCACCCAAGCTATGTCACAATTCGGCTACCTAAATTACCCAACCCCACTATATGGGCCGATATGTATACAAACGGAACCCCCACATAAGAAAAGCCACTCCAACAGCTTCCTCTCTCGCTCCAACACCCCTTTTCTCCTCTCTATACTCTTCAAAAAGTAGGAAAGTAGAAAGTAGCTACGAGGTGCCGTTGTAAATGCTTATCCCTCAATACCTTCACCTGACCTGACCTGACCTGACCCCCAGAATGTTGACAGAAAAGAATTGCCGAAAAAAAAGCTAGAAAGAGCGTCCGTGTGACCCCGCCTCAAAAAGAAACTCAAAATCGTCCCTAAAGAAGGCTTGGTACTCGTCCCAGCACGCGGAGACCTCTGGCGAAGAGTTGGCGAAGTTTAGAGGCCCCCCCCCCTCTCCCCACCCCACTCCCTCCCACCTCGCCCCCCCCCCCCCACCCCACCCCCATGTTTGAGTTTCGCGATTTTTCCTTATGATTTTAACTTTTTGCAATTTATCTTTCTTGGTTCATTAATACGCATTGTTAATACACTTTATGTGGGATTTCATTCATATTTCTCTGTTCATTTATTTTCGTATTGATTTTTAGCTCTATGGCGTGTATATTAACCAATTTCATATTGGTTTGAGCAATATCAAAATTAATGGCTAAATCATTCGTTATATATGTTTTCTTAAAATTGTTGACCTAAAAACATTGTTAATTAGTATATTTATTGTGGTACAATAGTTTGAATTTATTTAGCCAGCTTAATCAATATTATTTAAAAATATAATTGATATAAATCACGTGAAAAACAACCTAGTCTGCTAAATATCAATGTACAAAAAAAAAAAAAAAAAAAAATCCCTGAAACTCGCCAGGGGTTAATTAATAAGAAGTTGTATCGGCAATATCCGTTAAGAGGAGATGGGTCGTTTTTCTAGATCCCCTTCTCCCTCATATGTAGCCCCATTAGTTTGTCAACATTAAGACCTTTCGTGCTATTTAGGTGTAGATTTTTTAGTTCCTGGCGAACGATAGTGTGCCTGTAATTAGATAATTTTAGGCTAAGTTCCATCTGCTTATTGTATTCAATATATCAGCAGAATATATAACACTAATACCCTGTTCCCAATTGGTAGTCCAGAATTCGTGAACCCTAACCTCTGTAACTCAAAAAGGGCTAGAGCAAATGGCCTGCAAATGTCCACACCTATTCCCTGGCTGACCCTTTCCAAATGGTATACTAGCTCGATTGCATTAAGGGGGCAGGGTATATTATTTGGTCGATTATTTTATATATTTATTCTCATTTTGGTTTCCTCCCTACACCTCCATCAAACTTAAAAAAAACATCCATTGTATTTCAATTCTAAATTAATGTGTACATTTTTCGGTAGAAAAATGTCCCGGCCAAAGGCCGGTTCTTCACAAATTACACCTAAATAGCACGAAAGGTCTTAATATTGACAAACAAAAATCTTAAAATCGACAAACTAATGGGACAAACATCTTAAAATCTGAAAACTAATGGTGCTAAACATGAGGGAGAAGGGGGTCTAGAAAAGCGACCCATCTCCCCTTAATTATTATCAAACTATTGGGACTCTCGGTAAAGCAGCATATACCTCCACCCCTACGCTGGCTGGTTCTTTACCATTACTATGAGACTACATTTATTTTCTGGATCCCGGTTTCAGGATATGATTCGGATCGCCTAAATTGAATCACTTCTTCCTTGGCACTTATCCAACCAAATTTCATAAACATCGGTTCATATCATTGTGCGATATCTTGTTTAAGGGATCCCACCTCACTTTTGTTTTTATCTTTCTCTCCCTCTCTCTTTGGCTCGTATCCATTTGGCCCCATTCAGCCTACGGTTTTAAGACGCTTACCCCCATCAAGGTGTCAATATATTCCTGGCGAGCGGTAGCGAGGCAGCATATATATATTTTGTTTTGACAGCAAGCTAAATTTGTACATTTTTCGATAGAAAAATGTCTCCGGCGAAGCCGGATTTCTCCATACAATGCTGGCTCGCTATCGCTCGCCAGGAAGATATCGACACCTGGAAGGGGATTAACGTCTTAAAACAGTTGGCTGAATGGGGCCGAATGGATACAAGCCAGGGAAAGAAAGAAAAGGAGAGAAAGAAAAAAAAATGTGACCCCCCCCCTTAATGACAAACAAACAGACGAAAAACCTAAGGTGAAAACATAGCATGTGTCCAACTTCGTTGGTGGAGGTACTAACACTCCATTACTTAAATTAACCCAGTCAGTACCGGTGACGTCCTTTTAATTATTTTATGGCAACGTTTAGACGATTTTATTATTTTATGGTAACGTTTAGACGATTGTATTATTGTATGGCAACGTTTAGACGATTGTATTATTTTATGGCAACGTTTAGACGATTGTATTATTTTATGGCAACGTTTAGACGATTGTATTATTTTATGGCAACGTTTAGACGATTGTATTATTTTATGGCAACGTTTAGACGATTGTATTATTGTATGGCAACGTTTAGACGATTGTATTATTTTATGGCAACGTTTAGACGATTGTATTATTTTATGGCAACGTTTAGACGATTGTATTATTTTATGGCAACGTTTAGACGATTGTATTATTTTATGGCAACGTTTAGACGATTGTATTATTTTATGGCAACGTTTAGACGATTGTATTATTTTATGGCAACGTTTAGACGATTGTATTATTTTATGGCAACGTTTAGACGATTGTATTATTGTATGGCAACGTTTAGACGATTGTATTATTTTATGGCACGTTTAGACCATTGTATTATTTTATGGCAACGTTTAGACGATTGTATTATTTTATGGCAACGTTTAGACGATTGTATTATTTTATGGCAACGTTTAGACGATTGTATTATTTTATGGCAACGTTTAGACGATTGTATTCAGTTTAAAAACGGCCTTCAGTAATTAACAAACGTCGAACTATCACACTTAACCCTTTCTACTACCACAGTTCCTTCATAAACTGCCCACAATCCTCTAAATATAGCTAGAATAAAGTTAAAAAGACGTCGGTGCTACAGAAGGGGTTAACCTACTCCATTTGTAAGATACACGGCGGATTTTCCTAAGACTTTTTGGTAAGGCATAGTTGGTAGTTGGTACAGTACATTACAGCTTTATGCTAATTTAGACACTTCCAATGCCGTAATATCACTGTAGTCTACAATAGTTGGCGATATCAACTAAAGGGGAGATGGGCCGATTTGTGTGTCTATTAATTCATGTATTCCTCTATTTCTTAGTTTCCTCGCTAAACCTCCATCAAGCTTAGAAAAACACCCCCTAGACTCCCCTTCAAGATAAATTTATACATTATTCGGTAGAAAAATGTCCGGGCCGAAGGCTGATTCCTCTTAGAATTTCAGGCTCGCTGTCGGTCGCCAGGAAAAAATCGACACCTAAATAGCACGAAAGGTTTTAACATTGACAACGAAATGGGGCGATAGGTGTTAATATCGCCAAACTAATGGACCGAACGTCTTATGATCTCAAAAACAAATGGGACTTAACACGAGGGAGAAAGGGGACCAGAAAAACGATGCAACTCGCCTTCACCCTTTCAACACCATGACGCCTTTACTTATGGCCTTGTGCTGGCTAACATTGAACGACTTTATGCAGTTTGAGAAGTATCTGTTAGTCAGATGGTTGATTGAGATTGTATGTACCCGTTTGAGCTCTAGAGGTAGATTCTAAGCTAATTAAAATCGTCTAATTGTAACCAGAATAAGACGAAAAATACGTCATCGTGCTGAAGGAGCTAAACACAATTGGGAGTGCTTAAGGGGGGGGATGGTTCACTTGAGGGATTTTTTTTTCTTGACCCCTTTCTCCCTCATGTTTAGCCCCATTGCTTTTGAGATTTTAAGACCTTCGCCCCATTAGTTTGGCGATTTTATGAACTTTCACCCCATTTATGTCACTTTTAAGACCTTTCGTGCCATTTAGGTGTCTATTTTTTCCTGGCGAGCGATAGCGAGCCTGTAATTTAAGAGGAACCGGCCTTCGGCCTGGAAATTTTTCTACCGAAAAATGTACAAATTTATCTTCAAAGGGGGTCAAGGGGGTGTAATTTCAAGCTTGATGGAAGTCTAGGAAACACACTAAAAACCTCCCCTTACTTCACTTTTTCATCGATTCTTCCATTTATTAATTATTTTTCTAGTTTCCTCCCTAGACCTTCATCAAACTTAAAAAAAAAAAAAACATCCATTAGATCCCCCTTCTAGATTAATCTGTACATTTATTCGTAAGACACGTAAATGGCAAGATAAGTCCTAAAATTAACAACGAAATGGAGCTAAAGGTATTAAAATCGCCAAACTAATGGGCCGAACATCTTAAAATTTAAATACTAATGGGGCTAAACACGAGGGAGAAAGGGGGTCCATAAAAACGACCCATCTCCCCTTAAAGAAGATACAGATCGATAACGCCCATGGACTTCCGGTGTTCCTTCTATTACTGCCTGTCTATATTGTAGTGGTAATGCCCCCCTCTCCCTCATGCTTAGCCTCATTCATTTAGAGATTTTAGGATATTCGCCTCATTAGTTTGAAGATTTTTATACCTTTTGTGCCATTTAGGTGTCGATTTGATATCCTGATGAGCGATAACGAACCTGCAATTAAGGAGGGGAGCATTTTTCTATCGGGAAAATGCACAAATTTATCTCGAAGGGGGGATGTTGGGGGTATTTTCTTTAAGCTTGAAGGACGTCGAGGGAGAAGTATAAACAAATAGCAAATACATATATACATAAACAAATCAATATTAATCTCTGTAACTGCGAATATTATGTAGGCTAGGTTAAATGAAGCAACATAAAGTGACAGATACTGTCTCTTTATAGTATGGTGCTGTTGGTGTATGTTTTGTTGTGTGCTAGTGGTGATGTAGGTGGTGGTAGTACACACACACACACACACACACACACACACACACACACACACACACACACACACACACACACGCATCCCCTCCTCCCTCCTCCTCCAAACTACACACACACACACACCTACACTAGACACATTTTACGCTGATGTCCGTCCCATTTTTCACTTCACCATTACCCCTTTTATTTCCCGGCTACGGCATGTTGGTTGTACGGGAAAAATGGCTAGGGAACGTTAATTATTAGGGGCCACACAACCTCGGCGTCTCCATCCCTTCCCTCAGGTGCCCCGGAGAGATATAAGCCTTGGGTTCTTCTCTTGTCTCTCACCGCCCGACACCACACACACGCAGACACACACAGGGACGGTCATAGCCACGCATACGGAGGGTTGACGTACACAAGGGCTCAACACACACATACTTACACACACACACACACACCTACACCTACACCTACATGTACACACGGATATCCACACAAAAGAACGCAATATATGAAAATAATGCAGATAACAATAATCTATAGTTTAGCCGTCAGCTTTCACGTACGTTACGTTTTCTCTAATCCTACTCTTCCCAACTATCACTGTTTCGTTATCCATCGCTCAATTATTATACAAATAGTTCATCGTGCTGAGTATATCAAGCTCATTATCGAAGGATTGTGAACAGTGATAAATGTAGCTGGAATCGAAACCGCGCATCTAGCTTGGATGTAGGTGCTGAGTTACACATTACCCTGTATGTGCTATAGTATCTATCCCACACTAACTATAATTTATAAATGTGCATTAAGAAACATTTATATACGATAAAAGGTTCATATTGATGTGTAATAGGTCCTCTACTGGTTAAAGAACTCTATCCCATGACTTAATTTAATTTGGGTTTTAAATGATGAGACAGCAACATAAGGTGGGTTGTTGCTAAGAGCGTGGCCAGCTGTTAAGGATTACCAACATTCTTGTAAATCACTCCTCTTAAACCTAGTGCATAATTCACATGTACTGTATACGATAGCACAGTCACTGTAAAGTTCCTAAATTTATATATCCTGTTAGTATACTCTTCAATAAAATAATTGCCTACTTATATTGAAAGGCAGGTATGGAGTTAGTGATGAGATAATATTATACAGTTATGTTGGCACCCCTCACTCCTTTCTCTCCACCCCACCCCTCACAGCTCACTCAGTCACCTTCACCACCTCTGCTCGCCGGCCTCTTCGCGGAAATTGTGTTATTGTTATGTGTTCTTCGCGGTCTTTGTGTGCGTGTGCGTGTTTTTGAAGACTAGGAGGAATGGAAGATGACTTTAGTTGTACGAGGAATATTGATTGCGTCCTCCATCGTCAACTAAGGAAGGAACATACTGTACATGATGAACTCGACCATACCTGCCTTCCGTGTGTCTCTAGGTAAGACATCGTTTTGAGTGGTTCATTTACAGCCAAAATAATCAATATTAATGTCGCAACGTGTTAGAGCGGTAGTCTTTGCCATCTTACTTGGTTCTTAATAACACGTAATGGAGTTTGTTGTTGAAGAACCGCACAAGATCTACAATTATATTTTTTCGTTCACTTGATTCTTCTTGATTGTTGATAGTGGATCTACATAGCTTTACCTGTGCATTTATATAATTAATAGTATACTTTCGCCTCCCTGTTACACATAGTTTCCACCTCGTAAAGTTTCTCCGGAGAACTGTACATTAGTATCGATAAAATGAATAATAATTGCGTGCGATTAATTTATATTATATCAATCTTTTATTTGCGTTTGCTATTTCTAGCTAAAATCCTAGTATAACTTATGTAAAGTTTTCCTCCTCCC
>CM064528.1:17520256-17525256 GCA_032716605.1 Paralithodes platypus | reverse complement strand
CAGGTGGCTCAAATGTACGAAGAAGAGCTACAGCACGACTTATCAGCTCCATACGTACAATTAGTTACGATTTCAAAAACACGGGTCAATTAAGGGGAGGTTTTTAGTTTGGTCCATAGCTATCCATCAAGCTTAAGATTACACCCCTTTGAGCACATTTCAAGATAAATTTGTACATTTTTCGGTAGAAAAATGTCCCGGCTGAAAGCCGGTTCCTCTTAAATTACAGGCTCGCTAAATTACAGGCTCGCCAGGATAAAATCGACACCTAAATGGCACGAAAGGTCTTAACATTGACAGAAATGGGTCGAAAGTTCTTAAAATCGTCAAAATAATGGGGCAAACGTCTTAAAATTAGAAAAGCAATGGGGCTAAACATGAGGGAGAAAGGAGTCAAGAAAAATATCCGCTAGTGGAAATCTCCCCTTAATTGATAAGTGTCTGTGATGGCTAAATGGGCTACACGACAATGCACCGCGAGATGGTCAATGAAAACGGGATGTAACGGATTAATCCGTCATTCGTGGTGCGATGCATAAGGTGTTGATTTTCGGTGTGAGCATCCTGGATTCGAATCCACGGACTGCCACATGTGTTTGTAAATTTCATTAATCGATTTTAGGAGTATAGTTGGTTGTTGGAAGGAACATAATAATATAATGTAGTATAACCGTTTTTAGCTGGGAATTCGGCTAAATGTCGATATTTATAGCTCCGAGATTTGCAAGTGATCAATTGATGGTTGTGTAGCCCTACCTTGGATTCCTCTGTACCAGGTTCGTTATAGGTAGGCCACAAATCCCAACACCAACTCTCATAACTTAAAAAAAAAAGGACTGCACTATAGTCTATTTACTTTCAGCTTACGGAAAATTGAATCCCTTAGCGACTGATTTATCGATAATTAAATAAAAAATATGAAGTTACTATGTCTCTGTATCTTATTAATGCCAAGTTTATATAATTAACATCATTATTCACTACAAAATCTTCAAAATAACTAATGATTTGTTATGTGAACTGTGCAATGTACCATCAGTTGGAGAGAGACACCAAAATTGTACAGCATAATATTTTAACCCTTTGGGGGATCCTGACGCGTTTTGACCGTTTGTTCTGGCTAGCATTAGACGATTTTATTCAGTTTAAGAAGGAATTGTTGGTGTCAGAGGGATGGCTAAGAGTGTTTTTACCCCTCTGACTGCCAGAGGTCCTTCCGAAACTGAATAAAATCGATTAATGATAGCCAGAATTAACTATCAAAATGCGTCATAATCCTCAGGGGTATAATTTATATTAGGTAATTATAATAGGTTAAGAGTATCTCTATATCTATCCATATATCGAAACGCTCAGTGTGTGTGTGTGTGTGAGAGAGAGAGAGAGAGAGAGAGAGAGAGAGAGAGAGAGAGAGAGAGAGAGAGAGAGAGAGAGAGAGAGAGAGAGAGAGAGAGAGAGAGAGAGAGAGAGAGAGAGAGAGAGAGAGAGAGAGAGAGAGAGAGAGAGAGAGAGAGAGAAGGAGAAGGAAAGAAAGAAAGGGAGAAAAAAGAGAGCGAGGAAAAATGGATGTTGTGGAATATCGTGGAACATAAGGGTGATCTTTTTTACTTAGTCGGCTATGATATTTTTTGGGGTTTTTCCCCATGTTTTTGGTTTCAAACACTTTTTTTTTATTTTATTTTTTACTTTTTTTTTTTTATTTTTTTTTGGAGATTGTCGTTTTGTTTCATACTTTATTTTGGCTGGTTTTTAACTATTAATACCGTTTTACCGTTATTTTTGTTTCGTTACGTTTTTATTATTGTTCTTTTTTTTTTATTTTGTATTTTCTCGTTTTTTTATTTGTTTTATACCATTTTTTTGTTTTTTTGTTTTATTTTTGTTATTTTTTTTTATATTCTTTTATTTATATCTTATTTAGTTTTTATTAGTAGTAGTAAGTATCGTATGGTAGTGTTGGTATATGAAGATTATTATTATTATTATTATTATTATTTATTTTTTATTTATATTGTTTGAGACTCACTTTTGCTTTTTCTTTCAATAATGTGAAGAAGATATTTACCTATTTTAATCTTAGAGGGAGAATAGTTGTTTAGTTGAGATTGACAAGCATGTACAGTAAAGACCATTACTGTTGCTTTTTTCTTCAATAATTTTTGACCATAAAAACTAAGTATTTAAGTGGAGGTATTTTTTGTCTTCACATTATGAGCTATTTAGGTGTCGATATTTCTCCTGGAAAGCGACAGCGAGCCCGAAATATAGTAGGAACAGGCCTTCGGCCAGGATATTTTCTACCGAAAAATTTGCAAATTTATCTCGAAGGGGGTCTGGGTGTGTGTGTGTGTGTGTGTGTGTGTGTGTGTCTGTGTCTGTGTGTGTGTGTGTTTTGTTTATGTTTGAAAAGGAGAATGGGGCAAAACTAAGACATATTTATATAATAACAAATACACAATACAAATAAATACAAATCAATTAACCATCCCATTTCCACTAGTTCACAAGTATTACACATACAACAAATACAGCTGGACGCCTTTTCAATTATTTTTGGCTAACATCAGACGATCATACTCAGCTTATGAAGGGTTTAACACAAATAAACCATCAAAGGGTTAAGCTATGTCTCGTTATCCCTCTGACTCCCACAATTCCTTCTTAAGGGGAGATTTCCACTTGAGGGACTTTTTTCTTGACCCCTTTCTCCCTCATGTCTAGCCCCATTGCTTTTGAGATTTTAAGACGTTTGTCCCATTAGTTTGGTGATTTTAAGAATTTCCAGCCCATTCTGTCAATTTTAAGATTTTTCGTGCCATTTAGGTGTCGCTTTTATCCTGGCGAGCGATAGCGAGCCTGTAATTTAAGAGTAACCGGCCTTCGGCCGGGACATTTTTCTACCGAAAAATGTACAAATTTATCTTGAAAGGGGGTCAAGGGGGTGACATTTTAAGATTGCTGGAGGAGTAGGAAACAAACTAAACACCTCCCCTTAAGCTGAATACAATCGTCTTCTAATACCCAGACTAAACACCTCCCCTTAAGCTGAATACAATCGTCTTCTAATACCCAAACTAAACACCTCCCCTTAAGCTGAATACAATCGTCTGCTAATACCCAGACTAAACACCTCCCCTTAAGCTGAATACAATCGTCTGCTAATACCCAGACTAAACACCTCCCCTTAAGCTGAATACAATCGTCTTCTAATACCCAGACTAAACACCTCCCCTTAAGCTGAATACAATCGTCTTCTAATACCCAAACTAAACACCTCCCCTTAAGCTGAATACAATCGTCTTCTAATACCCAGACTAAACACCCCCCTTAAGCTGAATACAATCGTCTGCTAATACCCAGACTAAACACCTCCCCTTAAGCTGAATACAATCGTCTTCTAATACCCAGACTAAACACCTCCCCTTAAGCTGAATACAATCGTCTGCTAATACCCAGACTAAACACCTCCCCTTAAGCTGAATACAATCGTCTTCTAATACCCAGACTAAACACCCCCCCTTAAGCTGAATACAATCGTCTGCTAATACCCAGACTAAACACCTCCCCTTAAGCTGAATACAATCGTCTTCTAATACCCAAACTAAACACCTCCCCTTAAGCTGAATACAATCGTCTGCTAATACCCAGACTAAACACCTCCCCTTAAGCTGAATACAATCGTCTTCTAATACCCAAACTAAACACCTCCCCTTAAGCTGAATACAATCGTCTTCTAATACCCAGACTAAACACCCCCCCTTAAGCTGAATACAATCGTCTGCTAATACCCAGACTAAACACCTCCCCTTAAGCTGAATACAATCGTCTTCTAATACCCAGACTAAACACCTCCCCTTAAGCTGAATACAATCGTCTGCTAATACCCAGACTAAACACCTCCCCTTAAGCTGAATACAATCGTCTTCTAATACCCAAACTAAACACCTCCCTTAAGCTGAATACACTCGTCTTCTAATACCCAGACTAAACACCCCCCCTTAAGCTGAATACAATCGTCTGCTAATACCCAGACTAAACACATCCCCTTAAGCTGAATACAATCGTCTTCTAATACCCAGACTAAACACCCCCCCTTAAGCTGAATACAATCGTCTGCTAATACCCAGACTAAACACCTCCCCTTAAGCTGAATACAATCGTCTTCTAAAACCCAGACTAAACAACCCCCCTTAAGCTGAATACAATCGTCTGCTAATACCCAGACTAAACACCTCCCCTTAAGCTGAATACAATCGTCTTCTAATACCCAAACTAAACACCTCCCCTTAAGCTGAATACAATCGTCTTCTAATACCCAGACTAAACACCCCCCCTTAAGCTGAATACAATCGTCTGCTAATACCCAGACTAAACACCTCCCCTTAAGCTGAATACAATCGTCTGCTAATACCCAGACTAAACATAAGACACGAGTCGTTGTAGCTTCAAGTTTTCTTTTATTTGTATTTGTTGTTTTTATTATTATTATTGTTATTGTTAGTATTAGTTTTTAAATTATCCGTAGGCCTCTTATCAAGCTTAAGGGGAGATCTCCACTTGAGGGATTTTTGTCTTGACTCCTTTCTCCCTCATGCTTAGCCCCATTGCTTTTGATATTATAAAACGTTTGCCCCATTAGTTTAGCGATTTTAAGAACTTTCACCCCATATTAAGACCTTTCGTGCCATTCAGGTGTCGATTTTATCCTGGCGAGCGATAGCGAGCCTGTAATTGAAGAGGAATCGGCCTTCGGCCGGGACATGTTTCTACCGAAAAATGTACACATTTATCTTGAAAGGGACTCAAGGGGGTGTAATTTTAAGCTTGATGGAGGTCTAGGGAACAAACTAAATACCTCCCCTTAAAAGTAAACCCACCCAAGAGATCCCCCTGCGAGATAAATGTGTACATAATTCAGTAACGTCCCGGCCGATGACCGGTTCCTCCTAAATTATGGAGTTCTAGCCAAGAAACTGGAAAACACTAATTACACAAATGAA
>CM064528.1:17464716-17520156 GCA_032716605.1 Paralithodes platypus | reverse complement strand
GAGAGAGAGAGAGTCTGGGGAAGTACGAGGATGTGTGGCAAACTCTTATATGAAAACAGAGGAGAGAGACAGAGAGAGAGAGAGAGAGACTAGGGAACTACGAGGATGTGTGGCAAACTCTTATACGAAAACAGAGGAGAGAGACAGAGATAGAGAGAGAGTACAAAGGAGTACAAAGGAGTACAAAGGAAATCAAGCAACAACAGATCTAGTGACCCTTCTAGGTTGCTTGTCCTCCAAAACACTGAGGATCAAGTGTCCAAACAGTGGTTTAGAGTGGGTAAGGGAACATTGGAAAGGGAATTACTGCCCTGGAACTAATGTCCGTGGCAGGATTAGGAAGTTAGTAGGGGACAGATGGGTTAGTAACTGAGGGGGGATAAAATAAAGTTATTCATTTACAAACGCAGTCAGTCGCGGGTTTGATGCGAGATATTTGTCTAGGCGGAGTTTAAATGAATCAACGGTGATGCAGTCTATAACGTTTCGGGGAAGCCCATTCCACAAGTTGACAACTCGATTGAAGAAGAAATTCTTAGATTCGTGTGAGTTAAAAGATTTACCAATAATTTTGCAACCGTTTCCCCCGTGTAATTAGATTGGTCGATAGTGAAGTACTTACTACAGTTCATATTGTCGATGCCTTTGATGATTTTGAACACTTGAATTAAGTCACCTCTTAATCTGCGCTGGGTTAAAGGAAATAGATTTAATTCTCTAAGACGCTCTTCGTATGGTTTGTTCTTTAGGCTAGGTATCATTTTGGTAACTCTACGTTGAACTCGTTCTAGCTTGTTTATATCTTTTTGGTAATAAGGGCACCAGGATTGAACGCAGTATTCCAGAAGAGGGCGGACTAAGGAATTGTAAAGGGTTCGGATAACTTCTTTGGATTTATGCTCAAATGACCTGCCTATAAAGCCAATTATTTTGTTTGCCTTCTTAACAACTTCTGAACATTGTTGACTCGGTTTTAGGTTACTCGATATTGTTACTCCCAGATCGGTTTCTCTGTTTACATTCTTAAGCTGAGTGCCATTCATCGAATAGTTTGCTTTCTCATTTAGGTATCCGATATGTAGTACTTTACATTTATCCGCATTGAAACTCATTTGCCAAATTTGGGCCCAACATGACAATTTATCTAGATTGTGTTGCATATCGTCAACTTGTTCTTTTGAGAGTACGCTATTTGCAATTTTTGTATCGTCAGCAAATTTTGAGATTGTACAGGTGAGACCCTCATCTATGTCGTTGATGTAAATTAGAAAGAGAATTGGTCCTAGTACCGATCCCTGGGGTACCCCGCTACTTACATTGGTCCATTTAGATGCCTTACCGTTTATGACTACTCTTTGCTTTCTGTCGCTGAGCCAATTTTCTATCCATTTCAACACACCGTCTTGTATTCCATGCGCTTTTAGTTTTAGCAGTAAAGTTTGTGGGGAACTTTGTCAAAGGCCTTTTGAAAATCAAGGTATATAATATCTACAGCTTTACTCTCATCGTAGAGGTTGAGGATATCGTGGAAGAAGTCTAAGAGGTTTGTTAAACAGGAACGTTTTTTACGAAAGCCGTGTTGAGTATCTTTAAGTATGTTATTTTCCTCTAAGTGATTTACGAGTCTGTCTCGTATGACCGTTTCTAGCATTTTACATACAACTGAGGTTAAGCTAATTGGACGATAGTTACGGGGTAGGGATTTGCTGCCTTTTTTGAATATCGGTGTTACGTTGGCTAGCTTCCACTGATCGGGCATAGTTCCAGACTTGATCGGGCATAGTTCCAGACTGATCGGGCATAGTGCCAGACTGATCGGGCATAGTTCCAGAGTGAGAGAAAGGGTGTGTGTGTGTGTGTGTGTGTGTGTGTGTGTGTGTGTGTGTGTGTGTGTGTGTGTGTGTGTGTGTGTGTGTGTGTGTGTGTGTGTGTGTGTGTGTGTGGTGTGTGTGTGTGTGTGTGTGTGTGTGTGTGTGTGTGTGTGTGTGTGTGTGTGTGTGTGTGTGTGTGTGTGTGTGTGTGTGTGTGTGTGTGTGTGTGTTGCAGAATAGGGAGAATGTAGGGAAGTGTAAGAAACAAACAACTGTAAAGGGGGAAGTTTGGCCTGAAAATATATGTAACAAACTATATGCGGAGACAGAGAGAGAGATCAGCATACTTTAAGGATAGAAACGAGACTAACGTATATATAACCCAAAGAGAGAGAGAGAGAGAGAGAGAGAGAGAGATTTGTATCATCCGCTTTATTAGTCCCCTGCAGCACCGGCTTATCACGGTATAGTAACAATAGAAGGTAGACGCAGTGCATGCTTGAACTCTTATACATAAAGGCTTCTAAAAAGCACTAAACAGACTTTCATTAATTATTTTTATTTTGTGACTTCACGCTCAACCATGGTACCGTCATAATATAAGATATAGTTGTCGGAATAACAACGTTGATTATTCTATAAGCGAATATTTAGTGAAATATTCGTATACCATCGTGGCTTGTTTGGCTCCGCTATAGTGTTCTCTCTGGCCGTCAGAGGGCACCACCGTCCGTTCTTCTCCCCCCACTCAGAGTCTCAGACACCATTTCGCTTTCGTAGAAATCTATGTTCCCTCTAGCTGGCCATATACTTATACAAATCATCTCTCCACATCCCCTAGGCCTTCATACACCGTCACACGCCATCACTGGGTGAAAGTTGATGAGTGTCAGAAGCAAACTACGTGAATTTAAAGGAAGTTGAGCAAGGGATAAACGAGAATCCGTTTAGGCCTACCTTTTCTCCCGACCGACGAATTGAAAATCACCAACATCTTCGAAATATCTCTTCATATAAACTACACATATATCAAATAACAATGCTTACATGTAGATTGGGTCCTACTACAATAACATTATAGATATCAATCGACATTACTCTACATATTAGGTAATTAGGTGGACAAAAATATAATCGCATTTCCGCGGTAAAATTTTAAGCGACGTCGGCTATATACTACCTCATAGCCGTATATATATTCTTCAAATGCAACAAATAACAACTTTAGCAAATAGACTAGGGTCCTGTCACACTATATATGTCTATGTTTATCCATGTCACTTTACATTTTCGGTGGAAAACGCAATATACCGATCCTGTTAGAAGACCATATTTAGGCTAGGGAGACGGTACCCAGGAGTCATTGAGTGACGTCACAGAGGCCCAAACAAGTGACTGTCGTGGTTTCAATACTACCGCCATGCGCCTACCTCCTTATGTTACTATACCGTGGTCTAGCCTACCTGGTCGCCGCGGGATTTCCATAAAAGGGAATATTGGGGTTACTACAACAACTACAACAACAACAACAAAAGCAACCTATTTTGTATTTCATTGTTTGTATTACTATGCGCAAAGCAGGCGACATGGCGACCCCAAATGAAGACAAGTTGACCCACAGTGACCCTCTAAACTAGGCATTTAATTTCGGCTGTTGGTGAATTTTGAAGTATGGTGTTCCATGGCTAAATTTTGACACTTAGGTTCACAATATATCTACCCAAAAGAAAATACAGTAAATAAATTAATAAATCTGTTGTCTAATTTATCCCTCACCTTCCCCTTAATGAACCCTATATTGCATTCGGTAAATTTTGGAATAAGGATAAGCCATGGATTTCGGGTCATAGATTTTCACTTCGGTTCACATCATGACAAGTTTAATCGAGCGTAACACAAATGTCTCAATGCAACAGAGAAACAACACAAAATTATCAGAACAACAGAGTAACAAATTTCTCCACAAAATGGCGGCCTCAGAATAATAAAAGTGATCCCCTACATGACCCCTCTCCATAAACCACACATAGGGAGTCTGGCCATCATCCATCAGCCTTCAATCCGGGCGGTGGATGAGGAGGAGGGCAGCCGACACGCCCATCCATTATCGGGGACTAGGCGTCAAAGTGTACGCCAGAGTCATTTGTCCGCACGCCCACAGGAGGGAAAGAGAGGGGGGGATGGGCGGAGGGAGGGGGGAGGATGGGGATGGGCGGAGGGAGGGGGGAGGAGGGGGATAGGAAGAGAGTGGGGGAGGGGGGTATATGAGGGAGATGGGTGGGGATAGGAAGAGATGGTGGGGAGATGTGATGGTGGGGAGATGTGATGAGGAATGAGTGTGAAGTTATAGAAGTGGATGGGGAGTAAGAGCCAAAGTAGACGGGAGATTGTTATTTGACTTATTTATCTATCTATTTACTATTTATTTGTATTCTTATGCTCACTGGAGGAAACAGGGGAAGAGATATATGGAGCAAGTTGGATGGGGGTGAGAGAGAGAGAGAAAAGGAGAGGGAGAGGGGGTTGGTTGTGATATGAGGGGGTGAGGAGAGAGGGGGATGGGGTATAAAGTGTCTAAACATAAGGGAGAGTCATTTGTGTTTATGTCCACTAGAGGAGGAAAATGGGGGGGAGGAGGAGTTAAATGGGGAAGATGTTTGGGGAGAGGAAATGAGGGGTGCTAGTAAAGAGAGGGGAAGGGGAATATGGGGCCAGTTGGAGGGGGGTGATTGAGGGATGGAGGATTGAGAAATGGAGGATTGAGAAATGGAGGATTGAGGAATGGAGAATTGAGGGATGGAAGATTGAGGGATGGAAGATTGAGGGATGAGGGTGGGATTGGCAGGGGAGAGGGAAGGGAAAGGGGAGAAAACAAGAAAAGAGCCAAAGTATGAGGGGGAGTAATTTGTTCTTGTGCCCACGGGAGGATAAATGGGAGAGGAATATGAGGGCGAGTTGGATGGGGAAGAGAGAGGGAGGAATGGGAGAGAGAGTGGGGTGATTTTATTTATTTTTATTTTTGTATTTGCATTTATTTATTTTGTATTTTATTTTGTTTTGAGAGAAGGGGATAGTGCGTAGGATAAAGAGTAGGGGAGAGTCATCTGTTATCATGTGCACTGAAGGAGAGGTGGGGGTGTATGGGTAGAGAGGGAGATGGGAGCAGAGTAGGATGGAGAGGGAGAGATGATTTTGGTAAAAGAGAGAAGGAAGGTGAATAGAGAAGTGGAAAGGGGAGACAGAAACGGGAAGAACTGGGTTAGTAGGGAGATGGGGGATGATGGGACAAACTATTCTCTGTTTATTTTCGGCTGATGATGAATTGAATCCCTTAGCAGCTTATTTCTCGATATTTAATGGATTTATATGAGACTATTAGGTCTATACATCATATGATACTTAATGGAATTATATGAAAATTGTATGTCTCGAAATCATATTAAGACCAAGTTTATATAATTAGCACCATATTTCACTACCAAATCTTCAAAATAACTGAGCATCTTGATGGGAACTTTGCAATTTACCGTCAGTTGAAAAGAAACATAATATAAATATGCATTTCTCAAGCAAAAGCAATCATAACCGCCAACAATATCAAACAAACTATCAAACTAACCTGCACCAGATAGTGTTAATAGGGGTCATTGTAAGGGTAAGGCATTTGTTGTTGTCTTAAGACTCACTGGAGGAGAAGGGGAGTTTTCGATGTGGTGAAAGGGAGGAGAGTGGGCATTGGTTGGGGAGTTATGGGATTAGGATAGAAGAAAGATGGAGGAGAGAGGAGGGTGACAAAGGGAGGAGATGACAGAAGAAAGATGGAGGAGAGAGGAGGGTGACAAAGGGAGGAGATGACAGAAGAAAGATGGACAGAGAGGAGGGGACAAGGTGGGAGAGAGGGAGGGTGAGAGAGGGAGGGTTGGGGGCATTGGTGGGGGAGTTATGGGATTAGGATAGAAGAAAGATGGAGGAGAGAGAAGGGTGACAAAGGGAGGAGAGTGGGCATTGGTTGGGGTTGGGGAGTTAAGGGATTATGATAGAAGAAAGATGGAGGAGAGAGGAGGGTGACAAAGGGAGGAGAGTGGGCATTGGTTGGGGAGTTAAGGGATTATGATAGAAGAAAGATGGAGGAGAGAGGAGGGTGACAAAGGGAGGAGAGTGGGCATTGGTTGGGGAGTTAAGGGATTATGATAGAAGAAAGATGGAGGAGAGAGGAGGGTGACAAAGGGAGGAGAGTGGGCATTGGTTGGGGAGTTAAGGGATTATGATAGAAGAAAGATGGAGGAGAGAGGAGGGTGACACAGGGAGGAGAGTGGGCATTGGTTGGGGAGTTATGGGATTAGGATAGAAGAAAGATGGAGGAGAGGAGGGGGGGGTAAAGGGAGGAAGGAAGGAAATTGGGGATCGGTTGGGGAGATAGGGAGTGCGGATAGAAGAAAGATGGAAGAGAAAGTTGGGGATAAAGGGAGGAGAGTGGGGATCGGTTGGGGAGATAGGGAGTAAGGATAGAAGGAAGATGAGGAAGAGAGGAGGGTAATAAGGGGCGAAAGGGGGTGAAAGTGGGCATTGGTTGGGGAGATATGGGATTAGAATAGAAGAATGAGGAAGAAGAGGGGAGGCTGATAAAGGGAGAAAATGGGGATTGGTTGGGGAGACAGGGAATGAGGATAGAAGGAAGGATGGTGAGGGACAGAGGAGGGGAAGAAGGGAGGAAAGTGGGAATTGGTTGGGGAGATAGGGAGTGAGAATAAATGGAAAATGAAGGATAAAGAAGTGGGATAGATGAATGGAGGTAGAAATGAAATTGAGAGAGAGAGAGAGAGAGAGAGAGAGAGAGAGAGAGAGAGAGAGAGAGAGAGAGAGAGAGAGAGAGAGAGAGAGAGAGAGAGAGAGAGAGAGAATAAAGGGAACAGGATAAATGAAGACAGATGTGGGTGAAGGAGAAAAGGGGTGAAGGTGTAATGGGAATTATTTGTTCGTCTGTCAATTGGAAGACGAGGGTTGGTGGGAAGAGAGGGAGAGAATACAGAATGAACAGGAACACCATTTAAGGGGGTTGTGTGTGTGTTTTTTTTTTTTTTTTTTTTTTGTATTAATATAATTTTTAGTTTCCTATCTAGACCTCCATCAAGCTTAAAAAGACCCCCCCTAGACCCCCCTATAAGTTAAATTTGTACTTTTTTTGGTAGAAAAATGTCCCGGCCGAAGGCCGTTACCTCTTAAAATTACAGGCCCGCTATCGCTCGCCAGGAAAAATTCGACACCTAAATGGCATGAAAGGTATTAAAATTGACAACGAAATGGGGCGAAAGGTGTCAAAATCGTCAAACTAATAGGCCAAACGTCTTAAAATCTAAAAAATAATGGGGCTAAATACGAGGGAGAAAGTGGTCCAGAAAACCGGTCCATCTCCCCTTAATTTATTGTCAAAGTTTCGCTAATAGCTTCTTCAGGTCATCATCGAAACGGTGTCAACAAAGTGTTCCTCCTCAAATGACGTTTCTATTCATTCTGTCATTGTTTCGAAGTTCATTTTAAGGGGAGATAGACCGTTTGTCTAGTCCCCTTTCTTCCTCATGCTTAGCCCCATTAGTTCTGAGATTTTAAGACGTTTGCCTCATTAGTTTGTCAATTTGTAAGTTCTTTCGACCCATTTCTTTGTCAATGTTAAGACCTTTCGTGACCTTTAGGTAATTGTGGAGGTACCGGCCTTCGGCCGTGACATTTTTCTACCGAAAAATGTACAAATAAATCTCGTAGGGGAATTTAATGGGTGTTATTTTAAGTTTGATGGAAGTCTAGGGAGGAAAGTAAATATGTATATAAATAGACCCAAAAAATAGCCACTGTCCCCTTAACAGAGAAAATGCAGTGTTAGGAAAACAAGACTTGAAGGAGAGAAAAAGAGGGGAAGATAAGGTTGGAACCGCCGGATTTGCTGAATCACCTTTTACGCAACCGAGTGCTATAGTGGGATCAAGAAGGATAGATAACTTTAAGATAACATGAGATAGGCATATGGACGAGATGGGTTGGGTGTGATAGGGATCTGCCGTGTTGACCAATTGGCTCTCTGCATACTCCCATTTTCTTATGTTCTTATGTTCTTATGTTCTCATGTCATGCTACATAATATTACTTCACTCACTCGGGATTTAAATCGACCTCAGGAACTATTGTGTGTGGAAAAAGGCATAATGTTGTTTACAAATTAATATATATAACAATAATTTATAATGTCATGATAAGACACACGTCAATGTACGTTACTTTCTAATCCACAAATAACACATAATATTAAATAATATTCCTTAGTGATCCATTATAAAGATTCAATAACAATGTAAAATAAAGCAGCATACACTAACATACCACTTTGCTTTAAACTCAATAACAAAAATATAACAGCATCCACTAATATATCACCTTGTTTTCAAAATCGACTAAAAAAACACTCAGCGACGCGGCGTATCACGTTACCGAACTATTAAACAAATAAACAAATCTGCATAAAAAAGCCAACACACACAATTTCATAAACGTCCCTCTAAAAAAGAAATAAAAATCAATATGAACCTCGACCTTCCATACAAAATCACCCAAATAACCGTGCAACAAAAAGTGAGTGTGAAAAAGAATGGTTTATTGGTACATGCATGGAATAATGAGCTGGGAATTGGGGGCGGTGTTCAAACTGTTGTAGAGAGAGAGAGGGGGAGTGTGTGTGGGGGGAGGGGGAGTGTATGTGGGGGAGTGTGTGGTGGGGAGCGTGAAGTGTGTGGGGGGGGAGGGGTGGGGGAAGAGAATGAGAGAGATGAGAGTGTGAGTGTGTGTGGGGGAGGAGAGGTGAGCATGTGAGTGTTTGTGGGGGGAAGGTGTGAGTAGGGAAGGGGGGAGTATGAGGATGAGATGTGGGACACTTGAGAGTGTGAGGACAGCAACCTAGAAGGGACTAGATCTGTGTTGCTTTGTACTCTTTTGTACTTTGTAGTATGGGGAGAGAGATGTGAGAGTGTGAGTGTGGGGATGGGAGAGTGAGAGTGAGGAATAGAGTGAGAGTGTGTATGGGAGAGGAGTGTGAGTATGGGAGAGAGAGTAATGAGGAGAGAAGAGAGTGGTGTGAGAGTGTGAGCATGGGAGAAGGAGGGAGTGTCAGTGTAAGGGGAGGGTGTAGCAATTAAATCAGAGTGTCAGTGTGTGAGTAGAGAGAGGGAGTGTGAGTGTGTGGGTAGAGAAAGGGAGTGCGTGTGAAAGAGAATAGAGGGGGTGTGGAGGGGAGGGATTGCGTATAGGGGGGAGAGAATGAGAAGGTAAGTGTGAGGATGAGTGTGTGTATATGTGTGTGTGTGTATATATATGTGAATGTGTGTGTGTATATGTGTGTGTGTGTGTGTATGTGTGTGTGTGTGAGAGAGTGCATGGGTGGAGAGATGGAGTGAAAATGAGTGTGAGTGAGGGGGAAGCGAGCTGGGACGATAACACTATTGACAATGTATGTATTAATAACTTTTATGTTAATATAGAAAATAGCATTAGTGACCCATAACCATCGACTAGTAAAACATGTCCCTATCTTATGCCAGTGGTTTAACAATATGCAATAGTCTTCAAACCTGCTATTTCCAAGTTTATTTTCCTCCCTAGACCTCCATCAAACTTTAAAATAAAAAAACACCGCCAAGAACCACTTTCCGAGACAAATTTGTAGAAAAGCGTTCCGTCCAAAGGCCGAATCCTCCTGAATTATTATATATATATTTTTAAATTCCTCCCTAGACCTTCATCAAGCTTAAACAAAATACCCCCCCCCCCCCCCTACCCCGGAGCCGAAGGCCGGTTCCTTCTTAATTGCAGGTTCGCTATCGTTCGCCAGAAAAAAACTCGACAGCTAAATGGCAAGGCAGGTCTTAAAGTCGCCAAACTAACAGGGCAAAGGTCTTAAAATCTCACAAACTAAATAGGTTCTCTAAATAGGTGTACTTCCTGAGGAATTTAAGGGGAGATGGGTCGTGTTTCTGGACCCCTTTCTCTATCGCGTTTAGCCCCAGCAGTTTTCGAATTTTAAGACTCCCGGCCAATTAGTTTGGCGATTTTAACACCATTAGCTTCATTTCGTTGTCAATTTTAAGACCTATCGTGCCATTTAGGTGCCTATTTTTTTTCCTGGCGAACGATAGTGATCTCGTAATTTTGGAAGAACCGAAAAATGTACAAATTAATCTAGAAGGGGGATCTGATGGATGTTATTTTTAAGTTTAATGGAGGTCTAGGGAGGAAACTAAAAATATAGTAAACATATGAAATAGTCGACCAGAACATAAACCCTTTCCCCAATATGATCAAGAATTTAGATAGAAAGCAATGACAAATAGACAATGATATTTAATTGTAACCATGGAAATATGTACGGTATAATAAAATATTGTTGGGCTTCCCTACTCTCGTCTATACCACAAACAACCTATGTTCCCGTAACCCCGAAAAAAAAAAAAAAAAAAAAAAAAAAAAAAAAAAAAAGGCCCTGTTTTTCCCCTTCGCTAACCCCCTCAAGAGTGTAACAGGGGGGTGGGGGGTAACTCTTTAATGATTCAGTAGACAGGGCTCTCTTTTTTTGCTCTCTCTCTCTCTCTCTCTCTCTCTCTCTCTCTAACACTCACTCACTCACTCACTCACTCACTCTCTCTCTCTCTCTCTCTCTCTCTCTCACTCTCTCTCTCTCTCTCTCTCTCTTCTTATCTCTCTTCTACTGTTCTTACAATAATCATGGTTCTTCAAAGCTTTCCCTACCACGCTAAAGTTAATTAAAGCTGAAACTATATATCAATAGGGTAGGCCTACACTGTTTTACGTGACTTTAGTATATACTGTAGGTGTCCGCTTGAGTTTAAAGACCCACATATATTCGATTTCATCGTTCATTTTCTAACATAAATCTATTAAAAACAATATGAAGTCATTACATAAAACATACATACATACATACATACATACATACATACATACATACATACATGGTTTCAAACGAAATCAGAGTCCATTATTTGTAGTCATTATTATTGTATATGTAAGGATAAAATTATGGCTTACAGTTCAAATGATGTGTTTGGCAGTGAACAAATTACCAAAACAATGTTATTTCCTGTTACTTTTCGTGTACTCCTTCTCATATTCATTCGTCACCAAACAAAATTGCTCCAGTTTGACACTGCATACATACACACATACATACATACATACATACATGCATAGTCTC
This sequence comes from Paralithodes platypus, assembly GCA_032716605.1. Lineage (NCBI taxonomy): Eukaryota > Metazoa > Arthropoda > Malacostraca > Decapoda > Lithodidae > Paralithodes > Paralithodes platypus. The sequence goes on along the minus strand of CM064528.1, from coordinate 17,509,092 downwards.
ACGCCCACAATGGCGTGAGGGTTATGACGTGATTCAGCAGTTATATTCTGGCCATCATTAAACGATTATATGCAATTTTGGGAATAATCTGTAGGGATTAAAGGGGTAAAAACTACCTCAATTTACTCTCTAGCTTCCACAACTTCTTCCTAAACTAAATAAACTAGCCTAAGAATAGTCAGAATAACTCTCGAAACACGTCATAATCCTCAAGGGGTTAAGGGGAGATGGTTCACTTTTTGGTCGATTTGATTTGATTATTATTATTATTATTATTATTTTTTTTTTTTTTTTTTTTTTTTTTTTTTAATAATTAGTGTCCTAGTTTCCTCAATAGCCAGCCCTCCATCAAACTTTAAAACAAAAATCCATTAAATCTAGATTAATTTGTACCGGTTCATCCAAAATCACAGGCTCACTTTCGTTCGCCAAGACAAAAATCGACACCTAAATAGCACAAAAGGTCTTAATATTGACAAGGACATGAGGCGGAAGGTCTTAAAATCGACACCCTAATGGGGTAAACATCTTAAAATCTGAAACTAATGGGGCTAAACATGAGGGAAAAGAGGGACCAGCAAAACGACCCCATCTCCCCTTAAACTCGATAAACACCTGTGTAAATATAAGGCAATATTCTTGCAGCGGTAACTAAAGCCGGTATCACACGAGAGCTTTTTTCCTCAACACTGGTCTGGCAGCTTGTGCATTAAACTTGTGTATATAATTGTGTCACCTAAATCATTCTATCATCAGTCTACTTTCCGATACCACTGCAAAATATCCCAAAAATGTTGCCAGAAATATGTTGAGTATAAAAGCTCTCGTGTGATACTGGCTTCGGGAGCATTTAGACTGCACCGAGCACGTCAACGGGCAGGTTTCATATACATTTATCTATCAACCAAAACTATTAACACATCTAATATGAAGGGATTTTTTTCTGGACCCCGTCTACCTCATGTTTAGCCCCATTAGTTTTGACATTTCAAGACGTTTGCCCCATTAGTTGGCCTATTTTAATACCATTCGCCCCATATATTTGTCAATTTTACGAGCTTTCGTGTCATTAATTAGGTGTATTTTGTTGTTGCTGAGAGATAGTTCGCCTGCAATTTATGTTTAAGTGTGCTCCCTAGACCTCCATCGAGCTTTAAAAGGCACCCCCAATAGCCACCTTCGAGATAAATATGTACATAATATTTCGGTAGAAATAATGTCTTCGTCCTAACTTACAGGTTTGTTATCGCTCGCAAGGTAAAACATATGTTAAGTCACTTGCTTCATATCATCCAACACACACCATCCGCTACACATGTTGCATATCATCCACCTGTTGCACGTCCACATAACACATTATACCAATATCATAAGCCATCCACTGCACAACATCCACCACCACACTACCCTCTTTATCATTATGTCTAGCAATCACCCTTCCTACCTACCTACCTACCTACCTACCTTCCTAACTACCTACCTACCTACTTACCTACCTTCCTAACTACCTACCTATCTACCTACCTACCTACCTTCCATCCTACCTTCTACCTTCCATCCTACCTACCTACCGACCTACCTTCCTTCCAACCTAGCTACCGACCTTCCTATCGACGTACCTTCCTTCCTTCCCACCTACCTACCTACCTACCTACCTGCCTGCCTACCTACCTACCTTCCTTCCTTCCTAACTACCTTCCTTCCTACCTACCTACCTACCTACCTACCTACCTACCTACCTACCTTCCTTCCTACCTACCTACCTACCTTCCTTCCTAACTACCTTCCTTCCTTCCTTCCTTCCTTCCTTCCTACCTACCTACCGACCGACCGACCTACCACACATCAACCAATACACTTCACTCACTGCACCTCACCCACCTTATACCAGTCACCATATTATTCAGCACGCCACACCTCACCATTGTCACCTACCTACCTACCTACCTACCTTCTACATTCCAACCTTCCTACGGACCTACCAACCTACCTACCTTCCTTCCTACTGACCTACCAACCAATCTACCTACCTACCTTCCTACCATTTCACTTCATACTTGCTACACGTCTATCACTTAAGGGGGAGGTAGTTCCTTTTTCTGGGCCCCTTTCTACCTCATGTTTAGCATATTAATTTTGAGATTTTAAGACTTTCGTTTCGGTAGTTTGGCGATTTTGATACCTTTCGCCCCATGTGTTTGTCAATAGGCCCTATTAAGACCTTTCGTGCCATTTAGGTGTCGATTTTGTAGTGGCGAGCGATAGCCAGCCTGTAATTTAGGAGGAACCGGCCAAGGCCGGGGGTCTAGGGGGTGTTTTCTAAAGTTTGATGGAGGTCTAGCGAGGAAACTCAACAAATTATTAATATATCTATATATATATATATATATATGTTTCTAGTCTCTCAGTGGGGATCGAACCATCGACCATCAGAACGATAGCCGACAGTCTGCCGTGGTGTAATTGATTAAGCGTCGGCTATCGTTCTGATGGTCGATGGTTCGATCCCCACTGAGAGACTAGAAACATTTAGTGGCTCACGTGTATTTGTGATATATTCTCAATATATATATATATATATATACAGTATATACCAAAAACCAAGCACTACTCCCTTAAGTTGTGTGTAGTAGAGTGTGGTGTTATCAATGCCAATAACTATATAGGGATATATTGGCCGTGGCGCTGATCACTGCTTGACTCACCTTCCTAGTGGCCCTGACAGACAAACAAGGTCACGTGGAGGGCATCATTGACCATTAGAGGCACCAACTTTACTACTTAAGGGGAAGTGTGTAGTTGTTTCCCGTTTCCTAGACCTCCATCAAGCTTAACAAATACACCCCTAGACCCCCTTTCAAGAACAATTTGTAAATTTTTCGGTAACAAAAATGTCCGGCCCCTCTTAAATTACAGGCTCGCCATCGCTCGCCAGGAAAAAATCGACACCTGAATGGCACAAACGGTCTTAATATCGACAAACAAATGAGGCGAAAGGTATCAAAATCGCCAAACTAGCGGAACGAACGTCTTAAAATTTCAAAATTAATAAGCTAAACACGAGGGAGAAAGGGGTCCAGGAAAAGCTTTGGGTCCAGCAAAAGCCTTAAGTTACGTTCTATTACCTTGATGTTAGTATATCAATGGAAACATGACAACAAAAATGTATAACAATCCACGGCTTTATTTTTTTTATTTATTTTTATATATATATATATTTCTTTAGTACCCTTGTTACGATCATAAATAGCTCCATTGGTTAACCCTTTGCGTATCAGCGACGTGTGTTAGATTTTATTCTAGCTATAATGAGACGATTGTATGCAGTTGAAGACGGATCTGTGGTAGTTAAAAGGGTGGGTTGAGATAGTTTGAAGCTTTATTTATATGGCTAGGGTCATTCCTAAGCTGAATAAAATCGTCGAATAGTTGGCAGAATAGGTTGAAAAGGACGTCCCTGGTTATTCCTATTGGTGGATGTACAGTCAGAGGCAATAGATCCTACCCGACAATACTGTATATACTGTAGACAGTTTAACTCAATCATTGGAAGATTAAGGGGGGATAGTTGGCTGTTCTGAACCCCCTTCTCCCTCATGTTGAGCCCATTAGTTTTGAGATACTGTATATGACGTTCGGCCCATTAGTTTGGCGATTTAAAAACCTTTCGCCCTATTACTTACCCAATAGTAATACCTTTCGTGTAATTTAGGTCTCGATCTTTAAAAGACCCTGGCAAGGTCTAAGGAAAAAAAAAAAAAATCGACACTCGGATTTCTTCTCTCTTATTATTGCGTCGTTTTTTCGTCTCTCTCTCTCTCTCTCTCTCTCTCTCTCTCTCTCTCTCTCTCTCTCTCTCTCTCTCTCTCTCTCTCTCACTCACTCACTCACTCACTCACTCACTCACTCACTCACTCACTCACTCTCTGCGAGTTCTAAAACCGCAACTTTAAAGGTTTTCTATGCAAACGCTCGTAGCATACGCAATAAATTTTCAGATTTAGAGGAACTAGTGTTTACAGAAAATTATGATGTGATTGGCATAACAGAATCTTGGCTCAATACACAAGATAGAGACTTTTTAGCAGAGTATTCACTTCCCGGTTATGTAATGTTTGAGAACAGCGAATAAATAAAAATGGAGGTGGCGTTTTATTTTATATCAAAGAAAGTCTTAACCCGACCCTCGTGTCAAAACCTCAAATTGTGAACGTCGACACATCTTTTGTGCTAATAAAGAATAATAAAGGTACAAAAATAATACTTGCGTTAATATACAGACCTCCAGCTCAATCAGTGCAAACTGACCGAGAAATTTACGAACAAATTGCAGATGTAAGTAACTCACAAGATACCGTAATTTTTGGCGACTTTAATTTACCTGTGACCAAGTGGGGCGATACTCTTACTTCACACTCCGGACATGACTTGTATACGAACTTGCAAGAGAGTTCGCTTTATCAATTTGTTCGAATGCCGACCCGTGGTAATAACGTTCTTGACATTGTACTTGCAACAAAAGAAGAATTGATAGAGAATTTGAATGTTGGTGATGAATTCAGTAACAGCGACCATCGTACGATAACTTTCACTTTAAAGTTTACTAGTAACGAACCAAATAGTAGCATCGAAAAAGTCCCTAATTTCAAGAAAGCAAACTTCCATAAACTTAGAGCTATGTTTAAAGAAACTGACTGGAGCTTTTTAATTAACAATAACGACATAAATACATCTTGGAAGTTATTCGAAACCACTTACCTAAAAGCAGTGCAAGACTGCATACCATCGAAAATACGGCGTCCAGGCCATAATAATAAGCCCAAATGGTGGAATAAAGATATTTCAAACTGCCTGCTTGCTAAAAAATGTGCTAATGATAGATTAAAATCCTCACAAAATGACGAAGAACGGGTGAAATTTGTAGAGCTACGACGCAAAGCCAAAAAGTTAATTAAGCAAAGTAAAAAGACCTTAGAGTTACATATTGCGAATCAAAGTAAAACAAACCCGAAAGAATTCTATAGTTATATCAGAAAGAAAAAAGTAGTTACTTCAACTGTTGGACCGTTAGTCGATGAAAAAGGAGAATACACCAAAGACGAAGTACAAATGAGTAATGCCCTCAATACCTTCTTTGCATCAGTTTTTACAACAGAAGACCTCAGTGATATCCCTACACCATCGCCGATTCAGATTGATAATTCAGATGTTCTAAGCAATATCACCGTTACAGAGAGAGAAGTATTGAATTGTTTAGATAAACTCAAGGTAAATAAAACGCCAGGACCTGATACAATCTCGCCTAGAGTTCTAAAGGAAGCTAAGAATGAGCTCTCCAAACCACTGACATTACTATTCAATAAATCCTTGCAGTCTGGAACTATGCCTGATCAGTGGAAGCTAGCCAACGTAACACCGATATTCAAAAAAGGCAGCAAATCCCTACCCAGTAACTATCGTCCAATTAGCTTAACCTCAGTTGTATGTAAAATGCTAGAAACGGTCATACGAGACAGACTCGTAAATCACTTGGAGGAAAATAACATACTTAAAGATACTCAACACGGCTTTCGTAAAAAACGTTCCTGTTTAACAAACCTCTTAGACTTCTTCCACGATATCCTCAACCTCTACGATGAGAGTAAAGCTGTAGATATTATATACCTTGATTTTCAAAAGGCCTTTGACAAAGTTCCCCACAAACGTTTACTGCTAAAACTAAAAGCGCATGGAATACAAGACGGTGTGTTGAAATGGATAGAAAATTGGCTCAGCAACAGAAAGCAAAGGGTAGTCATAAACGGTAAGGCATCTAAATGGACCAATGTAAGTAGCGGGGTACCCCAGGGATCGGTACTAGGACCAATTCTCTTTCTAATTTACATCAACGACATAGATGAGGGTCTCACCTGCACAATCTCAAAATTTGCTGACGATACAAAAATTGCAAATAGCGTACTCTCAAAAGAACAAGTTGACGATATGCAACACAATCTAGATAAATTGTCATGTTGGGCCCAAATTTGGCAAATGAGTTTCAATGCGGATAAATGTAAAGTACTACATGTCGGATACCTAAATGAGAAAGCAAACTATTCGATGAATGGCACTCCGCTTAAGAATGTAAACAGAGAAACTGATCTGGGAGTAACAATATCGAGTAACCTAAAACCGAGTCAACAATGTTCAGAAGTTGTTAAGAAGGCAAACAAAATAATTGGCTTTATAGGCAGGTCATTTGAGCATAAATCCAAAGAAGTTATCCTAACCCTTTACAATTCCTTAGTCCGCCCTCTTCTGGAATACTGCGTTCAATCCTGGTGCCCTTATTACCAAAAAGATATAAACAAGCTAGAACGAGTTCAACGTAGAGTTACCAAAATGATACCTAGCCTAAAGAACAAACCATACGAAGAGCGTCTTAGAGAATTAAATCTATTTCCTTTAACCCAGCGCAGATTAAGAGGCGACTTAATTCAAGTGTTCAAAATCATCAAAGGCATCGACAATATGAACTGTAGTAAGTACTTCACTATCGACCAATCTAATTACACGCGGGGAAACGGTTGCAAAATTATTGGTAAATCTTTTAACTCGCACGAATCTAAGAATTTCTTCTTCAATCGAGTTGTCAACTTGTGGAATGGGCTTCCCCGAGACGTTATAGACTGCAGCACCGTTGATTCATTTAAATTCCGCCTAGACAAATATCTCGCATCAAACCCGCGACTGACTGCGTTTGTAAATGAATAACTTTATCCTCCCCTCAGTTACTAACCCATCTGTCCCCTACTAACTTCCTAGTCCTGCCACGTTAGTGGCAGGGCAGTAGTTCCCTTTCCAATGTTCCCTTACCCCCTCTAAACCACTGTTTGGACACTTGATCCTCAGTGTTTTGGAGGACAAGCAACCTAGAAGGGTCACTAGATCTGTTGTTGCTTGATTTCCTTTGTACTCCTTTGTACTCACTCACTCACTCACTCACTCTCACTCTCTCTCTCTCTCTCTCTCTTTCTCTCTCTCTACACTTCCTGAGCCAGACTTTCTCCTTGGTTTCCCTCTCACTCACTCGCTCCGTTTATGCTCTCGATCTTCTTCCAGGCTGTTTGGATGCACCTTGAGGCCGATTTAACACCTCCGCTTCACACTCTGGCATACATTTATTCCCTTAAAGAGGAGATTTATTATCTATTGTATATTAATTATATATTGTATTTATTTATATTTTGTATTATTACTATTATTATTATTATTATTATTATTATTATTATTATTATTACGTTGATTTGCTCCCTAAACCTCCATCAAGCTTAAACATAAACACCCTCAAGACCCTCCTTCGAGACAAAGTTGTATATTTGTCGGTCAAAGGCCAGTTCCTCATAAATTACAGGCGTGTTATCGCTCGCCAGGGAAAAAAAATCGACACCTAAAGGGCACGAAAGGTCTTAACATTGTCAAAGAAATGGGGCGAAAGATCTTAAAATCGTTAAATTAATGGGGCGACCGTCTTAAAAACTCAAAACTAATGGGGTTAACCTATGGACATAATGAAGAGGCCCAATGAGTGGCTACAACTAAAGGTATACGAAATGGCCGTCCTTGGGAATAATAGCCTTAGAAATCCCTCCCTATAGACTGTCATGCAAACCAGTCCCCATCCTACCTAACCCCCAAACTGTTTACATATTGCATGCTCCAACTACACTGCATGAACACTCTCTCTCTCTCTCTACTTTTTTCTATCCTTTCCTTCAACTTTCCTTTTCTATCGGGTATGCCAACTCTACTATAGGTAGCGCCAGCGAACTTGACAATAATCTTGACCCCTTAACTTCTTATAACTCGAAATGAATGAAAGCAATCGGACTGACGTTTCTATCATTTGGGAAGAGTCCACCAGGAAATAGGTGTGGATATTTACAGCCAGTTTGCTGTAGCCCCTTTTGAGTTACAGTGAGGTCAAGGATCAATATTATTGTCAAGTTCGTTGGCGCTACCTATAGAATTAAGTCCTGACCACCTCGTTTGGATCGTAAGGTCTGTGTGGCCAGTGTACTGTATATATGTAAATCTCTCTCTCTCTCTCTCTCTCTCTCTCTCTCTCTCTCTCTCTCTCTCTCTCTCTCTCTCTCTCTCTCTCTCTCTCTCTCTCTCTCTCTCTCTCTCTCTCTCTCTCTCATTCTCTCTCTCTCTCTCTCTCTCTCTCTCTCTCTCTCTCTCTCTCTCTCTCTCTCTCTCTCTCTCTCTCTCTCGAAGGCATTTTCTCACAGGCAGCAGCAGGGGAAAATATTAAGCGGTTGTCATGCGGTGGTGAGGACGCGTCCCCCTGGAGGTGTTAGGGGTCCACAAGGGGACATAGGGACAAGGTGAAGCAGGGAAGAAGATTCACAGAAAAAGGCGAGCGAGAGAAAAAAAGAGAGAGGGAGGAAGAGAGAAAAGGGTCTGGCGAGTGAGTGAGAGAGAAAAAAGAGAGAGGGAGGAAGAGAGAAAAATTAGTGAGTGAGAAAGAAAATAATGAGAGAGGGAGGAAGAGAGCAAAGTGTGTGTGTAGCGAGCGAGTGAGAGAGAACAAAAAGAGAGAGAGGAGGAAGAGAGAAAAATTAGTAAGTGAGAGAGAAAGATAATGAGAGAGGGAGGAAGAGAGAAAAGTGTGTGTACCGAGTGAGTGTGAGAGAGAAAAAGAGAGAGGGAGGAACAGAGAAAAATGTGTGTAGCGAGTGAGTGAAAGAGAACAAAAAAGAGAGAGGGAGGAAGAGAGAAAAGTGTGTGTAACGAGTGAGTGAGAGAGAGAAACAATGAGAGAGGGAGGAAGAGAGGAAAGTGAGTGAGTGAGATAGAACAAATATGAGAGAGGGAGGAAGAGAGAAAAGTGTGTGTAGAGAGTGAGTGAGAGAAAACAAATGAGAGAGGGAGGAAGAGAGAAAAGTGAGCGAGTGAGAGAGAACAAAAATGAGAGAGGGAGGAAGAGAGAAAAGTGAGCGAGTGAGTGAGAGAAAAAACAGAGAGAGGAAGGAAGAGAGAAAAAGGCGAGCGAGTGAGAGAGAGAGGGAGGAAGAGAGAAAGGGGTGTGTGGGGGGGGGGGGTAAGAAAGGACAGGGCCGAGTGATTGGAAGGAATTAAAGAGAAGGAAGACATGAAAGGTGTGTTAGGTGGTGGTGTTTAGCACGAGTTAGGTGTTGTTTACTACGAGTCCACAAGGGGATAGAGGCACAAGTGAAAGTCAAGGAGGAAGATCGAGAGTAAAATGGAACGAGGGAAGGATAAAAAGAGAGGCCGGAAGTGAGGAAGAGGGAGGGAAAAGGAGGAAGATCGAGAGTAAAATGGAACGAGTGAGAAATAAATAGAGAGGCCGGAAGTGAGGAAGAGGGGAGGAAAAAGGAGGAAGGTCAAGAGTAAATGGAACGAGCGAAGGATAACAAGAGAAGAAAAGGGGAGGGAAAAGTAGGAAGATCGCGAGTAGAACTGAACGAGCGAGAGATAAAAAGAGAGGTTGGAAGCGAGGAAGAGGGGAGGAAAGGGGTGTGTTTGGTTAAGAAAGTACAGACCGAGATGATTGGAAGGAATTAAGAGGGGAGGCAGCAACGTGGGGTGTTGTTGTTTATGGATTCTCAAGGGGACATAGGGACAAGAGGAACCGGGGAAGAAGATAAGAGAGTAATGGAATGAACGAGAAGTAATAAAAAAAGGGGGTGTTTTGTTAAGAAAGTACAAGAAGTTGTGATTGGATGATAAAGAGAGACGAGGAATGAGAGCAAGTGACACAACGGGGAGAGTGTTCGTTTAAGAGGAGATGGGCCGTTTTTCAGGTCCCATTTCTTTCTCATGCTTATCCCCAATAGCTTTGATATTTTAAGTCGCTTGCCCCATTAGTTTGATAATTTTAAAACCTTTCGCCCCATTTCTTTGTCAATATTAAAACCTTACGTACCCTTTAGGTGTCGATTATTTTCCTGGCGAGCGAAAGCGAGCCTGAAATTGTGGAAGAACAGCCTTCGGCCGTGAAATTTTTCTATCGAAAATTTTTACAAATTAATCTCGAAGGGGGATGTAATGAATGTTTTTTTTTTTTAAGTTTAATGGAGGTCTAGGGAGAAAACTAAAACATAAATGAATATATAAATATATTGACCCACCAAACAATCCAGTGTCCCCTTAATGGCAGAATTTTATCTATGTAATCAATATTTGTTTTCAATATTTCTTTCTCTTCTAAGTTTACTCCCTAGACCTTCACCAAACTTTAAAAATATATCCCCTAGAGCCCCCTAAGAAACAAATGGGAGAGAAGAGGGAGATATTAAACAAAACAAAATAGTGAATAAACAAAACAAAATAATAATGTTTAGTTAATAATTATTGGGTCAAGTGACGGGAGGGGGGGGGGGGGGAATTAGGGAGCATGCAAGCGAAGATAGAGGGAGAGCATGACACAAAGACAAGAGAAACAGGTGATTTGAGACACCTATATGGAACGAAAGGTCTTGAAGTAGACAGACATGGGGCGTAAGTCTTAAAATGGGCAAATAAATGGGGCGAAATGTCTTAAAATCGCTAAACTTATGGGGCGAGCATTTTACAATCTCAAAACTAATGGGGCTAAACACGAGGGAGACGGGGATCCAGAAAAATGATCACCTTAATTCACCACTTGCGAGTTTCATGCTATAAGGTAGTTGGAGCTGTAGACATTGATATTTAGCAGAATTACTAGCTAAAATACGGTTGCAGTGTAGGCCTATTTATAAACACATAAAATCAAACTCAACATACTTTCTATCCATCAGAAACCTATATTATCATTGCATTTCGGTACAATATCGATGTTTACGGCTTCAACTTCCTTATAGCCAGAAACTAGCAAGTGACCAATTGCATGTCAGTTTTCCGTCTACGCCAAGGGAACTTTCTATAGAGTGAATTGTATCTTGTTTATCTATATTATAGTCGGTTCATTGTAGTAAGGCCAAACAGCTTGACCACTAACCTCTATAACCCATAAACGTCTAGATAGGTAAATATATATAAACAAATATATACAAAACTTAAAAATAGATATAAAGCATAAAATATATACAACGTGAACAAAATATATAGGCCTAGATAACAAAAATATATAGGCCTAGATAACAAAAATATATAGGCCTAGATAACAAAAATATATAGGCCTAGATAACAAAAATATATAGGCCTAGATAACAAAAAATATATAGGCCTAGATAACAAAATATATAGGCCTAGATAACAAAAATATATAGGCCTAGATAACAAAAATATATAGGCCTAGATAACAAAAATATATAGGCCTAGATAACAAAAATATATAGGCCTAGATAAAAAAAATATGTAGGCCTAGATAACAAAAATATATAGGCCTAGATAACAAAAATATATAGGCCTAGATAACAAAAATATATAGGCCTAGATAACAAAAATATATAGGCCTAGATAACAAAAATATATAGGCCTAGATAACAAAAATATATAGGCCTAGATAAAAAAAATATATAGGCCTAGATAACAAAAATATATATAGGCCTAGATAACAAAAATATATAGGCCTAGATAACAAAAATATATAGGCCTAGATAACAAAAATATATAGGCCTAGATAAAAAAAATATGTAGGCCTAGATAACAAAAATATATAGGCCTAGATAACAAAAATATATAGGCCTAGATAACAAAAATATGTAGGCCTAGATAACAAAAATATATAGGCCTAGATAACAAAAATATATAGGCCTAGATAACAAAAATGGAAAAAAATAAAGACAACGTTCATGGAATATAAATAACACATTGAATGGCACATAACAAAATAAGACCAAAGACACGGAATATAGAACAAATTAAATAAATAAACAATATAAATGACCTGAAAAAGAGACTCAACTGGATTAGACGATTAAGGCGGTGTCACACGAGCGCATTTTCCGGCAACTTTTGATACGATAATCAATTATTTTCGTACTAATTTAAGGCTCTTTCGCATTGGAATCGGAAAGTATAGATCGAAAGTAGATTATGTTAGGTAGTTTAATTCATATGGAACTTATATTTTCAAACTGCCAGACAACAATTGCTCGTAAACAAAATGACGGAAAAATAGCTCGTGTGACACCGTAAACAAAATCGGACAGTCAACAATTGCTCGTAAAAAATGACGGGAAAATAGCTCGTGTGACACCGCCTTAAAAGCACGTGTGACACCACCTTAACAAGTAGAGAACCATAACAAACACCAATAATAAAAATCCACCAGAAAACAATTGCCCTAAAACAAAATTGACGGAAAAATAAATCGTGTGACACCGCCTTTAATATAGAGTGAACCATTTACAAACACCCATAATAAAATTGCTAAGATAAATCCAATCATAGCCCGGGAGCCAGAAAATAAAACAGGGCAGACTAAGCCAAACAATAAAAGAAGGCCGACTAAACTAAAATCCTAGTGTGACTCGGGGACCCCTCTCGCGCCGCCCTCCACTTCTCTATGACCCCCCGAAGTTCAATCACACGGAAACTCTCAATCATACCGTATTTTTTCCTCCGGTAGCGTCGTCGTCTGGGGAGTTTGGCCATACCGTCAGTTATCAACAAGAGATCTTTTTTTAATTGTTGCACGGGGAGGGACGGGAGAGTATTGTTGCAGATCCGCTCGTCCTCCCTATGTTGCAGATTGCTCATTGGAGGGTGCTTGTGTGTATGTGTGTGTGTGTGTGATTTCCTATATGTGTGTGTCTGGGTGATTTGGCATATGTGAGTGTGTGTGTTATTTATGGGTATGTGTTTGACTGAGGGTGCTTGTGTGTATGTGTGTGTGTGTGATATCCTTTATGTGTGTGTCTGGGTGATTTGGCTTATGTGAGTGTGTGTGTTATTTATGGGTATGTGTTTGACTGAGGGTGCTTGTGTGTGAGTGATTTCCTTTATGTGTCTGTGTGATTTCCTTTATGTATGTGTCTGGGTGATTTTGCTTGTGTGCGTGTGTGTGTTATTTATGTGTATGTGTTTAACTAAATACTGCATGATTGTGTGCATACTTCCTTGATTGCGTAGGTTAGTATTTCGGGCTGATGTAAATTTTAGACAATCGCATATTATTTTTCAAGCATCAATTTCTTAGCTTGAGAGGGGTGATTGATTGTCCATTTGCAATCTTGCAATGGTTTACAATCAAGTACCTGACACCATACAATCATTAACACCATATAAACTACCTGACACCATACAATCATTAACACCATATAAACTACCTAACACCAAACAATCATTAACACCATATAAACTACCTAACACCAAACAATCATTAACACCATATAAACTACCTAACACCATACAATCATTAACACCATATAAACTACCTAACACCATACAATCATTAACACCATATAAACTACCTAACACCAAACAATCATTAACATCATATAAACTACCTGACACCATACAATCATTAACACCATATAAACTACCTAACACCATATAAACTACCTAACACCATACAATCATTAACACCATATAAACTACCTGACACCATACAATCATTAACACCATATATACTACCTGACACCAAACAATCATTAACACCATATAAACTACCTAACACCAAACAATCATTAACACCATATAAACTACCTAACACCATACAATCATTAACACCATATAAACTACCTGACACCATACAATCATTAACACCATATAAACTACCTAACACCATACAATCATTAACACCATATAAACTACCTAACACCAAACAATCATTACACCATATAAACTACCTAACACCAAACAATCATTAACACCATATAAACTACCTAACACCATACAATCATTAACACCATATATACTACCGGACACCAAACAATCATTAACACCATATAAACTACCTAACACCAAACAATCATTAACACCATATAAACTACCTAACACCAAACAATCATTACACCATATAAATACCTAACACCAAACAATCATTAACACCATATAAACTACCTAACACCATACAATCATTAACACCATATATACTACCGGACACCAAACAATAATTAACACCATATAAACTACCTAACACCATACAATCATTAACACCATATAAACAACCTAACACCATATAAACTACCTGACACCATACAATCATTAACACCATACAATCATTAACACCATACAATCATTAACACCATATAAACTACTTGACACCATACATCATTAACACCATACAATCATTAACACCATACAATCATTAACACCATATAAACTACTTGACACCATACATCATTAACACCATACAATCATTAACACCATACAATCATTAACACCATAATCATTAACACCATACAATCATTAACACCATATAAACTACTTGACACCATACATCATTAACACCATACAATCATTAACACCATACAATCATTAACACCATATAAACTACTTGACACCATACATCATTAACACCATACAATCATTAACACCATACAATCATTAACACCATAATCATTAACACCATACAATCATTAACACCATATAAACTACTTGACACCATACATCATTAACACCATACAATCATTAACACCATATAAACTACTTGACACCATACATCATTAACACCATACAATCATTAACATCATACAATCATTAACACCATAATCATTAACACCATACAATCATTAACACAATATAAACTACTTGACACCATACATCATTAACACCATACAATCATTAACACCATACAATCATTAACACCATAATCATTAACACCATACAATCATTAACACAATATAAACTACTTGACACCATACATCATTAACACCATACAATCATTAACACCATACAATCATTAACACCATACAATCATTAACACAATATAAACTACTTGACACCATACATCATTAACACCATACAATCATTAACACCATATAAACTACTTGACACCATACATCATTAACACCATACAATCATTAACACCATATAAACTACTCGACACCATACATCATTAACACCATACAATCATTAACACCATATAAACTACTTGACACCATACATCATTAACACCATACAATCATTAACACCATATAAACTACTCGACACCATACATCATTAACACCATACAATCATTAACACCATACAATCATTAACACCATAATCATTAACACCATACAATCATTAACACAATATAAACTACTTGACACCATACAATCATTAACACCATATAAACTACTTGACACCATACATCATTAACACCATACAATCATTAACACCATATAAACTACTTGACACCATACATCATTAACACCATACAATCATTAACACCATATAAACTACTTGACACCATACATCATTAACACCATACAATCATTAACACCATATAAACTACTTGACACCATACATCATTAACACCATACAATCATTAACACCATATAAACTACTTGACACCATACATCATTAACACCATACAATCATTAACACCATATAAACTACTTGACACCATACATCATTAACACCATACAATCATTAACACCATATAAACTACTTGACACCATACATCATTAACACCATACAATCATTAACACCATATAAACTACTTGACACCATACATCATTAACACCATACAATCATTAACACCATATAAACTACTTGACACCATACATCATTAACACCATACAATCATTAACACCATATAAACTACTTGACACCATACATCATTAACACCATACAATCATTAACACCATATAAACTACTTGACACCATACATCATTAACACCATACAATCATTAACACCATATAAACTACTTGACACCATACATCATTAACACCATACAATCATTAACACCATATAAACTACTTGACACCATACATCATTAACACCATACAATCATTAACACCATATAAACTACTTGACACCATACATCATTAACACCATACAATCATTAACACCATATAAACTACTTGACACCATACATCATTAACACCATACAATCATTAACACCATATAAACTACTTGACACCATACATCATTAACACCATACAATCATTAACACCATATAAACTACTTGACACCATACATCATTAACACCATACAATCATTAACACCATATAAACTACTTGACACCATACATCATTAACACCATACAATCATTAACACCATATAAACTGCTTGACACCATACATCATTAACACCATACAATCATTAACACCATATAAACTACTTGACACCATACATCATTAACACCATACAATCATTAACACCATATAAACTACTCGACACCATACATCATTAACACCATACAATCATTAACACCATATAAACTACTTGACACTATACATCATTAACACCATACAATCATTAACACCATATAAACTACTCGACACCATACATCATTAACACCATACAATCATTAACACCATACAATCATTAACACCATACAATCATTAACACAATATAAACTACTTGACACCATACATCATTAACACCATATAAACTACTTGACACCATACATCATTAACACCATACAATCATTAACACCATATAAACTACTTGACACCATACATCATTAACACCATACAATCATTAACACCATATAAACTGCTTGACACCATACATCATTAACACCATACAATCATTAACACCATACAATCATTAACACCATATAAACTGCTTGACACCATACATCATTAACACCATACAATCATTAACACCATATAAACTACTTGACACCATACATCATTAACACCATACAATCATTAACACCATATAAACTGCTTGACACCATACATCATTAACACCATACATCATTAACACCATACAATCATTAACACCATATAAACTGCTTGACACCATACATCATTAACACCATACAATCATTAACACCATATAAACTACTTGACACCATACATCATTAACACCATACAATCATTAACACCATATAAACTACTTGACACCATACATCTTAACACCATACAATCATTAACACCATATAAACTACTTGACACCATACATCATTAACACCATACAATCATTAACACCATATAAACTACTTGACACCATACATCATTAACACCATACAATCATTAACACCATATAAACTACTTGAGACCATACATCATTAACTACGTATATTGTTTCCGCGTCATTTTCCCAAGTATCACATTATTATCCAAGCCCCCCCCCCCCCTTGAATTTCTGTGGATATCTTTGAATGAAGATTTAAGGGGGGGGTTGGGCGTATTTATTTGCTCATGTATGTATTTATTTGCTCATGTATGTATTTATTTGCTCATGTATGTATTTATTTGCTCATGTATGTATTTATTTGCTCATGTATGTATTTATTTGCTCATGTATGTATTTATTTGCTCATGTATGTATTTGTTTATTATTGTTTTAGTTTCCTCCCTAGACCTCCATCAAGCTTAAGAAAACACCTGCCCAAGGCCCTCCTTCAAAATAAATGTGTACATAGTCCCGGCCGAAGGCCCGTCCCTCTTAAATTATAGGCTCGCTATCTCTCGCCAGGAAAAAAATGACACCTAAATGACACGAAAAGTCTTAGTATTGACAAAGAAATGGGGCAAAAGGTCTTACAATCGCCACACTAATGGGGCGAACGTCATAAAATCTGAAAAGTAATGGGGCTAACCATAAGGAAGAAGGGAGACCATAAAAACGACCCATATCCCCTTAATGCAACACAAACAAATTATTTGGCTATTTGAAAACACTTCCCCCCCACCCCCCAATTTAGGGGTTGATTTGTTTTTGTCCTTCTAGTTAGCCTGCAATTTACGAGAACCCGACCTTCGGCTGGGATATTATTCTACCGGAAAAATGTACATATTGAGCTTGAAGGGGGGGGGGGGGGTTAAGATTGAAAGGGATCTACGGCGCCACTGTGTTTTGTGTTTTTGTATTAGTCTATGGGGCCAAAAATTGCTCTAAAATGGCAAAAACACAAACACATCGTATTAACCCCCCCCCCCCTCCCCCCTCCAATTCACACCCCCTCTGTTGGCAAGTGGGGGAGCCTTTAATGGGGCAGTGCTTGTTTTTGGGTGTATATATTTATTTATTTTATATATTTTTTAGTGTCCTCGCTAGACCTCTATCAAGCTTTAAAAAATACCCCCTAGGCCCTCATTCAAGATAAATTTGTAAATTTTTCGGTAGAAAAATGTCCCTGCCCAAGGCCGGTTCCTTCTAATATTTCAGGCTCGCTTTCGCTCGCCAGGAAAAAATCGACAACTAAATGGCACGAAAGGTCTTAATACTGACAAAGAAATGGGGCGAAAGGTCTCAAAAACGCCAATTTAATGGAACGAACGTCTTAATATCTCAAAATTAATATGCGAAACATGAGGGAGAAGGGGGTCCATAAAAAGCGACTACCTCCCCCTTAATACAACACGGAAATTTTGAATCCTGTGGCGTTTATCAGCAATATTTATGCAGATTGGCCGACCGGGCGAGTGGCTGAGGCCGGGATCAGACTAATTACAATTTATTGCCAATCAGAGGCTCCAGCGAGACCAGCGAGACGTATCCGGACAATCAGAACAACCGGACCATTATCGCCCTTACGGATACTCGGACATAAGGGCGGATTCGGAGCGGGGTTCGAACGCGGTCGGATGGTTCATAGTTACAGGGGGAGGTGCCAATGGACACTCGGTTGGCCTCTTGACTGTATTTACCGAACAATGCTTCATTCGGATTGGCTCATAAAGTGCAGTGTCCCTCGGTGGTTGGTGGACGTGAGCTGCATAGCGGGGTGTGAGAGCTGGAGCCAATCATGTTCCCTACGGTACCCGCCATATTGTCCACCACACGATCTACACCACTGGATATTTCGAGTTAAGGAATTTTTGGTTACTATTCATATTTCCAACTAAGGGATTTATGGTTACTATTCTTATTTCGTGCAAGGGGAATTAGGGTTACTATTCTTACTATTCTTATGTCGTACAAGGGTATTTATTGTTACTATTATTATTGTCGTACAAGGGTATTTATTGTTACTATTATTATTGTCGTACAAGGGTATTACTGTTACTATTATTATTGTCGTACAAGGGTATTTATTGTTACTATTATTATTGTCGTACAAGGGTATTTATTGTTACTATTATTATTGTCGTACAAGGGTATTTAATGTTACTATTATTATTGTCGTACAAGGGTATTTATTGTTACTATTATTATTGTCGTACAAGGGTATTTATTGTTACTATTATTATTGTCGTACAAGGGTATTTAATGTTACTATTATTATTGTCGTACAAGGGTATTTATTGTTACTATTATTATTGTCGTACAAGGGTATGTATTGTTACTATTATTATTGTCGTACAAGGGTATTTATTGTTACTATTATTATTGTCGTACAAGGGTATTTATTGTTACTATTATTATTGTCGTACAAGGGTATTTAATGTTACTATTATTATTGTCGTACAAGGGTATTTAATGTTACTATTGTCGTACAAGGGTATTAATGTTACTATTATTATTGTCGTACAAGGGTATTAATGTTACTATTATTATTGTCGTACAAGGGTATTTATTGTTACTATTATTATTGTCGTACAAGGGTATTTATTGTTACTATTATTATTGTCGTACAAGGGTATTTAATGTTACTATTATTATTGTCGTACAAGGGTATTTAATGTTACTATTATTGTTGTCGTACAAGGGTATTTATTGTTACTATTATTATTGTCGTACAAGGGTATTTATTGTTACTATTATTATTGTCGTACAAGGGTATTTATTGTTACTATTATTATTGTCGTACAAGGGTATTTATTGTTACTATTATTATTGTCGTACAAGGGTATTTATTGTTACTATTATTATTGTCGTACAAGGGTATTTATTGTTACTATTATTATTGTCGTACAAGGGTATTTATTGTTACTATTATTATTGTCGTACAAGGGTATTTATTGTTACTATTATTATTGTCGTACAAGGGTATTTATTGTTACTATTATTATTGTCGTACAAGGGTATTTATTGTTACTATTATTATTGTCGTACAAGGGTATTTATTGTTACTATTATTATTGTCGTACAAGGGTATTAATGTTACTATTATTATTGTCGTACAAGGGTATTAATGTTACTATTATTATTGTCGTACAAGGGTATTTATTGTTACTATTATTATTGTCGTACAAGGGTATTTATTGTTACTATTATTATTGTCGTACAAGGGTATTAATGTTACTATTATTATTGTCGTACAAGGGTATTAATGTTACTATTATTATTGTCGTACAAGGGTATTTATTGTTACTATTATTATTTCGTACAAGGGTATTTATTGTTACTATTATTATTGTCGTACAAGGGTATTTAATGTTACTATTATTATTGTCGTACAAGGGTATTTAATGTTACTATTATTGTTGTCGTACAAGGGTATTTATTGTTACTATTATTATTGTCGTACAAGGGTATTTATTGTTACTATTATTATTGTCGTACAAGGGTATTTATTGTTACTATTATTATTGTCGTACAAGGGTATTTATTGTTACTATTATTATTGTCGTACAAGGGTATTTATTGTTACTATTATTATTGTCGTACAAGGGTATTTATTGTTACTATTATTATTGTCGTACAAGGGTATTTATTGTTACTATTATTATTGTCGTACAAGGGTATTTATTGTTACTATTATTATTGTCGTACAAGGGTATTATTGTTACTATTATTATTGTCGTACAAGGGTATTTATTGTTACTATTATTATTGTCGTACAAGGGTATTTATTGTTACTATTATTATTGTCGTACAAGGGTATTTATTGTTACTATTATTATTGTCGTACAAGGGTATTTATTATACCTATTATTATTATCATACAAGGGTATTTATTGTTACTATTATTATTGTCGTACAAGGGTATTTATTATAACTATTATTATTGTCGTACAAGGGTATTTATTGTTACTATTATTATTGTCGTACAAGGGTATTTATTGTTACTATTATTATTGTCGTACAAGGGTATTTACGGTTACTATTATTATTGTCGTACAAGGGTATTTATTGTTACTATTATTATTGTCGTACAAGGGTATTTACGGTTACTATTATTATTGTCGTACAAGGGTATTTATTGTTACTATTATTATTTCGTATAAGGGTATTTATGGATACTATTTATATTGTTGTGCATTTGGTTTGGAGCTTCGAAGACGAATGTTTATCGTAAAGAAAAACTTAATACGATACAGACAATACTCGCAAAAAAAATTACAAAAAAAATCACCACGGCAAACGTCTTAAAATAGCAAAATCAATGGTGCTAAACATGAGAGAGAAAGGGGTCAAGAAAAGAAAAATCCCTCAAGTGAAAATCTCCCTTTTAAGTAAACCTGAATTCCAAAGTACTTGAACTTTCCTCATTGACAATGAACGCTCACGGGCCAAGACCTACTTCACCTTATAGAAGTACCTATTATATCCCAAACAAGAAGTAAAATACATATCAAATAACAAACACAAAACAACAAATAATCAGGTAAATACATCAACAACAAATAAAAAAATAAAATAAAATAATATAAAACAACAAAAAGCAAATAAATAACAAATAATAAATATATAAATCAACAAACAAATAAATAAATATATAAATCAACAAACAAATAAATATATAAATCAACAAACAAATAAATATATAAATCAACAAACAAATAAATAAATATATAAATCAACAAACAAATAAATAAATATATAAATCAACAAACAAATAAATAAATATGTATATAAACAAACGAATAAATAAGTAAATAAACAAACAACTAAACAAATATGTAAATAAACAAACCAACAAGTTCTGAACGCATCCGAAGGCAATAAAGAGAGAACAATACAATTACATTTAAATAGAAGTGTTGGATGCATAACCCGTCTTTTGAGCACGACTTTACAATACATGAAAGATAGAAAACAAGACATTCACAGGAAGAAGTCACAAGAGAGATTACCAGCGAATTATGCATCGGAGTCTGGTAACCAATAATAGTCAACATATGGTGACGTTTACTATTTGAGGGGTGATGGTTCATTTTTTGGTCGATTTTGTAATGTATTAATTATTTGTCTAGTTTCCTCCCTAGACCTCCATCAAACTTGAAAAAAACATCCATTAGATCCCCCTTCTAGATTAATTTGTAAATTTTCCGGGAAAAAAAATTGTCCCGGTCGAAGGCCGGTTCTTCCAAATTACAGGCTCACTATCGTTCTCCAGGAAAAAATTCGACACCTAAATAGCACAATAGGTCTTAATATTGACAAAGAAATGGGGCAAAATGTCTTAAAATCGACAAACTAATGGGGCAAACATCTTAAAATCTGGAAACTAATGGGGCAAAACAAGAGGGAGAAGGGGATCCATAAAACCGGCCCATCTCCCCTTAATGTGTAATAACCCCTTCAACACCTTCTACTATTGCTAAAGTTAGACGATTGCATACACTTTAAGAAGTACAGTCGCGCTAATAAGTGATGTCTCGGCACCAAATATGTGTTGATCAATAACTAGTATCAGCAATATCGAAGCTTCATTTCTTCATATCGAGTGAAATATACAAACATGTTCCTACACTTACCACCCCTAGTCAACATCTGACAGACATTAATACAGCACAGAGCGACATAACTTATTAGCGCGACCGTACCTATGTTATTCAGAAGGTGCATTGAGGTCGTAATTACCCCTCTGAATCATAGCGGTAGATTATAAGGTAAAGAAAATCGTCTAATAGTAACCAGAATAAGATAAACATTGCGTCAACGTGAGGGGGAATGGGCCGGTTTTAAGGTCCCCCTTCTCCCTCGTGTTAAGCCCCATTGTGTGTTTTAGATTTTAAGACGTTCGGCCCATTCGTTTGGCGATTGTAAGACTTTACGCACCATTTCTTTGTCAATATTGAGACTTTTCGTGCCATTTTATCGTCAGTTGAAAAGAAACAGGGTATAGGTGAATAGAACTCTCCCTATTGAAAGTGCTTGTTGTAGGCCTCTCTCTCTCTCTCTCTCTCTCGTCATTCCTCCCACCCATCTCTTTCTCTCCATCTTTTCTCCATTTTGGTCATGTTGGTGTTTTCGTTCTCTCTCTCTCTCTCTCTCTCTCTCTCTCACCGGACATTCAATTTTCGACCCTCTGTCCCTCATCGCTTTCCAATTTGTAGTTGCCAAGAGAGAGAGAGAGAGAGAGAGAGAGAGAGAGAGAGAGAGAGAGAGAGAGAGAGAGAGAGATGGATGATATATGTATTGATACTCCGGATTATCCCTTCCACAATCTACAAGGAATTATTTGATCATTTAGTTACATCATAATATATTTCAGATGTCAGTGTCAATATTGCTGGAACTCCATTTATACTCTGTTTCTAGTTTTCTGGATCCCCTTTCCCTTCATGCTTAGCCCCATCACTTTTGAGATTATAAGATATTCACTCCATTAGTGTGGCGATATTAAGACCTTTCATACTATTGGGGCGTCGATTTTTTTCCCAGCGAGGGATAGCGAGCCTGTAATTTAGAAGGAACCGGCCCTTGGAGGGAGCAGTGTTCTACCGAAAAATGCACAAATGTATTTAGAACGGGGGTCGAGGGGGTATTTATAGCTTGATGGAGGTCTTGGGAGGAAACTTACACAAAATATATATACAAATAAATAAATATATAGATAAATAAACAAACAAATAAAAAACAATATATAATTTTAAATCTCCCTGTAATATCTGCGAACCAAATATACTGCCTAGCGGGTTGGTCACAGACATCCACACACACTATAATAAAGACACATTAAGGGGAGGTTTCTAGTTTGTTTCCTACTCCTCCAGCAATCTTAAAATGTCACCCCCTTTCAAGATAAATTTGTACATTTTTCGGTAGAAAAATGTCCCGGCCGAAGGCCGGTTACTCTTAAATTACAGGCTCGCTATCGCTCGCCAGGATAAAATCGACACCTAAATTGCACAAAAGGTCTTAAAATTGACAGAATGGCGCGGAAATTCTTAAAACCACCAAACTAATGGGGCAAACGTCTTAAAATCTCAAAAGCAATGGGGCTAACCATGAGGGCGAAAGGGGTCAAGAAAAAAATCCCTCAAGTGGAGACCTCCCCTTAATTTAAGCTATATATTCATGACCCAGCTACAGATATCACAGCCACTGGAGCATAGCGAGGTCATAGAAAACCCTTTAGATACCATATACTATATATATATATATATACCTGATTATATAGCAATTAAGAGGAGGTATTTAGTTTGCTACCTAGACCTCCATCAACCTTTACACGATATCCGCAAGACCCCCCCCCCCCCCCCTTCGAGATAAATGTACGTTTGCTCTCTGTGCACTTTTAAGCCTATTCCTTTTTTTTCTTCTTTTTTTTCCCAAGTTTTGGATTCATAGATCATGGAATACCATACCAGAAAATAAATAACCCACAATCCTATCTATCATCTACAACGCTATAAGAGTCAGCGAACATTCAACAGCATTCGGATATAGCCAATCTATAACAAATAAATAAAAAAAAATAAAAAGCATAAAACAACAAATTATACAGTAAATATTATACCTCGTTAGTCCCCTTTATTCACATCGATAAGATAGTCGACAATGTTTCAAAAATCTTACTAATTTGCTAATGACGACTATAAAAAGCTTCGTCTTCATGGATTCAGCTTCCCCTTTTGTATTGGATATAACACAGGGAAAGTAAGAGATAGCCCTCTCCCATTGCTTTAGAATATCGACCGTGTTCTTAAGGGAGCCCACCTCGCTTTTTTTGTTCTCTTTCTCTCCCTCTCTCTTTGGCTTGTATCCATTCAGCCTACTGTTTTAAGGCGTTTACCCCCATCCAGGTGTCAATATTTTCCTGGCGAGCGGTAGCGGGCCAGCATATAAATTATATATTTTTGTTTTGACAGCAAGCTAAATTTGTACATTTTTCGATAGAAAAAATTCTCCGGCGAAGCCGGATTTGCTCCATGCAATGGAGCAAATCGCTATCGCTATCGCTATCGCTATCGCTCGCCAGAAAGAAATCGACACCTGGATGCGGATAAACGTCTTGAAACAGTAGGCTGAATGAGGCCGAATGGATACAAGCCAGAGAAAGAGAGAAAAGGAGAGAAAAATAAACAAAGCAGGTGACCCCCCTTAAATATATGTGAAGGGTGTGTTCCTATACCCATACTGAACGAAGTATAAGGAATACTGCTCATTTACGAAACATATTATAACTTAACTTAGTGGATAGTAAGAATATGTTTAGCATCAACAAGAATACTGTACAATGCGCAATTATGACAACGTTAGTGCTGTAGAGAGTTATATCTGTTACATGTGACAACTTTCTTCACATTAACTTCATAAAGGACCTGGAACAAACTTTAGAGGTCCTAAAATTCTTCAGTAAAATGTTTCAGAATAATTTTGATCTTATCATATACACTTTACAGTAGCCTATACAAATTGATATATGCAATCAGTCTGTCTCTTTGTCACGTAGAGTTTCTCTCCTAAATGAGCCGCAATGTGTTTGAGCTGGTGACTATTCCTTGTAACTCCTTCTATCTGTGTGCCACCCACCGCCCGAGGACATCGCCAGCCAGGCCCCGTGTATCACTTGCTCGTTTTTTGGGCTCCTTATCTTCACTGTACCCCTGTGGTTCTTATCAGGGGGGGCTACGGGGTTATCTGGGGCCGCGGGGGTCAAACTTCATCTACACTGGCGCACCTGGGGGATCGTACACGGAGGGAGAACAGGGGAGGAGGAGAAGGGGAGGGGGAGATGGAGAAGGGAGAGAGAAGGGGGACATGGCAAAGGGAGAGAGAAAGGGGAGAGGGAGCGTGAAGAAGGGAGAGAAAAGGGGGAAGATGGCAAAGGGAAAGAGAAGGGGGAGAGGGAGAGAGAAGGGGGAGAGGGAGAAAGAAGGGGGATAGGGAGAAAGGAGAGAGAAGGAGGGAGAGATGGAGAAGGGGAGAGAGAGAGAAGGGAGAGGGGGAAGAGAGAGAAGGGAGAGGGGGAAGAGAGAGAAAGAAGGGGGAGAGAAAGGAGGAGGAAGGGCTAGAGAGGAGAAGATAAGTGGGGATGAGAGGGAAGGAAACGGCAGATGTGGGAGGAAAGCAAGGAGGTGGAACTAGGAGGGAAGAACATATAAGAAAGGTTAACCCTACTTGGTGCAGGGCGGGTCTTTTGGGAACGCCCTATTTCACTCCATAGTTTAGTAGATTTTAAAACGTTTCAGCTCATTAGTTTGGCGACTATATGACACTTACACCCTATTGAGGTGTCGATTTTTTCTGGGCGAGCGATACCAGATTATAAACTGGCCTTCAGCCAGGACAGTTAAGGAAGGGATGTGAAAGAATAGAGAAAGAATGAGAGGTGGTAAGACAGGAAGATAAAGAACAGAGGGAAAGAAAGAAAGAAGGCTGTGGGATAGAGGTTAAGATAATATAATAAAAGTGTGAAGGATCATTAAAGCGAGGCAGACCAAATTAGAGAACAAATTAGTGAGTGGCATAAGGTGAGATCGATACACGAACTGCACAAATCCTACGATCGGTAAAAAGATGCCCGGCCTTGATTCTAAACATATTAAAGGTGACTGGAGGGTAATGAAAATAAAATAGGAGCGTGCCATAGAGTTAGCTAAATACAATAACAACACATACCTTGCGGTCCTGGAGAAACAGTAGGACCAATGTTTAGGCCATCTTTGACAAAGCTAATTATTCAAGAATAGTCAGAGAGAGAGAGAGAGAGAGAGAGAGAGAGAGAGAGGGAGAGAGAGAGGAAGTGAGATACCAAATCGGAGAGAGAGAGAGAGAGAGAGAGAGAGAGAGAGAGAGAGAGAGAGAGATAGCGAGAGAAGGAGAGAGAGAGAGAGAGAGAGAGAGAGAGAGAGAGAGAGAGAGAGAGAGAGAGAGAGAGAGAGAGAGAGAGGGGGGGGGTAACTAAATACAGTAAGAAAGAAAAGAGAGAGAGAGAGAGAGAGAGAGTGGGGGACAGCAGAACGAAATTGTTGTTGCGTATTAAGGTGAAAATCATTAATGCTTAAACATGTAAAGTCGAAATGGGCGAAATGGTCTTTCTGGACCCTCTTCTTAACTCATGTTTAGCTGCATTAGTTTTAATATTGCAAGACATTCGCCGCATTAGTTTGGTGACTTTAAGACCTTTCCTGCCATTTAGGTATCGATTTGTTCCCGACGAGCGTTAGCGAGCCTGAAATTTAGGAGCAACCGAGAAAATGTGCAAATTTATCTCGAAGGGGGGTACTTTTATAATCTTGATGGAGATATAGGGAGGAAACTTATAAACAAATGTTTATATAAATTATATACCCGGTACATAATATATATATACTATACAATATATATATATATATATATATATATATATATATATATATATGTATATGTATATATATATATATATATATATATATATATATATATATATATATATATATATATATATATATATATATGAACAACTCTATTAGTTTTTATTTTTAAAACGTTCGCCCCATTAGTTTGGCGATTTTAAGATCTTTCACCCTATTTCTTTATCAAATGTAAGACCTTTCGTATCATTTAGGCGTCGAATTCGAATTCTTCTGGCGAACGATAACGAGCCTGTAATTTAGGAGGAATCGGCCTTCGACTGGGATTTGTTTGTTTTTTTGCCGAAAAATTAACACATTTATCTCGAATGGGGGTTCTTTTGAATATTTATTTAAGCTTGGTGGAGGCATAGGAAACAAAGAAATATTACTATAATAAACAAAAATCCCTTTTATCACAATAATGTTAAGCACCAGCGTTCCTCAGGCCTTACCAAATCTATCTACTTACTCTCTCTCTCTCTCTCTCTCTCTTCCCCTTCCCTCTCACTTTCTCTCTCTCCCACCCCCCCAGGCACCGGATTTAAACTCCCAGTGAAGCAACACTTATTAAGATATGCAGATTTTTCACATTCATAGTCTGGCCTGGCTCCCCCCTCCCTCAAACAGCTCTGTATCATCGTGTTCCCCTCGTTCACTTGGCTTACCTCTTTTAGTATCTATTTTATTATCATTATATACTATTTTAAGCTTATCTACTTTTATTATTTGGCTGTCTTTAGTTTTCTCCCCTCGTTCACTTGGCTTAGCTCATTTATGATCTCTTATATAATCATTGTTAGCTGTCTGTAGTTCTCTCCACTCGTTCACTTGGCTTAGCTCATTTATGATCTCTTATATAATCATTGTTAGCTGTCTGTAGTTCTCTCCACTCGTTCACTTGGCTTAGCTCATTTATGATCTCTTATATAATCATTGTTAGCTGTCTGTAGTTTTCTCCCCTCGTTCACTTGGCTTAGCTCATTTATGATCTCTTATATAATCATTGTTAGCTGTCTGTAGTTCTCTCCCCTCGTTCACTTGGCTTAGCTCATTTATGATCTCTTATATAATCATTGTTAGCTGTCTGTAGTTCTCTCCACTCGTTCACTTGGGTTATATATTTTATTATATCTGTTATTAATATTTGTATTATAATCATTATTATTATTTTATTATTATTTCTATTTATTACTATCATTACCATTATTCACATTATATTTGTTAGTTGTCTATAGTTCTTCCCCCTCGTTCACTTCGGTCATTTCATGTATTTTCTCTGTTATTATATATATATATATATATATATTATATTGTTATCTCTATTTTGAATATTTGGTTGTCTATAGTTCTCTCCCCTCGTGCACTTAGGTTAGCTCACTTATTATCTCTTTTATTATTTGTATCTATCATCTATGGTTATCTTTTGTTTATCATGATTTGCCTGTCTGTTGTGCTATCTTTTAAAGGGATTATCTGATTACATATCTACTGGTACCTGCCTATTTATGAACCACTTGAAGATTATAATACATTGTAATAGTTTATTCTGGCTATCTTTAGACGATTTTATACAGCTTAGAAAGGATCTGCGGGAGTTTAAAGGGTACAAACAGGCCCAAATCGACCTTCTCACTTCCATATACCCTTCCTAATCTGAATAAAACCGCCTAAGAATAAGCCATAAGACATTAAAGAACGCGTCAACGTATCATGAAAGGGGTTAAAGTGTCTATAATCATAACGATAGCATAGGGTTATAGTGATGTTCAAACCGTCGACGAACCAGGCGTACTTTCCAATGGATGGTAGGGTGGTATGGTACTGTTACTTAAAAAGGGGAGGTCTCCACTTGAGGGATTTTTTTCTTGACCCCTTTCTCCCTCATGTTTAGCCCCATTGCTTTTTAGATTTTAAGACGTTTGGCCCATTAGTTTAGCGATTTTAAGAACTTTCACCCCATATTAAGACCTGTCGTGCCATTCAGGTGTTGATTTTATCCTGGCGAGCGATAGCGAGCCTGTAATTTAAGAGAAACCGGCCTTCGGCCGGGACATTTTTCTACCGAAAAATGTACAAATTTATCTTGAAAGGGACTCAAGGGGGTGTAATTTTTAGCTTGATGGAGGTCTAGGGAACAAACTAAATACCTCCCCTTAAGACTGGACTGAATGTATGTGTAAGTGTATATAATAATAATTTGAAGTAGATCAATATAATTATCCCAAAAGAAAATAATGTGATTAATCTACTGTTATTCCTTTTGGTCCCAATAGTTTAATTTCAACTGAATAATATCGTCTACTTATAACTTCATCGAAATGGCACGATCGGTCTTATTTTGACAAAGAAATGGGGCGAAGGGTCTTAAAATCGCCAAACAAATGGAGCGAACGTCTTAAAATCTCAAAACTAATGGGGCTAAACATGAGGGAGAAAGATGCCATACAACCCTAAATTCTTCCTCACTAGGACGCAGTTTTTTCGTGTCAGTAGACGATTTTAATAAGTTAAGGTGGGACATTTAAGAATCAAAGGGGGTATAAGAATCTCCATTAACCTTCTGATTTCCAAATGACCTTTTTAAACGGAATAATATAATTTACTGATAGCCAGAATACGATGCAATATTGAACCTGAAAGGGTTAATACATGAGTCACAGAATTAATGAAACTGTAACAGGAAAAACTCAAGTAGTTAATAAAAAAATAAGATTCGAAGAAAAAAGAAAATAATGAAAGACAAATAAACAATATATAGACTAGAGGGGCACTCGGGAGAGCACATACCTCCGCCTACGCTGGTGGAGGTATGCACTTTACCGATCACCTCCTAAATGGAACCACATCTTCCATGGCGCATAACCTACCGGTATCTGCCCACCAATTTTATGGACATCGGTTCATAATTTTGTGAGCCGCCTACACTGCGCTCCACCGATCACCTCCTAAATTTAATCCCTTCTTTCGTGTCTCGCATATGCTATATGGCCACCAAATTTCGTGAAAATCAGTTCATAACTTTTTGAGATATCTTGTTTACAGAAAACCGGTAAACAGACACAAACGGAGGCAAAAATATAACCTTCAACTTCGTTGACGAAGATAAAAAGGAAAAAAGATAGCGTCATATAAAACAACAAAGAAAAAGAGGAAAGCAAAGAAGGAAAAACAAAAAGGATTGCGTCCCCAAAACCTCGTCTCCCTCAGCTAATCCCAAACGCAAGAGAAGAGTTAATTTCACCAAGTCTAGCTCCCGACCAAGGCAATCTGTCCACGTACTATAATTTCATTTGTTTCACATATTGCGATCTCGATGGGAATTCCGGCGTTGACATTCGGAGGTCTGAGGAAAATTTGGAGGTTTGTATATACACGTGTGTGTGTGTGTATGAGAAAGTATGTGTATTTGTGTGCGCGCGCGCGTGTATGTGTGTATGTGTGTGTGTGTGTGTGTGTGACAAAGAGAGAAAGTATGAGTGTGTATGGGAGAGATAAAGTGTGTGTATGTGTGTATAAGAGAGAGAGAGAGAGAGAGTATATATGGTTGAAAGAGGTGTGAGAACGAGATAATTGTCTGTATAAATGTGTGTGAAAAATAGTGAGTGTGTATACTTGAGAAAGGTACGGTATGCGAGAAACTGTGTGAGAGAGAAAAATATATGTGTTTGAGAAAGAAAGATTTTGTGAGTGTAGTATTAATTTATGAATGGGCGTATTGGATGGGGTTCTGTCTCCTGGCATTAGTGAGAGTTGTAGCGTAGTGAGTGGTTTTTACTATAAGGCATACGCGTGTGGCCTGAGTGTATTAGCAAAAGCAATGCATATATAATTGGCACTTATTTTGGCATGCATTACTTGACGGCTGAGGAGGATGGGACCTAAATTTTTGGTTACGTTTTCTTTATTGTTTCGTCTTTACATATTTCATTTCTAATTCTAATTCTTATTCGTCCTCTCTCTCTCTCTCTCTCTCTGAACGTTCTTGTTTTATTCTCTTCTTCCTCTTCCCTCAATCTGCTCTTTAAATATTGTAGTTGGCATAGTCTAAACAGTATAAAAACAAAACAGTATACACCCAAAACTCCTATTAGACATATACTTTCCATAGTCTATAAATTAATTATATCGCTGCCACCCCTGGAGATCTTACAAGGGACACCACCATATAAGTACTGTTTAACCCATTCTGTACCGGTGACGTCCTTTCAATTATATTCTGGCAACAATTAGACGATTATATTGCGTATAAAAAGGGCCTTCAGCAAACACCAGGTTTCGAACTATCCCTCCTAACCCTTCTCACTACCACAGATCCTTCTTACACTGCACAAACTCGTCTAAATATAGCTAGAATAAAAGTAAAAAGACGTCGCCGGTACAGCAGGGGTTAAGAATTGCCGTTAATATAAATACCTAAATAATATATTAATAAAGACACATGTCACGCCTATTATAAAATTACTCGACGTATGGCAACAGAGAGAGAGAGAGAGAGAGAGAGAGAGAGAGAGAGGGGGGGGGGGGGGGCACAAGATTCATGTAGATCTGATTACGGAATTATGCTTCCTAAATTATAATACCCTCAACTCTAAACCCACGCTCTCCCTCTCGCTCTCGTGTTCTCTCTCTCTCTCTCCCTCTCGCTCTCGTGTTCTCTCTCTCTCTCTCTCTCTCTCTCCCATCAGTCCTTCTTGTTACACTTGTCTCTTCTCTACTCTCCTTCCTTTCCTCCTCTTCTTTTGTTGTTCTCCTCTTTTCTTCTCTCTTACCTTATCTTTTTTCTCTTCTCTCCTTCCCCCTCCTCTACTCATCACTTCTCTACTTCCCTCTCCTGTTTTCTCCCCTCTTATCCTTTCCTCACTTCTTCTATCCTCTAGGTTCCTCCCCACTTCTCTTCTTTTCCTATTTCTCCCCTCTTGTATTTTGTCCTGTACTCTAGTCACCTTATCTTCTCTCCCCTCCTCTCCTCCCCTCCCCTCCTCTCCTCTCCCCACCTTTCCTCCCTTCGTCTTTTCTCCCCTCTTATATCTTCCCTCCCTCCCTCTCCTCTCCTCTCCTCTCCTCTCCTCTCCTCTCCTCTCCTTATCTTCTCTCTCCACCTCTCATATCTCCTCCCTTCTTATCTCCTCTCCTCCACTCCTAGCTCTTCTCCCCCACCTCTCCTCTCCTCTCCTCTCCTCTCCTCTCCTCTCCTCTCCTCTCCTCTCCTCTCCTCTCCTCTCTCCTCTCCTCTCCTCTCCTCTCCTCTCCTCCCCTTCTCTTCTCTCCCCACCTTTCCTCTCTTTTCCTCCTCTTTTCTCCCCCCCCCCTCTCTTCTCCTCCCTTGACCCCTCTTATCTGTTCCCTCCTCTCCTCTCCTCCCCTCCCTGCCTCTCTCCTCCTCCCCTGTATGAAGTATATTACCAGTAAGGGGTGGACAGGGTGGGGGGGGGGGGGGAGCCATTTTTAACACTACGTTATATTTGTATGGTAATTTTGGTGCGCCGGAGTGGACACCTGGTAATCGAATTTATCGGAGGTGTGGTTTGGCAGTCGTCGAGGTTTGTAATATCTCTATCTCTCTCTCTCTCTCTCATGTTCACAGAGCGCTCATCTCGTACAGTATGATGTGCGGGAGTTTTAGTGGGGAGGATCATAACTTAACATACACAACAAAACTACTTCCTATATACAATTGCCTTCACTATCTTCTGTGAATACTCTTTCTCATCTGTCTAAACGCCCTCCTACCACGGCCGTCTCTATATCCCTCTACGTTAAGTTAGGTTAGGTTAGGTTTGGTTTGGTTCGGTTCGGTTAGATCCTTCTTACCCTTTCGCGTACAAGTGCGCGATTTACGGCCTCTCTGGGATACTTTAAATTCTTTGTGACCATCAGGGTTGTTTAGAAACCTTTAGTTTAGTTACTTCAACCTCTGCAGTTGTCATTAAGCGAGCTGTGGGCAGAAAACAAATTTTGGAGAGGTAATTATGAGATTAAGATCATTCTATTTCTCAATAATAAACGGCAACCCCTGGTACATGAAAGGGTTAAACTGTACAAAATCCTCTAAATATACCTAGAATTAAATATAAAGTACGTCGCCGGTACAGTAGGGGTTAAGGGGAGGTTTGGTTATTCTGGACCCCCTTCTACCCCAAGTTTAGCCACACTCAAAGTACACTCAAATCAAGCCCACCTCCAAGTACAGTCGGCCTAATAAGTGATGTATCGGCACCAAGTCTATTTTGATCAATAATTGGTATCAGCAATATCTATACACGATTTCTTCAGTTCAAGTGAGATATACAAACATGTTCCTACACTTCCCCACCCTTTTCAACATCTGGCAGACCTTAATACAGCACAGAGCAAGCCAAACGTAATGACAGCTGAAACATGACTTATTAGCGCCACCGTACACCTACAGACACCACAATCCAAGGTCTACGCCCCCTAGCCCTGCGCAGAAGTTCGCCAGTAGTGAGCAAACACCTTCAAACTGGTAATATCAGCCAGCCCCCCTCCCAACATGCCTACAAGCAGATACCACGACCCCAGGACAGAGGCCTACGCTCGTAACTCTCCCCTAGGCCAGAGGAATATCAAATTGGTCGTATCAAGGGAGGTCCGACTCCAAACACGCATACGAAAAATCCTCCCCACGACCCCGACCCCAGGCCTACACCCTTAACCCTCCCCGGGAATGCGCCAATATAGCCAAAACACCCTCAAATCAACCCGAGCATGACAGCCAAGCTCAAAACACCCTTATAGACACACTACATAACACAGCAGGGAGGCCTACACCCGCAAAAGCACCCCCTTGCACCGGAAGCCCCCTCGAATTAGCCAGAGCAAGGCAGCTAAATTCCAAAACACGCCTACACAGAAGCAGCACAGGCCCGAAATCGAGGCCTACAGCAAAACCATGTCCCCGCTAATCCACCGGAGGCACCCCAGTAGACCCAAAAATCATGTCCCAGCTAATCCACCGCAGTAGACCCAAAAATCACCCAATATCAACCCGAAGCAAGGCAACCCAAGGGCCAAACACGCCGACCGACACACGGAATCGACGCCCGCACGCCCATAGCCGCAGAAAAACCCACTCTACACCGCCCCGCTAATTGGCCGACACCCATCCCGCTCACCCACACAGGCGTAGCTACCTCCCCTTATGGGTTATAAAGGGAAGGAAGACCGTTTTTCTGGACCCCCTTCTCCCTAATGTTTAGCCCCACTAGTTTTAAGATTATAAGACGTTCAGCCCATGAGTTT
This sequence comes from Paralithodes platypus, assembly GCA_032716605.1. Taxonomy (NCBI): domain Eukaryota; kingdom Metazoa; phylum Arthropoda; class Malacostraca; order Decapoda; family Lithodidae; genus Paralithodes; species Paralithodes platypus. Next base: position 17,474,397 of record CM064528.1, on the reverse strand, counting down.
GGCGATTTTAACACCTTTCGCCCCATTTTGTTGTCAATTTTAAGACCTTTCGTGCCATTTAGGTGTCGATTACTTCCTGGCGAGCGATAGCGAGTCTGCCATTTTAAGAGGAACCGGCCTTCGGCCGGAATATTTTTCTACCGAAAAATGTAAAATTTATCTTGAAGGGGGTCTAGGGGGTGTTTTTCTAAGCTTGATGGAGGTCTAGGGAGGAAACTACAAAAATATATGAATAAATGAATTAATAGACCAAACAAACGGTCAGTCTCCCCTTAAAATGGCGGGCTTGTATCCATTAGGGCTTGTTTCCCCTGTGACGTTACTGTGACGTGTAGCGCGCCGCAGTGACGTGTCGGGGGAGGGAAAAAATGACGATCGCTAGGAGGGAGAGAGGGAGGAGGGGAAGGGGGGGAGGGGGGACTTTTTAGAGAGAGAAGATGTGAATTTCAGGGGAGATATGGGAGAGAGAACAATAATATAAAGATACTGTAAATGGAAGAGATAGTTAAATATAAAAAACTAAGCAATAATATTTCAGATCGCTACGAGGGAGAAAGATTGAGAGGGATGGGGAAGATTATATAGAACAGGAAAAAAAATGGCGTAAATCTAAGGGGAGATGTGGAAGAGGGAAAAACCTAGACAGTGGAAAGAGATAAATATACATAATATATATAAACAAAGAGCAGATCACCCTTCTTTGATTGCATCGCCTTGTTTATTTATAACGAGTTAAGTTGTCGTAAATATTACTGGTTTTACCTCACTGATATATCGAAAATTATCCCTTGGCAAAAGATCAAAATGGTTACAAATTATTTCCTCCTCTAGCTATACAAAATATAATAAACAAATTAATTTAGTAACTGCATCTTTTACTTCACCAAATGTCCGGAAAATCTGGATGCTATAATTAAGAACAATACGTTATTTACACATTAGATATTTTCCATTACATCTGCCGAAGGAGGGAAAGAATACCAGTAATGAATTAAAACAAACATTATAGGAGTTATAAATAACCATTTCAGCAGACCATCATGCAATTTTGCATTATATTCTGGTTATAATTATACGATTAAAATCAAATTAGGAATGATCTGTAGGTGCGAAAGTTCGCAGTTCGATTCGACCTATTAAAACAGAGTTAAATCGTCTAATTTTAGGCTGGGTGTGTGTGTATGTATGTGTGTGTGTGTGTGTCACAACAGATGAATGCAGGAGGGAACGTCATCATCGGACTACAATGGACTACCATAAGCAAGTGCTATTTATTTGTTAATGTACACCCACGGTAAAACATATCTTTCACAAATGTCCTATATTAGTTTAATACACCTGTGCAGCCAGTGTTCAGATTAGCAGGAGAGGAGATAGCACAAGTTCCTTCCTTCAAGTATCTGGGAAGCTTCCTGTCTGAAACGGCCAGTATTGACGATGAGGTACAACACCGACTGAGACAAGCTGCAGCATCTTTTGGTCGCCTACAAGAGAGTTTTCCAAAATAATCACCTGACTCTTTGTACCAAAGTGGCTGTATATAATGCTGTTTGTTTAACCACTTTGCTCTATGGTTGTGAGACATGGACGACACATAGACGCCATATACGACCCCTGGAGGCTTTCCACATCAGATGCCTCCGAATGATTATGGGTATAACCTGGCAGGACCGTGTTCCTCATATAACAATACTTGAAAGAGCCAACAACACCAATATTGAGACCCTTATCATCAAACAACAACTCAGATGGGTTGGGCATGTCATCCGTATGTCAGAGGAGAGACTACCTCATAAAATACTATATGGACAGCTGCATGAAGGCCGCAGAGCAGCTGGAGGACCAACATTAAGATACAAAGACAGTATAAAGAAAATACTAAAAAGGTGCAATATACAACCAACTGCACTTGAAAACTTAGCATCAGATAGACCACTATGGCGCTCACACTGCCAGCAAGGAGTGAAGGAACTGGAACGTCAGAGGAAACACCACCAGCAGGAGAAGAGGGCCCGGAGACATGCACGCCGGGAACAACCAGCACCTCCTAACCCGGACTATACCAGTGCCCAGACTGTGGCAGGATATGTGCATCACGGATAGGACTCTACAGTCATCGTAGAACTCACAACAGATGAATGCAGGAAGGGAACGTCATCATCGGACTACGATGGACTACCATAAGCAAGTGCTATTTATTTGTTAATGTACACCCACGGTAAAACATATCTTTCACAAATGTCCTATATTAGTTTAATACAAGTATACTCCTGAACTACCCCGAACATACCATGAATGCTATGCTATAATCTGTTAGGGCATAATTTTATTCCCTAGCCAGATAAATAACCCGAGTTGACATTACAGAGGTAGGCTTTGACTTTTGACAGTGATTGAATTGTTACCGTACTCATTATCTTGCTTGGTTGGGGAGTAGTATACGCACTGGAATGCTAGACTATACTCGATTTCTTTTAACCTGACAAAAGGTTTACTGTGTAGCAAGCGAATTCTTAATAATTAATATAACAATAAGAAACTATTATGTATCTGCATTATATTATTGTCCAGTTGTTACAATTAACATCATATTTAGCTATAAAACATTGTAATAGCTGAATAATTACGATGGAGACAAAGTCCATTTCTCGCCAGATAAAAATCATAGACTAAATAGTAAACACCGGGATTAGAATCGGGGGATTATCAATTAATTATATTATTGGGTTCAATTTGTGCTGTACTTAGTCGCAATATCATACCACAAAACCCACATACACGTCATTCACTCACCCTCTATGAAAATATACCCAGAAAAGTTGACAGAAGGAATATAAACACCATATGAGGAGGAACACTTTAATAACAACGTTCCACATATTGGCCTGATGAAACTATAGGCGAAAGGTTGTCACTAAAGTGCTCCTCTAATATGGCCTTTACATTCAATCACCCTTGCTGTTTCCCTCAAGCACACTCTAGTCCCTTCATCATGGCCAATCTAGACATTGTGACATATCTACCTTTGTTTATTTGTTTATCTATCTATTAATTTTTTTACTTTAGTTTCCTCCCTGAACCTCCATCAAGCTTAAAAATATAATCCCCAAGATCCCCCTTCGAGATGAATTTGTTTGTTTTTCGGTAGCAAATGTCCAGGCAAAAGGCCGGTTCCTCCTAAATTACAAGCTCCTAGCGCTCGCCACGAAAAAAATCAGCACCTAAATGACACGAAAGGTCTTCATATCGTCTTTTAGCTGGTAATTCTGCTGAATATCGATGCTTAAAGCTTCAACTTCCTTACAGCCTGAAACTTACAAATGGTCAATTTCCCTCAACATACATAAATACATTCATGCAAGAAAGAGACAAGCCATACATGTTGTATCTAATATGTCTCGAAGCAAGGAGGGGGACAGAGGAAGTAGTAGGTGGTGAGAAAGGGAACTGTAGTAGGAGGGAAAGAGTCGGGGCTTGACCAACATGCTACTGTGTAAGGTATCTTGTCGGAAATATAGTATAGAGCACAATGAAAGATGGTAAAGATTGGTACTGAATAGTTTAGTTAGTTTACATTATTGGACAAACGAAAAGAAGAATTTAACCTAGAATTATCACATCACACCAGCCATGATGATAAATACAGTATCGGTATATAAAAGAAACTAGATATTTATGAACATACAATATAATAAATGCATTCTAAAGCAAGGTTTTCAAAAGTTAAATCTTAATTTAATAAAAATTATTTAAATACAGGTATATTAATAAACATAGTGTGATTGATGAATCATTGATATATTTAGTTACAATATGAAGAATAAATAGATAGGCTAACTAAGTTTACAAAATTATACGAGATAACTGTTACAAAGCTACCGGTACTAATATTTGGTATTATAGCTACTTTAAGAGTTATTAATGGCAAGAAAATTGTACATCCTTCACATATCCCTTTGAGTTCAAAAGTTTGTATATATATATGAAATTAGCACTGATAAGTAAACATATGTGGAGGCCATTATATCTAGACAAAAACAGACATACACTGATACAGACAGATAGGTAGATACACAAAGACACATTAAAGCAAATAGAGACAAAGATTAAATGACAGCAGCACTAATCCTCCCCACTCCTTCTCTTTGCCTCATAATGGAACCCCACTCCCTACGGCATCTCCAGGGAGGCGCTCGGAAAGGAGGTACCCAGTGAAAATAAAACAATTGTTCCCCCTTACCTCCTCGTTTTCTTTCATTTACCCTACTTGGAAGCGGATGATACGCACAATTGAGGATTATTAAGAGGAGATGGGTCGTTTTTCTGGTCCCCCTTCTTCCTCATGACGTTCGGCCCATTACTTTGGCGATTTTATGACCTTTTGACCCATGTTTTGTCAATATGCAGACTCTTCGTGTCATTTAGGTGTCGATTTTATCCTGGCTAGCGATAGCGAGCCTGTAATTTAAGGGGAACCGCCCTTCGGCCGGGACATTGAAAAATGTACATATTTATCTTGAAGGAGGGTCTTAGGGTGTTTTTTTAAAGCTTGATGGAGATCTAAGGCGAAAACTACAAAAAATTATGAACAAATATATACGCGTGGAAAAAAATATGCCCATCCCCCCTTAAAAGGAATGGGGTTGGGTAATTCCTCCTGTGTCTGTCTTGGAGTATTTGTATCTTTCAAAATCATAATGTTTCTTTGGTCATCCATGTGTGCAGTCGTGAGTACCAAGAGCTGCACAATCATTTCAATCGGTATCCAATACAAATGAAACAATACAATACATTATCATATCCCAAAATACTTCAAAAATAATCTTTACAGATTCAAATGGGTATACTCTTTAAGACATAAATTGTAACAAAATACGACTCCTCCATCAACAAAACGAACCTCCTAAAATGTAAATTTAAATATCAAGCAAATTAGTTAGTTAAAATAGGACTTCAGAGGCTATCAACCCTTTTGAATTATTAAGCCAGCACACTGTAAGTCAAGAATAACTTCAGGATCAGAGCCCCTTTTCAAGAACTCCAGTCCCTTGTCAAGTAAAGAATTGATGAGAAGAATCGATTCGATTCAGGATAGCTTAAAAAATGTAAGGCCATGAATTATGTTCTGGAGTGTACTGTACAGTAGCCTGCACAAGTAGCTGGTGCGATACTGTAAACTGTGAACACTAATTAAGAGAAAACACTGATTCGGGCATGTTTTTAAGAGGAAAGTGTCAACGTATTTAATCAACGTATCAGAATTGTTCAATAGAATTTGTATAATCTTTCACTGCAATCGACTGTACCCTTCTTACCAGTGCCCACGACAATACACGGTGATTCAATTACACGTAAATGATATTATCAACAACAACAAATAAATAAATAAATACATAAATAACAAATAGGCCATGCACCCTCCTGAAAGGCACTATTCTTTCTCAATACATATTCTTCATCTCAAAGTCGTCGAAAGCCTAATCAAGAGAGGAGGTGGGGGGGGGGGGGGGGGAGTCAATGAGAGGATGGAACATGTATAGATAAAAATATTAGTATAACATATAAGAGGAAGGTGATATATTGTATATAGATAAATATATAAGAGTTACATGTAATAGAAAGAACGCTAAGTAGACGAATAGGAGGTGCAGAGAGAGAGAGAGAGAGAGAGAGAGAGAGAGAGAGAGAGAGAGAGAGAGAGAGAGAGAGAGAGAGAGAGAGAGAGAGAGAGAGAGAGAGAGAGAGAGAGAGAGAGAGAGAGAGAGAGAGAGAGCCGAGTCGAGGAAAACATTTGTGACTGTGAAATATTCTTTTAAGTCTCTCAGGAAATCAATCTTCTAGTAGCGCCCGGTATTGCCATCGCGGGGGCCCCACATTGCCCTCCTAAATAATAGCTAACAGAGGCGTTGGGGGGGGGGGGGAGGCGTAGACCCTTCAGTAAATGAATAATGGATAATGACGGACATATTATGATGATGTTAATTGTTTCTATATTTGAGGACGTATTTTTACACTTCCTTCTGGTTATCAATAGACGATTGTATGCAGTTTAGGAAGGATATCTAGGAATCATTGGGAAACAAATATATCTCAATTACTCTCTAGTTCCCATAAGTTCTTCCTAAGCTGCATATAATTGTCTAATAATAGCCAGAGTACACTGTCAAAACGCCTCATAATTCTACAGGGGTTAATAAAAACACTTCAAGTTACAGTGACTGATTTTGATGGGTGTTCAGCATAAATGTTGTATTCTATATTCATGATTTCCACGCCTGTGTGTTCGGAATGTTTAGCTATTATTTGCGATGTCAATTACAGGACTCGAGTGTTATTGTTGCTAAATCTCTATTATAATGTAGGTCCTGAGTTGATGTCAATGTTTTGTCATTTTTAACCGCTGAATTTTTATGGGGTCAATGCATTCAGGTTGAAATATTTTAGTAAAAATGCATTGCAATTAGTACGTTTCATTTTCAGATCATCAGAGATACTGCAACATTTGTTTACCTTATTCGTAAGCCATTGTATTCAACTAGACATGTTCTGTAGTCAGTATACTAATCATATGAAAATTGAGAGAGAGAGAGAGAGAGAGAGAGAGAGAGAGAGAGAGAGAGAGAGAGAGAGAGAGAGAGAGAGAGAGAGAGAGAGAGAGAGAGAGAGAGAGTAGAGAGATAGAGAGGAGAGAGAGATGAAGAGGAGAGAGAGAGAGAGAGAGAGAGAGAGAGAGAGAGAAAGAGAGAGAGACCATTGGCAGTAGAAATAATGGAATAATTAACTTCTCTCCAGTAGACGGACACTCTACCACCTTTCACTCTTCTACCTCCATCTTCCTTTCTACACTTTTCTTTATTATACCCTATAAATTACACTCTTTATCATCTGTCTATCCACCCCAGCCTCCCTTACCCACTATCTTCTTTTATTTTACTTTATGTATGTACATATTAATTTATTGTTTACTTATTGTATTTTAATATTTGTATTTATTATTATTATTATTATTATTATTATTATTTGTTATGTTTTTATTTTTGTTTTAGCTACAAGGACTCAGAGGATATTCGACTCAAAAGTGTGTTCGTGTGATTCGGATTTGGGTCAAGTATGTATTCCTGGACAAATTCCCATCTATTGTAGGTGTTTAATCAATTGTGCAGTATTCCTACACAATCAACAATGGTACACGAGTTGAGTTTGCATGTTCACTCATAACTATATAATACTACTTATATAGTTTAGATTTTCCTCCGGAAACTTTAAGTCCATTATGCTGCTGGTTTATCGATAACTCATGGAAAAATAAGAAAACTAACTGTCTTTAACATCATAGTATTGCCAATATTTCATAAATGAATAACATATTTTGGTAATAAAAAGGCTGTACTGCAGGGTAATCATTACCTGTACAACCTTAATTATGTCCATACGCATAACAATCATCGCTCCTGGCAATACCGGTTCAAAATATAGAGTTCGGTAAAAAAATAAACTCAGCAGCATGTTGTTTTGGTGTACCGTGTATGTCATTGGCCTGATGAAGCTATCTGCGAAACGTCACTACAAGTGCTCCTCCTCATATGGTGTTTATATTCATAGAGTTTTGAGGTGGTAGTATAATGCCAACAAGATCCAAACTTTAAAGATCACGCCTCCCGTTATTTTAGTATTAGGGCGCCAAAATGTCGTCCAAAGAAAGAGATGTCCGCTCTCTCATATTACAGGATCTCTCAGGGGGGGGGGGGGGGGGGGGCCCTGTCTGTTTTTTCCAGCTATTTGTTTCAATCTCTGATTCGAGCTCCCCTTGTCGGATTTTTGTTTGTGGTGTGTTTTTTTTTTCTCTTTTTTTTTAAATCAGGGCGCCGTTTTTGGGAGCAATAAAGCGAGAAGAGAGTTATAATGTGGAGGTGGGTGGGAGGGGAGGGGAAGGAAGGGTTAATTGGTGTATGTATGAGAGAGAGCGAGAGAGAGAGAGAGAGAGCGAGAGAGAGAGAGAGAGAGCGAGAGAGAGAGAGAGAGAGAGAGAGAGAGAGAGAGAGAGAGAGAGAGAGAGAGAGAGAGCAGAGAGAGAGAGAGAGATGAGAGAGCAGGAGATGAGAGAGAGAGCGAGATAGAGAGAGAGAAAGAGAGAGAGGGTGGGAGGGGGGGAAATTGATAACCAATGGCATACGACAATAACATATTCTTCTCTCCCTAATGGAAATTAGTACTAAACCTATACAGTACGGCGGTATATAGACGCACACGTATGAATAAACTTTGTCCTCGAAGAACCAAACAGGAGGGAACCTACTAGATGGTCGGAGGTAGTTAGGGCCAGATGCAAATAAACTGCAAGGATTTACAGTCAACCAGATAAAACTACGCATCTTGCAATTCATTTATAGGGAGATACGTACTATTAACTCTTCGAAATAACACAATAATATATAATTACTTACATCTACCAAAGTTTATCCAATATAATTATCTTTCAAAGGGTTTCCCTTTGCATTTTTGTTTCGAGCTTGAATAGTCCAAGCCAAGAGGATCTGGGCAAAATCTAGAGAGTAGAGGCTACTCTACTATCTATAGCTGATCTTGGATCGGGGGGTCAATTTCTCCCCTCGGGTGTGGAGGGGGGAACCCACAAATCGGGGGGCCTAGACTGTTGGGGGCAGTCTCTTCTTGCATTCTGTACCGCCTATTCCTCTTACTTACATAGGGATCGGCGGTTGTGTTTTGTTTTTTTTTTTTTTTTGGTTTTTGTGTTGGTTTGGTTCAGAAGTCCCAGGGAAGGCTGGAGGTTGTGTTGATTGGACTGTTGTGAAAGTCGCATCTGCGTTGGATTTGATTGGCGTGGCTTTCTTTCCTGTATTAATCGGCGTGGGTACCTGTAACTGTCCGTTCAGTGTATGATATACACTGTTTTCGACAAAAAAATCATACTACAGTACGGTATACAGTTTATGATTAATTGGCCTTATTGGGACAAACCAACCCTGACTCTCTAACAACTACAGCTCCCTTCCTCGGCACTACCTACTACAGTACTTCCTTTATCCTTATTCGTGTGTGAGACGGTAATTGAAAAGTAAGACAGAATGGATAAAAAAAACCCATCCTGAGGTATAGCAAACTCTCTCTTCACTGGGCCTGGGATTTATTGAACAACGTTTCCGCAGATGAGCTTCATCAGTGACCTGATTAAGCTATCTGCGAAACGTTGTCACAAAAGTGCTTCTCCTCAGGATGGTGTTTTTTATCCTTTCTTATCCCTATCCCTGCGCTTCGAGACATTCGAGCACCTAATCTATATGGGAGTGTCTCCCCTTTATAAATGTATGGTTCAAGTTTGTGTGTATCTACTCTAGATCTTGAACACATTTACCCGAGGAACTATTTACCGGTACGTATAATGTTGGTATCTGGTACATTGTTCCAAGGTAGAGCTGTGTTTTTGTATATGAAATTGCTTTTTCTTGGTGTTTGTCTTTGAGTTAATGTTCGTTTCACCTTGGTTTCTAAATTTCCAGGTTTTGGGTTATCACGTAATTATGATATGTTTACTTGATTACTGTTCTATGTGTAATATTAACGCTAAGTATCTTGTATTAATAATATGCTATTTTAACCCATTTGCCAACCGTATTTTAGCTGGTTTGGAGCGGGTTAGATAATATCGAAATGTGTAGATAT